>JAWHQI010000019.1:18640000-19216527 GCA_033032865.1 Dactylorhiza incarnata | reverse complement strand
CCCCCCCCCCCCCCCCCCCCCCCCCCCCCCCGCGGAGAGGCCGGTGAGATCGAACTCATCGAAAGCGGCCCTCGCGCGGTTCCTTTCCCTTCGAGGAGGAGAGCGAGACCCCGCTCTTCTTACCCTTTTCTTCGGCGGAGATTTTGGAGGAACGACATGGCTACCAGAAGCCCCCGGTCTCTTGCGAGAGGAGGGCTCACCTGGAGTGAAGGCGCCTCGGCAAGCGTCCTCCCACATGGTCGCGAGAGCCAGGGTAGCGTCGGTTTTCCGATTGCTCGCGTAGGGGGGATGTATGGGAAGATCCCGCTCTCCTAGAAAAGGGTGAAACTTCAATAAGCTGGGTTACTGAGAAGAAGTTAATAGTGATAGGGCGAGATCTTCACCTTCCCGGCGAGCACTGGAAGCAGCTTGTCGATGTTGCGGCGAAGATGGACACCTCAAAGTTCTTCTTGCAGAAGAACTGATAGAGGAGGGCGTCATGTCCTCCAAGGGCAGTGGGCCGGTAGGTTGTCTCGCCGTGTTGAACTGGTGAGGTCGGGATGTTACCAAAGTTCCCCTTGACGAGAAGGAACTTCTGGGCCCAGAAGTGGGCTTTATTGACGGTCTCGTCAACCTTAGGACCCCAGCCCACGAAGTAAGCAGTCCCGTCACTGAAGGCGCGGAACGAGAACAGCTTTCGAAAGACCGGGAGGCTGAACTCGATGCGCTCCTCGCGAAGATAACAGGCAAAGGTTGTGATCACCGCCATGGAATTAGGGGTGAGCTGGCCCGGAACAACGCCATAGTGCTTGAGCACCTGACGAGCAGCGAGAAGATCAGGATTAGTTCACATAATGAGCGAGAGCTGACCTACAAAGAATAAGAAGCGAGCGAGAATGACCATTACCTAGCGAACATCCAGCCACAGGGGGAGACGCAGGCCGACCGCAAAATGAGCGGCGGGGATGGCCAACTCGTCGACAAGCGGGGCATTGATCACGTCGTTCTCGCTGGGACGGCGTGCCTCGAACGGGGGGGGGGGGGGGTGACGTAATCGGCAACCGCGCTGAAATATTCCTCGTCGGTCAGGATGCAATCTTTCGCCGACCCTCCGACTCATTGGCATCGCCTCCCATCTTAATAACCTGCAAGAAAGGAAGTAAAGCGAGAACGGGAACGAGAGAGAGCTCTGAAGCGGAGGAGGAAGGAGGTTGACAGTAAATGTGGTGTTGACTCAGTTATGACCGCCTATTTATAGCCAAAGCGAAAGGGCGGGAAGAAGTCCAAGCGTCGGCGGGCGCAGGTAGCAGCAAAAACATCACATCATGGCCGCGGTGAGAAAGACCTGCGGAGTTAGTACGAGCAACATTTTCGCGAGATGTATTTATCGAGAACAGAGGGCCTCTCGCGAGCATAGTATAACATGAAAATGAAACAGATTTATTAGCAGCGAGCGAGAACTAATAAGAAGCTAGTAATACTTATTGTCAGACGAAATAAAGCCAACATATAAGTGGCAAGTATACAGATTACAAGCCACTGCAAGGTTGTCTAGAATAACAACACTCGTTAACAGGAATTTAGAGTCCGCAACGACAAAAAAAGTTAGCGAGAATCATGGGGCAACCACTTTCATCTACCCCCACCCCGCGACCCGGACCGCGGCGGTACCAAGAGTTATTATAATCCTCAGCCAAGCGACCCTCCCGGTCCATGAGATAAGCATAGTCTCTCATCCTAGCTATATGCACCTCCGACGTCATGGCGTTCTCATCCTGGTCACGCTGCCTCGCTTGTCGGAGTCTCGCACACTCTTCCATCAAGACAACGTGTTTATCCTCGGCGGCTTCCCTGTCACGTCTCGCCTGCATGTTGAGGTCCATCAGCATCCACCCATGTTTCCTCAGCAACTCCGCGGCTCGTTGTTTCATCGTCTCAGGATCTCGCGGATCCCCTAAGAAGTCCTCCACCTGGTCAGGAAGGGGGGACATCTCGTCGTCGCCCAACTCGGAATCGGTAGGCGGATTTTTGTTATTCTCTCCGAGATATTATGAAGAGGTTAGATGGCGCGCTTCAGTTCGAGCATGGCAGGGGGTCGTCAGAATGCTTACCCAGCGGGGGGTGAGAGGTCGAGGGACGGCCCTGGAACTCGTTGCCGTAGTGAGGGTAGAGAGATTTACCCAGGCCGGGAGGGTAGGCTGCACTGTTGGTCGGAGGGATCTTTGGCAGCACAGAGCCACCGGTCTCCTCGCTCGGCAGGAGTTGGAACCCGAGCTTATCTATAATTTTGTCAGGAGGATGCGGAGGCGGAGACGGAGGCCGCGATGCCTGGCGGGGCGGAGACTTCTGGGGCGAGACTGTAAAAAGCAAGGAACGAAGGTCGGATAGTTTACAAGGAGAGGGTTGGCATGCGAGATCAGGATCATACCGGCGACGTTTTTCCCAGAGAGGATGGTATCCGCCGGTGGACTTTTTTGAGACCCACCAGTGGGCTCTCCATCGTCCTCGTTCGGCAAAGCATCCTGTGAGTAGGTATGAATCACAGGCAAATTTATTGACGTAAACTAGAGGGGTAGCTCGTACCTTCTCGTGCGGGCGATCATCCGGGGAGGAGTCCAACAACACTGAGTCATCCCCAGTTCGACGAGCCGCCTTCGCCTTCTTAATTTTTGGCGACTGAGTAGGGGGCAGCCGATTCATCCAGGCGGGGACCCTAGTCGTGGAGGGTAGCCCGCCGGCTCTCACCGCCCTCAGGCGAGCCTCAGCTTCTTCGGAAAGAGGCATCTCCAGGCAGCTATAGTACCAGGCAAAAGGAAAGGAAAGGAAGTGGCGGCGCACGCCATTGGGGACTCGGGACGATATTTATAGCCCACAAGGTGGGCCCCACCAAAGATTCCTGACAGATCATCAAGGTGCTGGCAAATACCAGGGGTTGGATGTTTCTTCGCGAGCATAAATATCCTCGCGAAGAGCGGGGATTGTGTACAACCCCGATATTTGCCAGGCAAGGAGATGTGGTTTAAGAAGGCAATAGGATGGAGGTAATAAGGAAGATAGGCCTTAGTGCCGAAGACCCTCCCTCTCGGAGGGCTCGCTGAAGGGCGAGCGAGAAGTATCGGCAAGATAAAAGCTCACAGGCCATTTCAGGAAGATTCTGGAGTTCGACGAAAGGAGCAATGCGTTCGACGAACTCTCCAGTGATCGTCGAGCTCACCTGACTCCGTCAAGCCCACCCCTGTTCGACGAAATCATCAGAAGTCAGCGAAGTGTTCTGTGGTCATTAAATCCAAAAGGACGGTCTCGCAAGGGGAGTCGCGAGACCCAGACCTCGGCAGATATCTTCGCGAGAACCAGACCTCGCTCAATTCTACGCTCGACAAATGTCGAACGGAGCTCAGCATTCGTCGGACGGCGCCCGATGAACAAAATATATTCTACGGCAGCGCTCGGCTAGTTACAACGAGGAATCAGTGGTCGACGAGTCGCCCACCTCAGCAAACAGCGAACAACTTAGCGTTCGGCATCTGTCAACCTCCTCCGTGTTCGGCGAAGTGACCTGTGTTCGGCGAAAGGCGTGTCTAGCTCGACGAAGTCCAGAGGCGGTGTTGCAGGATGTTTTGTGAGATCGGACCTCGGCAGATACCGCCAGAATTGGTCGGGGAGGTACTCGCAGAGTGATCGCCTAGGAGAGGCACCACGAGTAGGGCTCGCGGGAAGGCCCGTGAGTGCATCGCCAGTAAGGTTCTCGCAGTTCCTTGCCCATAGGTTGATTGGGCCAAGTTACCCTTTTACCCTTGGTGGTCTGCCCTTAGCCTCTCCAAACAGCGGAGTTTTGCTGTTAGCAGACAGACCCATTTGGGGTGCGGATAGTAAAATCAAAAGGCGGAATCTTGCTATTTGCAGGCCAGATCAGAAAACCTATAAATAAGACCTCAAAGGCACCTTTGGAGAGGAGTTCACTTCAGCTTCTCTCTCCTCAGGCTTTCTTTGGTTAGCATTTTCAGAGCTCTCCAAGGTGCTCGAGTCCTAGCTTTGGCTTGGGAGGGGAAGCGCTCAACGATCTTCCGGGTTAGTGTAGGGACCTCCTCACTGCGACTAAGGTCTTAGTCTTCTTTCTAGTCTTCAGTCTACCTTCTCCGAGGGGTCAGTAAGGGCTAGCTGCCCCTCACTTTGGTGAGGGACCCGAGCTCCACAAGAGGCCGAGAAATCAGTTTCAACATCTTTATATATGGTATATATAAAAATAAATAAATATATATATATATATATATATATATATATATATATATATATATATATATATATACGAGTGACAGGCACGGGCCTCCGGCCCTATGCTAGGCGACATTCGTCGTGGGGGCGACATTCGTCGTGGGGGCGAAATTTGTCGTGGGTACGACATTTGTTGTGATTTAAAGGATCACCGAACATGCAACCGTAAAAATTTTGGGAAGCCGAACATTTTTTAAATAAAACATAATTAAAGGATGCCCGAACATTGATTTAAAGGATCACCGAACATGCTACAGTTGTTGGGAAACCTTGAGGATCACCGAACATGCTACTATAAAAATTTCCTATGACAACAATAATGATTTAAAGTAAGAACACACATTTTCTAAATATTGATGAATCATGAATTATTGATCATAAATATTTATCCTATTCATATTGGTTATGTGTCATATTACATGAACTGCAATCAGATTCAATCTACTGAACTGCCATCAGGTTCAACCTTAAAGCATATGATCAATAATAATTATATTGATATATGGTAAGAAATCAGCCCTACTCATTTGTTGTTGTCTCGTTTATACCTCAGCATATGATCATTAAGATTTGGTGCCATACTCAGAAATAGGCTGATTTCTGTATATGGTAAGGAATCAGCATATGATCATTAATTTTTGGTGTCATCGTTGAAACCTGTTGATAAGTGAAGTCTGTATTTCTGAAGATCATGTCACAGAGAGCTGATTTTCATGTTCATTCTTATATCATTTTATTATTGATTATATATAAAGTGGCTTGTCAGATTTACATGTTCATTCTTATTGATCCACACACCGAAATATGATCAATAATAAATCCATACACTGTTAACTGCCATCAGGTTCAATCTTAAAGCATATGAAGCATCATTTGTGTAAATATATCACGTGTTCAGTAGATAAGCAAGTTGAACAAGATCAAAAGTAACAATTAAAACAAATGCGATGAATACAATACAAAATGTACTGCAATAATCTGTGGAGATAAAAAACAACAACAGAATATATGTATGCAAATGCAATGAATACGATCAAAAGTAACTATTAAAATAAATGCGATGAATAGAATACAAAATGTACTACAATAATCTGTGGAAATAAAAAAATGCAACAGAATATATGTATGCACTATTGTAATACCGTGCAATCCAACATCATGAATATTTCCTCACTATTACTAATTTATGTTGAATTCCTTTTTCACTTCTTCGATGTCGTAGGACTGTAGCACCACGATGGTTGTTGATTTTGCGAATTCACGAAAAACAAAATTCCATTGCACTTTGACATGCATGTTCCAAGGCACCTCTGGTATTCTCATTTTGGGCCTGTTGTAGTTGTAGACATGTTGCATGTCGTGCCAGGATGTTGTGTCATTAACACCATGCTCTCCTTGATAAATTTCTTCAACCCAGTCTGGAATTGTACAATCAGATATCACGTGTTCTTTTCCTGCACAGTGGAGTATATGCATTAAAATGCTTAACTTGACATTGAAAATTAGGGTACAAAATCCACTAGTTAAGTAGATGTTTATTCAAATGTCATGGCTTTGCATACCTTTGTCAATTTCATAATATGTACTATTATTCGTAAGAGCACTGTCGCATAATTCTTCAGACATTATATGTTTACGCCCCTTGATGTGAACCTGCATTGAATTTGAAAACTTAGATGTATGGATTAGGTAGATATCAAAACATTTCTAGTTTCGCTGGGCCACGTGGCCAGAGTTCTAGTTCTAATAGATTTATAGGATAAACTATATTAGATATTAATTCCTAAATGTTTAAAAAAGAACTATATTGAGATGCAGTAATAGAATCTACATATTAGCGGGTTTTGTTTCCTATAGTATAACTTGTATCATCAATTTCAATTAAATTATTCACTTGATATATGGAAGACATACCATAGTGCAAAGTTGTTTATTGTTGTCTAAGTTGTCTGGAAATATCTTTGTAAACAACATTCATTGTATAGATACCTTCATGACCATCTATTATGCCCTTCTGTACCAGAATTTTTTTTTCTTGCGAGGTACCTCGCGATAAAGCCACATACAGCTGACCATGACTGAACACATTATTTGGTAGGTATATCCTGACATTTTCAATTGTTTGGCCTTGTGATTTATTAATCGTCAGTGCGAAGCTTAGCCGCAGTGGAAATTGTTTACGTGTTAATTCAAATGGTAATCTAATATCTTCAGCAATTTTTAGTGGTATTCGTGGCAAGAAGACCAAGTTTCCTTGAAAGTGACCTATTAATATCTCTCTTCGATTACATTTTTCGAAAACCTACTACAAATAAGTCTTATTTCATTACAAAGACCTATCTTCGGATCAATATTTCCGAGTAACATGATTGGTGCTCCAATTTTTAACTTTAACTTATGAGGAGGTAGGTTTCCTGGTGTCAATGAATTTAAAAATTCAGGTTGATACATATTTCTTCTGTCATCAACGACAGAATCATAAGAGTAGTATATAACTTCTTCACCCGGGAATTCTAGAAGAGTGATATCGTTCAACATGTTCACATGCTCATTCAGAGGTGTTAATAAAGCTCTATCTCAAAAATAGTTTTTATCGCTAACGTGCGAACGCAAATTGGGAAATGTAGCATTTATTAAATCATCAATAGATTTTTCACCCTCCCATGACATCCCCATTAGATCAGGGATCCTAATCATATCACCTTGTAAGCTGATTTCCGTACCATTTCCAACTCGTAGCAGAAATTCGGAGAATCTGTTATCATTTTTTGCATGCATATTTTTTGTTAGAGTTAGTATCTTGACATGACTCCATAAATATGATTGAGCGATACTTGCGCTAATTATCTGTGCTCTTGTTCCATTGACAACAACAGGTAGTACCTGGCGGAAATCTCCACCCAGAATGATAATTTATCCTCCAAATGGCTTATCTACATCTGTAACGTCGCGAAATGAACGTTCAACCATCTCAAACGCCTTTCTATCAGCCATTGGTGCTTCATCCCAAATTATGGCCGATGATTGTCTGATAACTTATGCTAAAACTAATTGTTTTTGAAAACTGCAAAATGATTTGGCATCCAATTTAATGGGTATTTGTAATTTTGAGTGTGCATTTCGACCTCTTGGTAAGAGAGTTGCGGGAATACCTGAAGTAGCTGTAGCTAAAATAATGCAGCCCAAATTCCTAAAAGTGGCAAGAATTTCACGGTAGAGATATGTCTTTCCAGTTCCGCCTGGTCCATCGATAAAAAAGAACTCACGTGTCTTGTTGCTTATTGCCTCACATATCGTATTGTAAGCATGCAATTGTCCTTCATTAAGTAATGTAATTGCGTTAAGATCATCTCGTGTAATAGGTAATGATAACTCAACTTCAATATGATTGGAGAGGTTGCTGAAATGGTTGAATGATTCATTTATCGGTGGTAAATCAAACTCTTTAATCTAAAATTTATGTTGTTGAAGGATATCATTTAGGTCGTGAAGAAGCTAATTCAAAATGTAGAACTCAATCATGGCGCTAGAACTGGGGTAATCTTCTATCATGCTTGGAAAATTTTCATCTCAAATACTTCTGACATCGGCTGGTTCACAAAATATCAATATAGTAGCGAACAATCTTCTCAACGCAGATGGCATTCTGAAAACTCGAGCCTCGCTCAGACATTCTCGAATACTGTTATCTTGCTCAAGCAACCCACACTTCTCTGCAGCATTCTTAAAAGTGATACAATGAATTCCATTGACAGTCAATAAACTATCGAATGATTTAGAGCCCGAAACGTGATTCAGTAGCATACTCAAATAATATCTTTCATAATCAGTAAGCGGATCAGAATAAATCCTACCAATCACCCTTCGTTTTCTGATCCTTTTCCTCCAATATTTTTGTTGTTTGAACCAACGATAATGTTGTGGAAAATCTCTATAAAAATATAGGTTTTGCTCTCTTTGTTGGTTGTATATACTGAAATACTCGGTCAACATTGTTTTGGAGTTTCTGTTGTCCATCAATATTGATGAAATTGACTGTTCACTATGGAATTGTATCCGATGTTTATCGGGTAGATGTATTTGTAACTGTTCTACTGATGGATATATTCGACTCATTTAGAACTTGAACATTCTCCATAATGATTCAGGAGGGCATAGCCATCTACCGTCAACATAATTACTTATTTCATCATGATTAGCACCAGGCTGGACTTGAAAAGAAACAAGATCGGGTCCTTTATATACATATTTGTATAAATATTTTATATTGTTGATACTGCTACAGATCTCAACATTTAGATGACAATTATATTTTAAAAGCAACCATGGATTATATGGAACAACCCATCTATTATCAATGTTGAAATCTGCATTTCTGCCAAAAGTAACGTATCTGTTATCATTTCTTCTTCGATATATTGGGTAAGCATCATTCCCCTGTATTGTTTTCTCTGCGTATTGTTTAGGAATAGTCTTGCTACAGATAATATTTTTCATACATTAAGCATTTGGTTTGGAAGGTCCACACGGTCCGTGAATCATGTGTTTTAGTACAGCCTCATATAATGCTGGTTCTTAATCCATATATGGTATTTCAGCTCGTACGATTGAATCATATTCATTGGGGTAGCTTAAATTGTAAGCCAGATGCAATAACACTAACATGTGTACATGTGGTAACCCCCGCTTTTGAAATTCAATGACGTGAACATGTCCGACTACCTTCCCCAGGATGCCTCTTTTGAATATATCTTTCTTGAGCTCCTCATATTTTGAACGAAATATCCTAGTTAAGAGATCAGGACGTTCATGCGTAGTTTGTCCATCCATTAGCTCATCCTTAATCTGCTTCTATTCTGTTTTGCATGTCATGGTTATAAACAAATCTGGTTTGCCGAGGTGTTGCACAATTGCCATAGCATCTTGGTATCGTTGATACATGTCTCTTGGGCTGCCCGTAAATGAAGAAGGCAGTATTGTTCTTTTTCCAACATTACCTAATCAGAAAGAGTAATGGTTATGGCATGGTATTAGTGATTAATATAATACGTTTAATGTTTGGAAGAAGTTGTTTTATTGTACCAGCATTATTTTCTCCTGCATCCAAGCAATCTTGTAAACCCGAATATAGTTCTGCACGTAGGTCACATTGATGTGATCTAATAAAGCGTAGTTTTTGTGTTTTGACTTTGACGTAGTTGTCGACTACATATTGTTGGAGCAATCTTTCGCTGCGCAGCAATATCAAATTAGATGCCTCTTGAATTTGGAGAAAGATCAATAAATATTTAGAATAGATACAGAGATTTTGTTGAACCGACGCTTGTTAAAAAATTATAGTAAGGTGTGATTACCTGCAGCATGTATGAATAGTAATCACAACATTTGATTTTTAAATTATTCATTGAATGTAAGTTGCAAGACCATCCAAATGTCCTGTATGGTTACAACAACGGATATTGAAGTGGGTCGTAGAAGCTAGAGTATTCAGGGATGTTCAAAAGTTGACCACTAGTTGTTTGAATAATGATATCTCTTTCTTGTAATTGCTGGTCATCTTCTTGTCCAACCAATATAGCAGCAACTTGAGACATCGTAGGTACATTATATTGAAGTAGATTAGATGGGTGCTCTTGTATAACCAACCTGCATTCATCTATGTCTGGTCGACGTGACAGTTGTCAAAACATTTTAACGTAGGGGTTGCACATATCCAATATGCATGTTATTTTTTGAAGTAGCTCAGCTTGCAGCTCATTATTTTCTTGCAAGCAGTTTGATGTCTCATGTTCGGTGTCATAAATGAACAATTGAAGAAATTATGGTCTTGATCCATCAATAGGGGTAAGGTTTCCAATTTGATGATATATGGCTCCATGTGCCCGAAAACTATAAATTCCTTGGTGGAATGAGGGTGCAGTATCGTCCATTGTTACAACAAATGAAATGAAGGCAAACACATGGTTGTATGCGCGCAAATTTATCCTGAAATGTTGAGAGTCCTCAGTTTGATCAGTGTAGAGATTTAGAAGTTCGGTTGGTGTGTGAATTTCAGGAAGGGATATTTTTCCTCGATTTCAACACATTGTGTTTGTCTCGCGCTGGAATAATTTAGCATGACAATTGGGGCAGTTTGTTGGTAAGGTTAATGTCATCAACATTGTCTTCACCGTCTTCATCTTCATTGTCGGTTTATGACACAGAGATATCATTGGTGAATGGAGCTGTGGCTGAGGTGAAATATGGTTGATTTAGTAATTATTTATGCAGTTAACATAATGAATTTGGTAGTTCAATATATCGGGTGTGATTGTTGGAGGACGCGCAGATGTTGAACTTTTTCCTTGGTGATAAGTTGATTGTGTGCTCACAAAATCGGGCAATCTTCCTGTCTGGTGTTCACAAAAATGTCGTTTCGCCCGTCTCTTGGTATTATTGGCGTCACGTTGTTCTGGAGTCATATTAACACTCAGTATGCGGGCAGAGTTGTGATTCATAAAGCGACGACAACTTGCTGTTATTTATAAGTATGTTGTAATCATGTCATTATGAATGCGGGAGTAATTGACTTGTAATTTTTAGGTGTTGTAACTTATGGTACCTGGAGTTAGTACATTTTGAAGTTATTCTTGGCTTGATATTTCTTCCATTATTGTTGTAGTCAATGAATAAAAGATTAGTGATGAAGCTGTGTTGTATTGATCATTTTGAATTTGTTGTTGTATAATTGCATCATAATAGATCAAATGATAAATTAAAAAAGAAATCTTCCGGTCTCTCTGAAAAATAATTGGAATAATAGGTAGTCAGTTCTAAATTCGAATTAGAATATTTAGAGAACTAGAACATAGATAGCATATAGTATAATCATTTATAACCAGCCTATTAAATGCTGAAATAGAAAAGGAAAGAAGTACATGTCTATATATATTCTAGCGATTTCTACAGTCATGGAGATGGATCTGGAGTAAGAACATCTTCAGAATCCATAGTTGTACCTGAACCCTAATCCATAGCCTTTGTTCTAAAGGATTGCTTGAACATTGCATTAGTAGAGTAGTAGAAATAACTAAGACACCAATAATTGGAACAAACTAAAAACTGAACACCGAACAATTGGAACCCATAAATCTCATCATGTGTTGTATTTTACACATTCATAGGGAAATAGATGTGTCAACAACCATTTATGCATAAATAGATGTGTAAAATGAATTTGTGCATAAATGGTATTGTACACAAAATTTTCATAGCATAAATGGATGTCATAATGAAAATTTTGCATTATGGTTATTTTGATGCCCCAGTTATTTTTCTACTAAATCAGCAAAATAAATTCTTATCACATGTTCTCATAACTAAATTTAGGTATTTTTACTTCAAATTGAATGTACATGTACTGTGAATTGAATTTATTTGTTAATCAGAATTCTTATTTGGGTATTTTCACTGGAATTTTGGCAGATCCCCTTTCATTTTGATGCCCCAGTTGAAATGTAATTTTCAACATAATGTAACCCATGATGGATGATAGTAATAATGAATTAAATGTAAGCAATAATGAAGAAAAGGGGATCATTTAAATGTAATCAGGTAGATGCTGGTTATTGAACAACAGTTCTTTTCAATACCATTCTTTAGCCTACGGTAATTTTTATTTTAGAATTGGATCATTTAAATGATGCACGAACGCAAAAAAAATATATTCACAATGGAATAGACCTAGGTACTACTGAATAGTGGTCGTTGACCTAGGTATTTGCCTTAAATTGATCACAATAATGGAATAGACTTTCCAATTCTTTGAATCAAATCATCAAACACGTTATGGGCATTGAATATCCAAAAGCTTCAACAACAAATTAGAATGAGGAACAGGTGGAACAAAAAAATTAAAACCATATTTTAAATCTTATAGCTGAGAATAAACCAAAGTCAGAACTACAACAACAGAATCAGGAACCTTAAGAAGGGATAATTGAAGAGAAAGAATACTCCCATATGAACAAATTGAAGAGAATACTCGGGGAGGAATACATCAATCAGTTAATTGCATAGCTCGCTCTTATTCGATGACAACTGTTGGAGGATTCAAAGAATACCTTTAGAGGAGTACATGAATATGTCATTAGTCGAGCAGCCCTTGTTTGATGATTATATCCCCAATTTTGTTTATTTCTAATCACATATCCTAATGGCTACATCCCCAGTTTTGTTTCTTTGTAATCACATATCATAATGGCTACATCCTCAATTTGGTTTTCATTGAAAGTTTTGATATTCAGATTTTATCTATGCATCAGATTTGATTGCACTCTAGGAAGAGAAGAACAATAATAAATTAATGGGGAAGAAGTTGTTTTTACTGGAGGTTGTAGAGGTGGATGAAGGCTGATCAGGGAGGCTACGATTGCAGGCGGGTGCAGTGGCTTCGATTGCAGGCGACAAATAGTGGTTGTTGACCTAGGTATTTGTCTTCAGGCGAGAATAAGAAACACAGATATGCATGTTCAGTAATTAATAGAACTTATATTTTGGAAGAGGAGGATGAGTGGCAGGGAAAATGATGAAGGAAGATAGAAATAGAAGAGAAGAAACATACCTGGAGTCGTTTCGTAAGAAGAAGAGGAGCGGCAGGGGAAGCGGCTCCGAGTGCTTAGTTTGCGCGATTGCGAGCCGGATCTAGACCGCCGGATACAGAGGAGACGGAGGCATGGAGCGAGGATGCAGACCGGCGAATGCAAGGGAGACAGAGGCGAGGATCAAGGAACTTCCGTATACGCAGCGTGAGAATGAAATGAATGTGCGATGGGAGGTTTATTCGGCTTTGATTTACAATCTGCGAGAAATAATGGGTTACAAAAAATCGTGGCTTTGATTTAGGAAACTGCCTAAAATTATTGGTTAGAAAAAATCGTGGATGACCAAGGTGTCTATTATAAGTGGTTTAGATTTATTATGAGTGGTTCAGATAATTAGTGGTTCGACTAATATAATAAGTGGTTAAGATTTTATTTATCCTAAGCATCCAATGGTGTGAAATGAAAGTGCGGTAAGAGCGGGGAGATTAGTATATTGCCATATATAATAAAGATATATATATATATATATATATCGTTAACAACCTTATACAAGAAGTTTCCTTTGGTGCAACTTTCAAAAGGGGCAATATAGCCTTATTCTTTTAATCCAATGACTTAACATATATTATGAAAAAAATGGAAATTCATAAAATATAATGGTTATTTGTGTAATTACACAATATCCCTATAATAAAAATAATAATGGATATTCGTAAAATCCAAATACTTTTTAGTAGACCTCAGACACCTACTATGTAGGTAATCATTATGCCTCCAAAAACTAATCTCGAAATATAATGGCCTACTTTTATAATGATTTTTTGTTAAAATATAAATGTTTTTGTAAAAAATAATTATAAAATATTGATGTATATTTTTTTACGGTCATTTTGAGTACTCATACGTATAAGTTGCGGGGGAAGCCCGCCGTCACCGGTCAAGCACTATTGTATGCAGGCACAACCCGCTCGAATGTGGTCGCAGCCCGCTAAGTGTCAGCGAGCACGGGCGAAGCCCGTGCGGAGCTGCTCGTGTGTGTATATATATATATATATAAACTTTAAAATTTGATTTAGTGATAGATGACCAAATTTACTCTGCTATTGAAGAAAATTGCACTGACGATAAATACAAGTGCTTCGAAACGAACGATGAAGTCAAATTGAGAGTTTGACGAGCTGTTCTCGAGCTAAAATTTTCTGAAGTCATCGGCAACCAAAAATTCTTTAAATCTTTGAAAATTTGTCGGCCTTCAATCAAAGCATGGACCACAAAAAATTTGTACGATCATGATTAAAATTAATTAACCTAGTTTCTAAAGTAAAAAAATCTAAATTCTGCCAAGATCGACATTTTGTTGACTTGACCAAACGGAAGCAAAAACGCACTAACGACAGCGCACCGTTAACTCCGCGTTAAGGTAACACTCTTACATCATTATTACGCCAAAAGAAGATCAAAATTAATTATCGAAAAATAAGGGCGTTACAGTTTGCTACTTAGTCGGTGATGAGGGTTGTTGAAAGTGCCTTATCAAGGGTGTGCGGGATCAAATCCCGACATCAACAACCTATTATGCTAATAAATAGGCACGGTCAGGGGTTAGGGGGCACTGGCTGCAGCCCTGTAGCTTGCCCCGGTGAAACCCAAGGGACTGGGCGTTACAGATATAGTGTTTCATTCTGACAACTTCTTCATATTTTAACTCCTTGGCTTATGTCTCCAATCACTTGACTACT
The DNA here is from genome assembly GCA_033032865.1 of Dactylorhiza incarnata. NCBI lineage: Eukaryota > Viridiplantae > Streptophyta > Magnoliopsida > Asparagales > Orchidaceae > Dactylorhiza > Dactylorhiza incarnata. The sequence continues at coordinate 19,201,955 of JAWHQI010000019.1, read as the reverse complement.
TGGATGGTCTTTAAGGTGCCTCCAAGCTGATGGTAGTGCTCCTTGAGTGTCAGCAGTTTCTGTAACAGCTGGTTGTTGTCCAAGCATTGTTTCATGTCCTTCTCCTTGCACTTGTTCTTCATCTTCAATGTTCAAGTCTGACTGTGTAGACTCCTCTAGGCTAAGCTCTTTCAGCTTCAAATCATTTCCTACAATATTTGAATAGCTAGACAAGCCTTGATGAATCATGTTTGTCGCATCAAATACAACATGAATCAGTTCTTCTACCACATGTGTCTTCTTGTTGAATATTCTTTAAGCCTTGTTGTGACTACTATATCCCACAAGAATCATCTCAAAGAATTTTTTCAGCAAACTTAGTTTGATATGATTTACCATTATTTAGATTATAACACTTACTTCCAATGATTATAAAGTAGGCTAGATTTGATTGTTTGCCCTTCATTAGTTCATAAGGAGTTTTCTTGTGAAATTTGATGATAGAGGCTCTAATCTGCACATGACATGCAGTGTTGACAGCTTCAGCGTAGAAATATTCTGATAATGAAGAGTCACTTAGCATGCTTCTCCTAGCTTCTATGAGAGTTCTATTATTCCTCTCAGCAACACCATTCTACTGTGGTGTTCTTGGAGAAGAAAATTCTTGAAGGATACTTAGTTCTTTGTAGAAATCTGTCATGAGTTCAGCTTAAAATTCTGTGCCATTGTCACTTTTGATTTTGTCCATAGTACAGTTCTTTTCATTCTGAGCTTGCTTGACAAAGGATATAAAGATATTCAAGGTATCAGACATTCTCTTAAGGAAGAACACCCAAGCATACCTAGAGAAGTCATCAACTGTCACAAAGGTATACAACTTCCTTCCTAAACTATAAATTAGCATAGAACTAAATAAGTGCCTATGCAATAGATAAATGCATCTCCATGAATATTTGGACACTATGCTCTTAAAGGTGGTCTTAAACTGCATGCCCATCTAACAGGCATGACAAATATACTCTTTAATGCATTTAAGGTTAGATCCATTTCTAACTAGATTTTCTGAAAAGAGTTTGCTAATTATCTTGTAGTTCATGTGAGTAAGTATCTTGTGCCATTGCACACAAGAGATATATTGAATGACTTGAAATAATGAGAGATTAAAATAGTGATTTTGAATAAAGATCTAAATTGATTTGTAATGAAAGAGAAGATAATAAACCATTTGGAGAAATGAAGAACAAATCAATTTTATTACACAAAGAGAGACATGATTACTATTAATAAAATTGATTACAAAAATAGATTTCTATAATGCTAGACATCGAAGGCGAATAGTAAAAAGACATTTCCATTTTCTATCTCGACTCGTATCCCCACGAACCGGTGGCTTAAGCCTATCCTCCCCCAGATACGGCCTCAAGCCGCTCTAGCCAATCCTCCCTCGGATAAGGCCTCGAGCACCCCCTAGATCTACACCCAAGACCTAGTCGCCAACATGAGGATAATTTCTGCCCTAAGTCTTACCACGACCTAGTCCGCCAACACGAGGCGAATTTACTAAGCGATTACAAGAATGAAAAGAACAACAATATTAAAAACTCCCTCTATGTGGATCTCTGAAGAAGTAGACGAAGACCCGTAGAGTATGATTGTAGTCGATGTGGTCTTTCATCACGATGATGAAGCGTGTTGAAATCTTCTCCATGGATCTCCTTAAGCCTTCATGGATTTGTGGGAGTATCTCATTAAACCTTCCTCTATATGATGTGGCACAAAACTCTGTAATTTTGGGGTGTGAGAGGACGAAAAATATAGAGCCAAAGGGTCCCTTTTATAGCCTTGGAGCTAACGCCTATGCTAGCGCTACAGCCGGCGCTATCCCGGATTTGGAAACCTACTCCGCGTGGGTATTTTCATTCCAAGGAAACCTTTCTAAAAATACGCGCTACCGCCAGTGCTATCCGCTACCGCCTGGCGCTACCGCCTTCTATAATTGCCGCTTTAACTTGCCTAATCAGAGCTAGCACCCGCGCTAAGTGCTACCGCCGACGCTAGTGATCTGTTGAAATTCTATTTTCAAACTTGGGGGCAACCTTCCTATGTTATCCTTGAGTCATATGGCTTAGTTTTCCTACACACATAAACACACAAGATCAAATACACATAGGATTTGTTATTCTCAAACCTAGGAGTTGCGGAAGACCATTTTCAACAAGATTCTCTCTGAATTCCTACAAGACAAACAGGTTTAGCAGAATCTAAGCATACAAAATTTAAGCAAGAAATGTTACCACTCCTAGTGCCTAATAGAATTTTCTTATAGTCAACAAAATTCTCAATCAGACAATTATTCATGTGGAACTCAATGACATAGTCTAGATCAATAGTTGGCTTATACTTATAAGGTATGTTGCAACCCTTCCACATAAGCTACTTTTGTGATGGTGACTATACTATTGGTAATCATACCATAGACTTTGTTGATGCCTCTGTCAGATCCACCAAATATGTCTTTGGCTCCATCTTCCACAGGGGTAAAGTTCTTCAAAAGGCTTCTTGTTCCAATCATGTGCCTGAAACCTCCATTGTCCAAATACCAGATAGTCATTTTGTTGGTGTTTGGACTTACCTACAAGAACAAACTATTTTTACCTTAGAAGCCCAAATAGATTCAGGTCCTTGGTTCCTGTTTGCCTTGACTGCAGGATGCTTGAGTACCAAACTACTAGCAAGCTTCACATTCATTGCTCTAGACACTTTTGTTCTGAACCAACATTTTATAGCAAAGTGGCCAATCTTTCCACAGCACCAACAATCAAATCTAATATTTCTCCTCTTCTAAGTCTCCTTTCGAATGGAGTGTTGGTGATGAGGATTAGAAGAGCAGTCTTCTTCACAGCAAGCATTTATTGAGCTATTCCTATGGCTGTGCACAATATTAGAAGTTGGCTATATAGTCATAGGTTTCACTCTAGGGACAGGCTTTTGAAGACTAGCCTTTCCCTTCACTTTGGCTGATGCTGCTGTAGAGACAATTATAAATGGCCCTTGATCCTTCATCTGGATCTCCTCATGGGGTTCCTTTAGAGCACTCAGTCCAATGTTTGCTTGGTTCACTGGTTTTGTGGCTTAGTTCCACAATTGGTGAGGTATCCATAGGTTAGATCTTGGTCATAGGAATTGAAGGGCAGGTCAACCTTTTAGAAGATTGGTTTATCTTGGGAAGTATTTTCCTTTTCCTTATTATAGCCAAGCCCTCCTTGGTAGAACTGGGGTGTCTTCACTTAGAGGGGGTGATTAGGTGATGTCGGCTATTTGAAACATTTGTGGAATATTAAGAACACACGGACAGTACCCACATCAAACACATCATAGACGCAATAATTTATAGTTGTTCCCAAGACGATGAGTCATTGTGTACATCCACTGTCCACCTCCTCCTATCTAGAAGCTTGCTAGAATCGGCCAAACTCCGCCAATCTCAGATCCGCAGATCTAATAACTCAAGTCTCGCAAGACCCTACACTCAGAAGTACTATCTGACTTCCTACCTAAGAGACCACCATCTCCTACCTCAGATCTCACAAGATCCTATGCTCAGAAGCATTCTGGCATCCTACCTCATAGACCACCATATCCTACGCTCAGGCTTGGACAGATCCCTACAACTTAAATTCCACTTAAGGAACTTTACGATTCAGATCTCTAGCAGAGATCCTACAAATTATAAGTTTCTATTATAAAACTTTTCTATAGACTTAAATTGATTTGCTTGAATACGCTGGAGTCTTCTTTAAGTTCTGATAGAAATGGTCTTTTTCTAAAGCCTGCTTGCAGTTGATGAAGATGATGAACTTGAGATTCTTTTGCACCGACAAGCTCTTCTTTTTGCTGAGTGATCTTTAATCAGCAACATCAACTTCTTTTGACCTTTCTTTCTTGGAGAAGATATAAGATAAATCTATTTTAGGATTCGTCTTCTCCTTCCTTAAGCTTTTCAACAAAACAGTACTTGAGCGGCAGAAAAGCTTTTCTTCAGATTAGTTAATTCTGATCACTAGGGTTGCAATGGCATTGTATTCCCTATTATAAGGCACAAGTACCTAGTGATCGATTCTGGTACTGACATAATGTCAAATATCTCCTACCATAGAATACGTGATTCATCGACTCAATACGCGATGACAATTAATGACTAGATGCCAAACTGTGCTTTAATTTGAATTCATGGATTCTGGTTGATCGACTAGATGTCTATCAGAATTTGCTTATTTTGGACGATTCAACGTTGTATAGCTTTGCTTCAATTTCTTCTACACGAATCGTCTATATGCCTTGATGTCCTTTAAGACGATTTGGCATATGCAATGTTCTAGTCAAATCATCTACATGAATCGTCTTAGTGATTGACATCACCAAGACGATTTTTCAACCATTGTTCTTCTAGATAATTTGTTTACACGATTTCATCAAGACTATAAGTTGATCTTCAGACTTCTAGCCGATTCGTCAACACGTACCGACTTAACCATTCTTCAAGGCGATACTTCTTTCTTCAGCACGATTTGTCTTTATCTATATGAAGTGTACCTTCTTCTAGCCGATTTTTGTTGAAGCTTCTGAAATGTCGTCTTAGTATCTCGATGATATTTTGAGTAACCAAGACGATAATTGACTTAATTTACTTTCTTTGTATAGACACATAGCAAAGTCTTCGATTCATCTTGATCCTTCTTTAGCCTTTTCCAAAATGATACCCGACTCCTTTTAGACAAATCAGCATGACATCTATGAAATGTCATCTTGGATCCTCGCCAATAATTCGAGTCACCAAGACGATACAGGACTTAGTCGATTTCTCTTATATATATATATATATAAATATATATATATATATTGACACACACACTAAGTAGAGGCATCGCGCTGAATCCTTCTACAAGATTCCTTGGTTTAAGCCTTCTGGTCGAATTCCTCTACACAAATCTTCAGCTCATGCCTTCTAGTCGATTTATTCTATACGAATTGGCTGGATAACTCTTTATTATATTCAAGTCGATATGGAGCTATATTTCAGAACATATCATGGTGGTGTATGTGAAATGTCATCTTTGCTCCTTGACGACATTTCCTGTGAACAAGATGATAATTTACTTGCTCTCTTCCTTTCCTCATGTTTCTTCTTTACTCTATTGCAACATACTTCTACGTTTATATGAAGATGTATGTAAGCCTTGTCAAGATGATATCGTCTCGGTGAATGCCTTACCAAGATGATATCGAGTTCTTCACTCGACGATAATTAGATTTACCAAGACGATATTTTCCTTAGCTAATTTATGAACATCTGCTTAAGATGTCTCTTGGTTTTTGTAGGTGAATCATCTTGATGCTTAAGAGATGTCATCTTGGTACCTCGACGTTGTCGTCGAGTGACCAAGATGATATTTGCCTTAGTTATTTTTCCTGTCTTTCTCAGCTTACTCCATCTGCTCTAGCTGACTTGATAACTTTATATTCTTGTTGATATGGAGTAGTGTCAAGTCTAATAAAGTCTAGATCATAAGTCGACCTGGTGTTTTGCATAATGAGGGATTACATTGGCAAAACTATGTCTGATGAAACAAAGTCTAGTCCTATATTAGATATTCTCTATTATGTACCTGAAATTACTGAAACAAGAAACCACATTCATCAAATACATATGTGCTCATCTATATTGTGAGGGCTTGTTCAAATTAGGAACATTGTGGGCACTGTTCCCAACAATCTCCCCCTATATGAAGAAGTCAGAACCTCAGTTATAGACGAATTCACATAGAAATTAAAAGTTTCATTGAAACAAATTTGAGACAACATTCCAATTATCATATATATCATATTTAAATGTTCAGAATTGTATAAATGAAACTACAATTGCCCTTTTGGTACACATCAATATTTAAGTCATTTTCTTATCATTTATTTCTGCCTTTGCTTTCCCTAACAATCTCCTCTTCTTCTGTTAACTTGTTTCACCTGCTAGAGATTGTGCAGGACTGCTACTAGTGGGAGGTTCATTCATCATGGGATTGATTCCCAGGGAATGATGAAGTACATTAACTACCAAAGTCGCTTGATGATAACCAACCTTCTCCCCATTTCTGACTTCGTCAAATATGAAGTTGTGGAGGTTCTAGGAGGATTCATCCATCTTCCTGACCAGCGCATTGTTGGCTTGAGTTTGGTTGTTCAGAAATTTGCTTATGATATTACCCTAGTTTTCAGCCAGCCTCGTTGTCAGAAAGTCCACACTTTGAAGATTGTCTTCAAATCTTTCTTGAGATTCCTTGGTCGAATCCATTCTTGTACCCAGTGATTGCAATGCCCTTATAATGCAGTCTACTTCTATTCCCCGGGAGTGCTAGATAGGTGAGGCAGGAAAGTGGACGTACCCATTCTGAGGAACCACTATAAATCCTTGTGTTTGTGTGTGTGCTCTTTGTTTTTGTGCGCTTTTGTTTCAAGTTTTTAATTCTGCATAAAAGCCATAGAACTCACCTATTCACCCCCCTCTAGGTGATTTAGGTAGCAACTATATACTTTTATATAGTTTTTCTTACTCATCTGGGCTTGTTTTCACGCACATGCACTTCGGTTTTAGTTCAATATTGTTCATATTTCACTAGTACACACTTTCACTATTAGTACACTGTTTATGGTTAATCTTGGACTTCACGAGGTCTACCCTGTGAGGGGCTCGCAGCGATACTAGGAGCTATGATGGGCTGAACCCCAAAGTTTCCTTTCATAAGACACTTAATATGGTATTGGTAACTACCCATAAGAACATCCCTCTTAACATTTCACTTGGATTACCCTAACTGTTTTATGCCCCTCGAAGGGGAAAGACGATCTTTCGTTAGTCCCGAACACAACCTTACCCTATAGCTTATCAGGTACACTCTACATATAGACCCCTAATGGTGACCTCACGTCTTCTCTACCAGACTAGGTATACCCTCTACCATCCATTCCCACCTAATGATCCACAAGTTACTCAAGTTTTAATGTTTTACTATACGCAGACCAAATGAGTTATATGAGTTGTATGAGAGGAGGTACTCCAAATATTCATCCAAATTACTCTAGATATTTACTGGAGGTCTATCATGATGTTCTAAGACTAAATCCAGAGGATCATATTTTTCCTTAATTATTTGGCATTTATTATAATTTCTCCAACATTGGCCAAGCATGAAATTGAACATGAAGTGTAAGATCTTCTTATGATATGACCCCTATAAAATTATGGAAAATCTATGATGTCAAAATAACAATAAAGGCATAATATCACAATTTTGCAATAAGGTGTTGGCGTCTAATTATAATATTGACCTAGTTTGACCAAACTTGAGTTACCAAATTACCAAATCAAATTAGTCCCAACTGGGCTAAAATTTTTACTAGGGTCATATAATAACCCTAAAGAGCACCCACCAAAATTTGGAGTGTATTGGAGGTCATTAGACCCTATAATTAAATAATATATGAATTATTAAATTATTACAAAAAAGCAAAAAAAATGTTCTCCTAAAATTCTCATCATTGGATATGTTAAGGGCGTAGGTACAAATAGCCTAGGTTTCCATTTTCAAGTCAATATTATTTCCCAATTAAAAGTTATTCAAGAAATGGTGGTTGTCCTACACTAGGGACTAGTCCCACCAAAATGGACCGACAATGAGCTACAGAGCTCTTTTTGGGATGAAATTAATTTTACATTAAAGTAGACTCCAAGGGATACAACTTTGGTGTTGACCACGTTTTCTGTAGAGGGCCTTAAGTATTTTTAATAAATTAATGTAGGTGCATCAATGTATGTGATAAAAAATATAATTTCACAAGGATTTATATTAAATGATTCAGCACGAATCCTGAAGCAGATCGGGTGGCAGCTGGTCATCTTCCTCCTTCAGCCAAGGGTGGAGATTTCCCCGACCTGTAGCCTCTTTACCTTGATTTTTCTGGCCACCCATGCCCTCCACGGCCGGCCAATGCCACCACCACCTTCCTTGAGGTGGTGGCCGGCGATGGGGGGTCTTGGCCGGCCGGTGGTGGTCGGAATCGGTGGTTTGGGAAATAAGAAAACCTCCAAAAAATGAAGATTTTGGCCATGTTGATTGAGGACCAATTGGCCCCAATCCTTGCTGATTTTAGATGTAGATCTACCCACTAGAGAAGAGGAGAAGAACCAGACCTTGGAGCCTTGAAGCCTTGCCGTTTGGCCCATCACCATGGCCGACCTTGGAGCTTGGAAGCAATGCCGATCCGAGCATCCACTGCACAATTTTTCTCTGGAAGAAGGGGGGTTTCGTTCCTCTCACTCTTCTGAAGGTGTTAAAGGCATCAATTGGGAGAGGGGGTGGTTACAACCTTGAAAACCATCAATGGCCATTAAGGTGATTTTTGAAATCCCCCCAATTCATCACTTTGGTGGTCGACCATGGCTATTAAAGTCCTCAAAACTGATGAGGGGGGAGTTACAAAGCCATTGGAGATGAAGAGGGGAGGCCCTTGGCCTCCCATGGCCATTAATGGCCTTCTCTCTCTTCTTTCTCTCCCTCCAAAATTGGGGAATTTGCACTTTCTCTCTCCTACTCATCATTTCCAGAAATCGTATGGCCCTTTGAGTAGTTATCAGGCACATGAAGATATTGGCCACTCCAATTGGGTCTAGCCCAAGTGGATTGGGCTTGATTAGGTCAAAATAGGTCATTTTGACCCAAATTTAGGGTGGAGTTGACTTTGGTCAATTTGACCATTTGGGTTGGCCCCAATGGGTGGGTAGTGACCCATTGGCCTCCCCTAAGGGTTAGGAAGGTCTAGGTAGGGTCAATTTGGCAAGGTGGAGGCCAATTGGCCCACAATAGGGCAATTTAACCAAAACAGGGCTAGAGTTGACTTTGAATTGGCCAAATAGGTGGCCCCATGGTGGGGATTTTTGGTCCATTGGGCCCCTAATATCATTATAAGGGTAGGTGCAAGGTCTATTTGGCATGGTGAAAGCCAATTGACCCTAATTAGGCTAGTTTGACCAATTTAAGGTTAAGGTTGACTTTGGTCAACTTGACCACTTTGGTTGACCCAATGGGTCCTTAGTGCTCTAAGGGAACCCCTAAAGGGTTAGGTATGCTATGGTGGGGTCAAGGTGTCAAGGTGATGCCATAAAGTCCAACCCTAGGCTTGTTAACTGGAAATTACTATTTGTAGACCACTGTGGTTTCCTTCTTCTTGGCTAAGGCCAAGTGGTCTCTTCAAGCTTCCTAGGGTTTTGTCATGACCTTGTAATGACAAACCACTCTATGGGTCTAGTTGTTTGGGGGATGTTACACAACCAATCCATGGGGAGGAAGAGAACTTTTAGGGTAACGATATCTCTCCTCCCGGTTTTAGGATGCGTACATGAAATGTTTGCTTTTACCTTCTCTTTTCTGAAATTTATGGCACTGAATCTCTCAAATGAGAGGGGTTTTGGGTCGCCTTGGTTCAAGAAGAACCATCAGGTTGATTGATTCCATCCCCGACATCGTGAGAACGAAATCGTGACCGGTTAACTAGAAATTGCATTAGAGATCCGCTCCGTTAGAGGATTAAGCATTGTGGCTGAAGCCAAAATCATGACCGGTTGTCTGATTTGGTGATGTTGCTTAACGCACATTTTAGGGATTTTGCTAGAAATCCAATGACGGCGAAAATGGCGTATGTGTTGCCCTTATGGTTCGTGTGAGAAAGAACGTTTGTTTGGAAAGCATAATTTTTATACGTAGTGAATGGCTTGTGAAGCCGCTTGTATGTGAAGGCGAGACTTTGTCTTTGTGGTCGGTTGGGTAGCCCGTGAATGCTTGGATTCATGTGGGGAGAGTGCCCCGAAAAGACAAGTCCCCTTTTGGGCTAACTAACGAGAACAAGTATGCTGATGCGCCCGTTGGCAAGATGAGCCATGTAAGGTGTGAGATCTCAGTGGATTTCTTGGCATTTGGCTAGTGATTGTGGCGATTATAAGTGGCAAGATGAGCCATGTAAGGTGTGAGATCTCAGTGGAGTTCTTGGCATTTGGCTAGTGATTATGGCGATTATAAGTATGATGATGCACCTGTTGGCAAGATGAGCCATGTACGGGGGGGGGGGGGGGGGGGGGGGGGGTGAGGTCTCAGTGGAGTTCTTGGCCTTGGGCTTGCACGCCCGTGAGGAAATGATAAGTACCCTTGGTTGGTTGTGAAATGATGATGTGTGTTGTTATGTTAGAAGCATAGACGTCGTAGGGAGCCTTGGGTGAAACCCAGGTTTGCATACATGCTGCATTGCTAGGCCCCCCTTACTTTTATTTCTCAACATAGAAACATGGATGATGATTATGACACTCATGCCTGTCATTTTTATGTTATTATTGTTTATTACATTTGCATAGGAAGTGCAAACTCACATGGTGATGTAGTTCCCCGGGGTCCGCTAGGATGGCCGGGAGGAGGGGTGTTGTTACACCGTTGTTGGTCAGCCAAAGCTGACCCTCATTTTACCGCTCTCTGTCATTTGGATGCAGGGCAAGGATCACAGGCTGGAACCAGTTCGCCGGCCAAAAAGGCCTAAGCATCATGAAGTGCACTTTTCCTATTTTCCTGTTTGACTATGATGTTTTTACTTGTTCCGGCTTGCATGCCGACGTAGCTTAGGATTGTTATGATCTTTTGGGCATTTTCTATGCCTTGTTTGATGACTTGAGTATGGGTTTTGTAGGTCCTTAAGGCCATGGTACTCTTATGTAGATGTGGACAACTTTTGTGGTTTATATAATGTTTTCGCTGTGTTTTGTTCTGAGTTTTGAGATGGGTAGATCTATATCAATTTTTAAAACTAACGCTGTGGCGATTATATGATGTGGGGTCCCGGGCGGACCTATATTATATAGTCATTGTAGGGGAGGTATTATAATTTGGTATCAGAGCCAGGTTAGCATTCTTGTTGAGTTTTAGCGTGTTCGAATTGCGTTAAGAGGTTGTCCACATATGAGTACGTTGCGGGACCATGAGTGTCCTTGTGTTCGAGTCTTGCGAATAGAGTTTGATTCGTTGTTTCCTTGCTTATGCTAGGATTGTGGCGACAATGCGGGGGCATCGAGGAGACTAGAGGAGCCTTCAGCAAGTAGTGCTACGACCCCAGCCCTTATGAATATGGGTTTGTCCCCGGCAAACTTCTGTCGTATGCTAGCAGAGGCGATGGTAGCGGCTCAAGATGCGGTGATGCTATATATTGCGATGCTTGTTATGCAGGCTGTGACTCTTGTTACTCCGGTTACTGTGACACCGAAGGTGGTAGTGAGGCAGGTAGAGTCGTTAGCTGAGAGAGCAGTTGGGAAAGGAGACCGTCAGATGAAGTACTATCTGAGTTTCCATCCTCCGACGTTCAAAGGAGTTGGCACTCCAACGGACGCCGAGGATTGGTTGGAGAGAATTCAGGAACTTCTAAAAGCGGCATAGACCCCAGAGGAAAAGTAGTCGCAATTCGCGGCGTTCATGTTAGAAGGCGACGCCAAGCTGTGGTGGGTGAATCATAGTGGTTGTTATTTCCATGGACGTTTGATAGGTAAAATTTACGATATATTGTTTCTCAAAATTCTATGAACTATAGGCAAGAGCACCTATCGTTCATTGCATAGGATATTTAAGAATAAATATCAAGTGTCGTATTCCACGGGTCTGTTGATTACTTCTACTCACGCAAATTTATATTATTTTATCGGTAATAAAATAAAGGTTTTAAGAAATGATAAAAGAGAGGAAACATTTGATCGAGAATCCTTCTTAAGTAAAATATTTTGTAAACTTCATAAATTGATTTGGACAAACTTGACCGTGGAGGTTCCCAAAATATGTTAGAGCCTCTCTCGAGAGAACTACAACCTAACCTTAGGTTGATCAATTAAGACCCCTCGGCCAGTCGAAACCCATATCCGGAAGATTTGTATCACCCTCTCTCGAGGAGTGCATGAAACTCTTTTTTATCTTTGAGTGATCTCCTAGTTCGCATGGATCTCTCGTTCACTAGCATACGGATCTTAGATCGAGAAACATATTCGCGACTTATGAATTCGAAGCAATTAAATTCAAAGATAAATCCAAGTTTTCCAAAACCAAACTATGAAAAAGAGATTACAAAATAACACTACTTAAGAATTCATCCGATCAAAAGTAATAAAATTAGCTACTCATGATCAAAGAAAAAGAACATTTTATAACTATGAAAGGAGAATTACAATTGCGAGAAAAGTAAATTTAAGCTATGAATTGAAATTTGCAAAACATAAAGTAAAATTGCATAAATGAAATACAATAAGAAAATGCAGCAAAACTACTCTAAAAATGAACCAATCTAAGCATGGATCGGATTCCCAGCTTCAAGGCAGCAGCAGGAATTTATAGGCATAAGTTATGGAAGTCATGCCCCTAGGTCACGCCCGTGACCTAGGGCGTGTAAGGTACGGAACCGGCGTCTTGAAAACTCGGGAACGTTAGGAGAAAAACCGCCAAATTTCATTAATTTGTAGTACACGCCCCCTGGTCACGCCCGTGACCATGGGCGTGTCTTGATCGAAGTAGAGAACGGCTGAAAATGGTGGGAACGGGAGTAATTCTAACAGTTGCGGGAGAAGTCACGCCCATGACAGGGGGGCGTGTAAGATGGAAATGTACTGTGGCGGAAACTGCTTGTATTGAATGCTTGTCGGGTGAGTCATGCCCGTGGCCTGAAGGTCACGCCAGTGGCCTGAAGGTCATGCCCGTGACCGGGGGGCGTGTAATAATAAATCTACATGGCAGGCATTTCCGGAAGCTGGAGGCTGAACATGGCCGTGACACTGGTCACGCCCGTGACAGGGGGCGTGTATGCATGAACATGGCCATGACTTGGAGTCACGCCTGTGCCAGGATGGCGTGTACTAAAGAAATTTGCAGATTTGTTCAATAATTTTTCCTGAATACGGCTTTGTGCTTGAATTTGCCAGTAGCAGCCCCAGATTACCTGAAAATACAAAACAAAGTAAATTAGATATATATTAAACTAAAATTATACAAATACTAATTAATTACTACTAAAATATTATATACAAATAACAATAAATAATGTACTATCAAATACCCCCATACTTTATCTTTTGCTATTCCAGAGCAAAACTAATTTATAAGTATGAGAAGAATTTATAGGACATTCAAAAAGAATTACTTCTAATTATGTAGTCCAAATTTTATAAGACTCATATCAAAATATGTTAAGAAATTAAAATTCAGATTTATAAGAAATAATTAATAATTCATAAATTGAAATGAGTAGAATAAATATTAGTTTTTAAATTCTCTAACTAAATCTTCATAACCAAAATTGCATTGAATTAAGTAAAATATTCTAAGATTAAAATTATAGAAACTTTAAACATTATGAGTAACTCTTAGAAAACTACAAAATATTAACTATGCTCTCTCAAAAATATCTTAGATAGCAAATAAACTTGGCTAAATTGGGTAAAATTGGCATTGAAGAAGTTACTTTGTATTTAGGAAATGATGAATTTTATCCTCTCATTTCCATCTTTTTTTTAATTTCTTCTTTTTATATCCCAAATGTATATGTTTAGGAGTGATGAATTTTATCCTCTCATCTTCATGCCATATAATCTTTTATAAATTTGGGTGCATATGTTTAGGAATGATGAATTTTATCCTCGCATTCCATGACATATGATCTTTTCAAACTTTTTTATGCTAAATAAGGGTTAACAAGAAAGGTAGGGGAAGGGCTAGGGTTTAAAGGCTACAAAAAATTCCAAAGATATATTTTAAGAGCATAGAAAACCATTTGAGCAATCTTTAAGAAACCATGAGTTAAAGTTAATATAAATAAAATCTAAAGATATTTAACACAATTTCTACTAAATTAAATTATGATATTTTAAGAAGAGAAATTAAAACTAAGAAATATTCTAAACAAATCAAGATAATGAAAAACTCATTAAATCAAATTCATCTCAAAATTAAATTTAACATATTTTGAAGAGAAATATAAGATTAAAAATACATAAAAAGAAAAGTCTTTTAAAAGCCTATAAAGTCAATTCATAATTAAAATTAATTTTGAATAAATGAAGTTTGGAGAAATTTAATATTACAAAATTTATTTTATTAGAAATTTTTTTGATTTTTTTTTATTAAAACAAAACATAATTTTTTTTAATTCTTGGACTTCCCAAGGGCTACCCAATGACGGGCTTGCAAGGTCCTAGGCGGTTTTGTGGGATGAAAGCCCAACACGGCCCTTTCGCAAGAAATAATTTTTAATTTTTTAATTTTTTTGGTATTTTAATTGGCATACAAGGAAAATAAGACATACAAATTTAAAAGAAAACATTTTTTGAATTTTGTAATTTTTCATATCAAATTCAAAAATAAGGAAAGAAAAACATTTTTTTTATAATTTTGAAAAAGATTTTCTAATTTTTTTTGGATTTTTAATAAAAACAGAAAATAAGAGAATACACCCCCATACTTAAAAATAAACATTGTCCCAATGTTTATAAGCCAAGTAGGAGGGAAAAGTAAATAAAATGTTGAAGAAGTAAATTGCAAGAAAAATAAAGATAAGCAAGGGGTGCCTCCCAAGAGCGCTTTGTTTACCGTCTTTTAGCTAGGCTTTAAGGGTTAGCTAAATAGAAATTTAAATTGAAAATGCACAGGCAACTCCCTTAATTCACGCTGAGGTGAATATGACAAAATCAGGTGCCCGACGACTCCTCCCTATAGTCTTGATTCATTCGTTGTCCGTTAGCTTGAAATTGAGAATCCAAATTACCCATACATACCTCAGCTAATTTGGATTGTTGGAGATGAGCGGCAAATGGATTGGTGAAGACGTATGGTTGCAACGGCTCATCCTCGACAAGAAAATCATTATTATCAAAAGAATCAAAAATTAGCGAGTCAGGAAAATTTTCACAAGGAGGAATTTCTTGTGAAAATACATGATTAAGCGCCGGTTGTTTATTTTCAAAAGTAAAAGTGTTATCTGAAAAATCAACACCAAGTGAAGAACATTCATGAGACACAATTTCTTCATGAATTACAATTTCATGAGAAATAGAAGAAAGGGCGGGCGAAGAAGAAGAAGAAGAAAATTTTGCGTTTTCTAATTCGCCCCGTGTCTCCATGACTTTGTGAAATTCTTGGTACAATTGTTCTTCTTGATCTGAGAATAATTATTTAAATTTGGAGAAAATGTCGGAAAAATTTCAAGATCAGAAGAAGAACAAATTTGTGGAAAAGGCGAGGAATGCAAATCATGATTGAAGGAATTTCCTTCTTCGCACTGAAAACTGTCCGAGTGACCTTGCCACCATGAATAATCAACATCAGAGCAAGAAGGAAATTCACTCAAATCACTATTTAAAGAAAAATTATTTTCATTATACAATTATTATTTTCATTATAATAATTATATTGATTTTCATTAGAAAATTTTTGAAATGAAAAATAACATTCCTCACTAGAAAGATGACCCCCACAAAAATGACAAATAATGTGGCGCATTCTTGCAGCTTCCAAAAGATTAACTTTATTTTGAAGCTCGACAACTTTTGCGGCCAATTACGATAACATCATTTTGTGAAGAAAGAAAAATTTACAACCGTCACTTAATAGAATGAAATTTAAAAATAAAGCAAAAAGAGAAATGGGGGCGGAGAAAGAGATTGATAAAAGTAATAAAATTCACGCATTCAAAATATCAACAAAAATATATCCCCGGCAACGGCGCCAAAAACTTGATAGGTAAAATTTATGATATATTATTTCTCCAAATTCTATGAACTATAGGGAAGAGCACCTATCGTTCATAGCATAGGATATTTAAGAATAAATATCAAGTGTCGTATTCCATGGGTCTGTTGATTACTTCTACTCATGCAAATTTATATTATTTTATCGGTAATAAAATAAAGGTTTTAAGAAATGATAAAAAAAGAGGAAACATTTGATCGAGAATCCTTCTTAAGTAAAATATTACGTAAACTTCATAAATTGATTTGGACAAACTTGATCGTGGAGGTTCCCAAAATATGGTAGAGCCTCTCTCGAGAGAACTACCACCTAACCTTAGGTTGATCGATTAAGACCCCTCGGCCAGTCGAAACCCCTAAGCTTTCTTTATGCAGTGAGCCCCACTATTGGATTTGACTCCAATCCAGAAGATTTGTATGACCCTCTCTCGAGGTTTGCATGAAACTCTTTTTATATTTGAGTGATCTCTTCGTTCGCATGGATCTCTCGATCACTAGCATACGGATCTTAGATTGAGAAACATATTCGCGACATATGAATTCGAAGCAATTAAATTCAAAGAAAAATCCTAGTTTTCCAAAACCAAACTATAAAAAAGAGATTACAAAATAACACTACTTAAGAATTCATCCGATCAAATGTATTAAAATTAGCTACACATGATTAAAGAAAAAGAACATTTTATAACTATGAAAGGAGAATTACAATTGTGAGAAAAGTAAATTTAAGTTATGAATTAAAATATGCAAAACATAAAGTAAAATTGCATAAATGAAATACAATAAGAAAATGCAGCAAAACTACTCTAAAAATGAACCAATCTAAGCATGGATAGGATTCCCAGCTTCAAGGCAGCAGCAGGAATTTATAGGCAAAAGTTATGGAAGTCACACCCCAAGGTCACGCCCGTGACCTAGGGCGTGTAAGGTACGGAACCGGCATCTTGAAAGCCCAGGAACGTTAGGAGCAAAACTGCCAAATTTCATCAATTTGCAGTACACGCCCCTGGTCACGCCCGTGACCATGGGCATGTCTTGATCGAAATAGAGAAAGGCTGAAAACGGTGGGAACGGGAGTAATTATAATAGTTGTGGGAGAAGTCATGCCCATGGGTCCGCCCGTGACCTGAAGGTCACGCCCATGATAGGGGGCGTGTAAGCTGGAAACGTACTATGGTGGAAACTACTTGTATTGAATGCTTGTCAAGTGAGTGACGCCCGTGGCCTGAAGGTCACGCCCGTGGCCTGAAGGTCACGCCCGTGACAGGGGGCGTGTAATAATAAATCTACGTTGCAGGCATTTCCGGAAGCTGGAGGCTGAACATGGCCGTGACACTGGTCACGCCTGTGACAGGGGGGCGTGTAAGCTTGAACATGGCAGTGACTTGGAGTCACACCCGTGACAGTGGGGCGTGTACTGAAGAAATTTGCAGATTTGTTCAATAATTTTTCCAGAACACGGCTGTGTGCTTGAATTTGCTACTAGCAACCCCAGATTACCTAAAAATACAAAACAAAGTAAATTAGATATATATTAAACTAAAATTATACAAAAACTAATTAATTACTACTAAAATATTATATAAAAATAACTATAAATAATGTACTATCAATGTTCCCCGTCCATGGAAGAGTTTGGGAATGCCTTCCTGAAGCGCTATATCCCCTCTTCGACGAGGTTAGCCCTTCATTGGCAGTTCTTGCACTTGGTGCAGTGTGAGAGGACGGTAGACGAATACCTGCAGAAGTTTAATCAGATAGGTTATTACGTGGGGACGGCATGGCAGATGATGAGGAGAGAGATAATCTCTTCTATCAGGGTCTTAGAGAGAATTTAAGGCAACCTTTGATATCCTTAATGAATGCGGGGTTCAATAAGCTAGTCGAAGTTGCTCGAACATTGGAGAATGACTTGGACCGAACCCAGTGCCATAAGGGCTTTGTGGCAAAGCAGGGAGAAAGTAAACCGTCTCAGTCTCAATGGAAGTCTGAGGGAAGTCGGTGGAAGAAAAAGTCCTGTCATTTTAGGACTAGAGAGAGGAGCGGTGAAGCTTCTGGAGAGTTCCATTCCAAGGGACCCGTGACGCGCTATAAGTGTGGCAAGGTGGGCCACAAAGCTCGGTTCTGTTCCGAGAGTGGAGTTGAGCTAGAGCAGAGGCAAGAGAATTCGGTGCGTTCTGGTCCTAGTGTTGGGGAGAAAGGGAAAGCGTTGGAGTCCAGTGCTTCTTGTTTCCCTCATGTGCCTCAGACAGCAGGAAACTATTCATCAACCCGACGTGGTGACAGGTACGAAAAGTTTAGAGTTTTGTTTAATAGCTTTAACCTGTTTGTGACTTTTCATATTTGTTATATGCATGTTAGGTTTCGTGCTAGTTTCTGGTTACCCCCTCTAGAGTGTTGTTCGACACGGGAGCGTCACACTCTTTTCTCGTGGGAAGCTTTATCTAGAGAATCGGTATTGAGACTATCGAGGCAGAGGTGGAGATTAGCGTGCGCATGCCAAATGGGTCTTTTATGACTACTAGAAGAAAAGGACACATTGTTTTGAGAATTAGCGAGTGTGTCTTCGAGTTGGTAGCAGCGATTCTACCACTAGCCAAATTTGTCATCATCCTGGGGATGGATTGGCTTGCAGAGCAACGAGCTAGTATTGACTGCCTGTTGAAGGTGGTGACCCTAAGGAGTGAAGATAGAGTGGAGGTTGAGTTAGAGGGCCTGTGTGGAGTGGCTTGCTCCCTGATTTTTGCTGCGCAAATGGTGCGTGCAGTGAATCAAGGAGGCTAGGCGTTTGTAGCTTTGTTGGAGACTCACTCCACAAGGTTGGCAATAAGAGAAGTGCCAGTGGTGGAAGAATTCAAGGATGTGTTCCCCAAGGAGCTTTCGGGAGCACCACCTCAGCGTGAAATTGACTTTCAATTGAGTTGGTGTCGGGTGCGAGGCCGGTGTCGCGTCCTCCATTTAGGATGGCACCGAAGGAACTGGCTGAGCTAAAGGTGCAGTTGTAAGAGTTGCTAGAGCAGGGGTACATTAGGCCCAGCACTTCACCGTGGAGTGAGCCGGTGTTGTTCGTTAAGAAAAAGGATGGTAGTATGTGGCTTTGCATATACTATCGTGATTTGAATAAGTTGACCATCAAGAATAAGTATCTGATTCCGTGAATCGATTATTTGTTCGATCAGTTAGTGGGGTCGACAGTGTACTCCAAGTTAGACTTAAAGTCTGGCTACTATCAGTTAAGGATTCGAGAAGAGGATATTCCCAAGACGGCGTTTGGGACAAGGTATGGTGATTTTGAGTTCTCGACGATCACTACAAGCAAATTGACATTTAGTGACGAAAATTTTGGTCACTAAATATTGCGATTTGGTCACTAAAGACATTTAGTGACCAAATCTAATCCGTCACAAGGTGGTTGCAAAAGGGCCGTCGCAAAATGTCTTCAAGGACCAAATAAATTTCCGTCACTAAATATATATTTTTTAGTGACAACTATTTTTTGTCACTAAAATTATATTTTTAGTGACCACTAATTTTTGTCACTAAATATACATTTATAGTGACAACTAATTTTCATCACTAAATATACATTATTAGTGATAACTATTTTTCGTCACTAAAGGTACATTATTAGCGATAACTTTTTCGTCACTAAATATATTAAGTGACCAAATTTATTCAGTCACTAGTTGTATAATGCAATAGTAACTACTTTTGGTTACTAAATTATTTATTTAATCATTAAATACAACAATAAATAAATATTCATTTGCTAAAGAAATTCATGAACTAAAAGAGAATGTTTCTTTAAATTTATTTATAGAAAAAAGGTGGGAGATAGCCCAAACCCTTTAGGACAGACTAAATACATACAAAAATTCTATAATAAACAAACATTACATAATAATTTTTTCTTTACATGTAACACAATAAATAAATATATTGTATTGAACCTTGATTTCTCCATCCTCTCCAAGTTGTCCATCTTCAAGCTCCTCATAGGCACCATTTCTACGGGATCCGTCTCGATCTTTCTTGGAGGAACAAATTTTAAATACTTGGAGGCGCTTATCACAAATTCACACCATCATTGCTCAAACGGCATAGCTATCTCAAATGGAACCTTAAGTTTCCTTCTTAACATTTTTCGCCGCATAATCTGAGAAAATACAACAATTGTAAAAGATCGTAGTGCTAAAGTATTATGTAAAATTCACTGTACCTTGGCGAAGAAGCTTTGAGCATGGCTTCTGATTTGAATAGTTGTCTTCGTACCAATGTGATCTGCAAGGCATAAATAAAATTAAGCAACAACCCTTAGGGTTTTAAAGACTTTATCCATTATGTTAGCACTGTCCAACTAGCAGGACTACGATGTAAGGTTTAGTCGGAACGAATGAACAACAGTCACAAAACCTTACCTTCTATGCGCTGCCAAGCCCTTCCATATAGTTTCAAAGCATCAAGGAACTTGTTATGCTCTTCCTCACTCCACCTCTCCCGCTGCCTCGTGATCGTATAAGGCTTCCGCTCGAAATCAATCTAGTAAAAGAACCTGAGAACTCTCCCGCCAACATTCTTCCTCTTGGCTTACTCGTGGTCCATGATAATAAATTGTATGTATAAACTGTATACAGAAAAAATATGAATAATTAAAAAAAATACCTGAATCGGTCGAATGGATTGCAAGGTCACCATCCATATTCATAAGAGAAAATTGTCGATCAAGTGGAAGATTACATTGGCGCCATCAAAATTTAAGAGCTTGGACTTCACCTGCACAGAATTATAAAAGTTTATAAAGAGATGTGATGTACCCCATCCCAGTCATCCAATCCAATTTTGATGGTTAGGATTTAATCCAAGAAAAAACAGAGTTGTTTTGTAACACAAATTAAAAGCTGGGTGTAATGCCTGAATAGTATTGTGTGCAAAACCACATTGTTTACTTCTGTGGAAGCTCACATCCACCCTTTCCCAAGGAACTCTATTAAGAGCATTGATCATCATCTCTACATGTGTTCAAAGACAAAAGAAAAATAAGATAAAGAGCAAAGATCATAATTGGGATTGGGCTAACGATGATAATTAAAAAGAAGTGAGATATTTCAACATAAGTAAAGATATATGAGAGTATTAGGTTTAATCCAACCAAAAATAAGTGAAAATATGTTGGTGTAGAAGCACGGAATTTGTAACGAAGAAGAAAAATGCTTGGGTTTCAATAGAACCAAGAAGTACAATAACACAACTAATGAACTATAATGCATTTAGTTAAGACTTATTTCAAAATTTTCGGCATTTCTCTATTTTAGATTTTGTAGTTCTCATGTGGATTTGGTTTGATTGGATTAAAGACTTAACCAACCTTTCAAATCAATGGAGAAATTTGATTAAGACTAGCATCTATAAGTAAATATTGATAAGATAAATGACATCAAAAAAATATTCAAGCATATCCATATCATGAAAACTCGCAAATAGTGTAAGATTAATGTACGTGAAGAGTAACCACAGACCTTCATTGCCCTTTTCTCTCCACTAAACCCATATGATTTAAAGATGAATAAATATGATTTAAATATGTATCAGGAGCTCGGGTCAGCTATTTATTTATGCATATATACACTGTTATGGACCTGAGAAGGCATTGGCTATGGTGGTTTGAAGGGAGGCAATAGAATCAAGTGCAAATTTTGTTAGCCAGCTGATCCCAACTTTGAGTCGATGTTCGTCGGTTGCCATTCTCCAGATATAAACCAATTTCCTTGTTGTAGATGCGAAAATAAACAACGAAGATAAATCAGTTGTTTGAATATAGAATCATGCGAACATAAGATAAAATAATTGTGACATATTGTTTAGTTACTAGTATGTCAAATGGGACCGT
Organism: Dactylorhiza incarnata; assembly: GCA_033032865.1. Taxonomy (NCBI): domain Eukaryota; kingdom Viridiplantae; phylum Streptophyta; class Magnoliopsida; order Asparagales; family Orchidaceae; genus Dactylorhiza; species Dactylorhiza incarnata. Next base: position 19,180,227 of record JAWHQI010000019.1, on the reverse strand, counting down.
CGAGGGTAAGGCCATCGATGAAGCTTGGCGAAATGGCACCATCATTCCTCCTGAGGGTCATCATTTCTCCCAGATCCTGAAAACTGTAAATCAAATGTGCAGGATTTGTTATTATGATGCAAAATATTTACTCAAAAATAGAACATTATATGATAATATGAATGCATGGACTTCTAGCCTTCTAATCACATTATATAACTCAGATCAAAGTCAATAAGCCTAATAATGAGTCGAGCCTTGAGCAGATTGATCTTGAATTCAGTCGGCTTTAGATCAGATAATATTTATATGTATGAATACATATATGCATATATTTTGATTTGAACTAATGTGTACATGCATCTAAGAATGTACAGGATTTGTCTAATAAGGAAAAAATAACCAAAATCTTATCAGTTTTGCATGAATCAAAGTTGAATCAAAATTAATGAGCCCTCCAATGGGGGGATAACGAAGATTTGTCTTCAGTTTTAACTAGTAATTTGTTGAAATTATAACTGAACTTAGGGAGATAAGAGCTTAAAAACAACTTTAGTGAACCAATTTCAAATTATAACTGTGAATATAACTCGATGACACATCAAAACAAGATGTATAATCTATACTATAAAATGAGAAAAGTCTTCTCGGTGACACAAAATATAATTTCCCATCGTAAACGCATATGATTTAAAGATGAATAAATACCTAAAGAACCAAAAACGCCATCGTCATTAAATATGTGTTTGGCATGACAACAATTAAGACCGATACAAAAAAAATACTAATTTTGAATATAAAAATGGATGAATTTCCTTAGGTGAGGTCGGGCATTCACCAGCAATGGTTCAAACAACCGTGTTCATAACCACTACCGCTGTGTCAAAATATTCTAATGGTTTTGTAATATTGTCTTTTGAATACAAAATGGATCGGTTCAAGTAGCTTTGATGCGTAAACACTTTAATCCCTTTGATTTCACACTCACCGACACCGAAAACTGATTTTTCCCATCTTAAAAGAATGAAAAAGGTTACTCTGGCATCTTTCTTAGGAGGAATGAGCCAAAAGTAGATAAATGAAACTTCTATTTTATCTTTACCATACACCAAGGGATCTGCTGCCCCCCCCCCCCCCCCCCCCAATTCTTCCATGCATAGTTTTCTCCAAAATTTCTTCTTTTTATAGTTTTGAGTTTTGACAAACTATTCCATCTTCTCCCCCACTCTAAGTAGAATAGTGCCCTAGTTTTGAAAATTCAGGTAGTTATAACAACCCTAACCCCTCCTAGGAAAGCTAACAAGTTGATTATGGTTTGATCACATACTACTTTTACGTTGGACAATGAAGTGCAGCCCATGATCAAATCTTCAGGTAGTTATTATGACTGCAGTTTTTTAAAGGGAAAATTAGATCTTTCGCTATCTACTAAAGTGGTCATGGATACAAAGAAGATCTAAGGTTCTTCTTTTTTATATTAGGACTTCACAACAATATTAACAGGATAACAATGAAGAAGAAAAACAACTAAAGAATAACTTTAAGAAAACTAAAAATAATAACTACTTTATATAAACTCTAGAGTTTTTTTTCCATTTAAAACTTTTACATTACATATGGAAATGTTTAGTTTAAAAATATAATACTTGCTCACCCAAATCCAAATTCATTTTTGAGGGCTCACCCAAATATAAATTCATTTTTAAGGTGCATAAGACTTATGGCCACTTGCTCTAACACAATCATTTACACCCATCGTGTATGTCATGAATATTTCTTCCATCATTACTATTGTGTGTAGCATGTCGTTTAACTCTAATGAAAGTATGACACCATTCTATACAGTTTTTATCACATTCCATGATCAATATGACATGGCATGCAATCAAAATCGGGATGGAAATGGAAGTTGCAACTCGAAATCGTAATCCAAATGGATGTTAATAGATTTCCAATTTGACCTAAGCAGAGAGAGCACAACCATTAAGCATGCAGGAACAAGTCAATGTAGCATACATGGATGTCAGTGCCGGCGATATACAAAATGGGGAAGGCGTTCCTTCGGGATGAGAGATGGGATTTGGGCGAATGAAGATCTCGTGGGGGTGAGGGTTTCATGGCGGGAAGAGGGTCTGTTACTTTAGGCTTTGACTGCTAACCGACTTGCTCTAACACAATCATTTACACCCATCGTGTATGTCATGAATATTTCTTCCATCATTACTATTGTGTGTAGCATGTCGTTTAACTCTAATGAAAGTATGACACCATTCTATACAGTTTTTATCACATTCCATGATCAATATGACATGGCATGCAATCAAAATCGGGATGGAAATGGAAGTTGCAACTCGAAATCGTAATCCAAATGGGTGTTAATAGATTTCCAATTTGACCTAAGCAGAGAGAGCACAACCATTAAGCATGCAGGAACAAGTCAATGTAGCATCCATGGATGTCAGTGCCGGCGATATACAAAATGGGGAAGGCGTTCCTTCGGGATGAGAGATGGGATCTGGGCGAATGAAGATCTCGTGGGGGTGAGGGTTTCATGGCGGGAAGAGGGTCTGTTACTTTAGGCTTTGACTGCTAACCCGCAAGGAAGGCATCGCACGGGAGGTGTGCGAGGAAGAGATCAGAGATGCGGCAGGCTGGAGGAAGAGTATCGTCGGTTGAGATGAGAGTTGCCGATATCGGATCTCGGTCGGGCATCACGACTTATCGAAGGAGCGAGGAAGGGCATCCGGAGAGCGGTTGAACGGAGAGGGAAGAAAATGGTATTTGCATGGATGCCCTAGGCACCGATGGGATTGAGAAATGAGTGCTAGAGCATGTCGTGAGAATTGAGATATCGAGGGACTAAAACCGTACAAGATTGAAAAGAAAAATTATAAATTATTTTTTTATTTACAACATCTAAAATATCTTTTAGGATTACATATACACATCCTATTACTAATTAAAATTTATTTAAATACTAGAGAAAATGATTTATTAGTGATAATTTTTTAAAGAATTTATTAGTGAGCTAACCTAAATTAATTAGATTTTCTCATATGTTTAATGATTTTATTATAAAAATATTTTTTTATTTTGGATAAAGTCCTAATTTTTCTGACTAGTGACCGATTAGTTTTTGTCACAAAAATTAGTTATAGTGACTGAACTTATAATGCATCACTAAATACTTGTTTTCAGTGACCGAGCTTATATTTTGTCACTAAAGACGTATCTTTTTGTGTCGGAGCTTATATTTCGTCACTAAAGACGTATCTTTAGTGACGAACTATATTTCGTCACCAAAGATATTTCTTCAGTGACGAAATATTTTTCGTCACAATGACATGCCTTTAGTGATGAAATATATTTCGTCACAAAAATTTTGTCACCAAAGACAAGTTTTCGAAGCTATCGATGTCGTTCAGTTTGACGAATGCGCCAACAGTGTTCATGGATTTGATGAACAGAGTGTTTCGGCAATACCTAGATTCATTTGTGGTGGTGTTCATCGATGACATCCTAGTGTATTCAATGTCAAAGATGGAGCATGAGTCTCATTTGAGATTAGTGTTGTAGATTCTGAGGGAGAACTTGCTTTATGCTAAGTTCTCAAAGTGCAAGTTTTGGATAGGGAAAGTGGCATTCTTGGGTCACATGATTAGTGGAGATGGGGTGGCAGTGGATCCTGCGAAGATTGAAGCCATTAGAGATTGGATTGTATTGAGAACTGTGGTGGAAGCCCGGAGCGTCCTTGGACTAGCCAGTTATTACAGAAGGTTCATTGAGAACTTTTCGCAGATGGCTTTGCCCCTCACCACACTTACCCGAAAGGACCAGAAGTTTGTGTGGACGCTGGAGTGTGCCCGTGCATTCAAAACCTTGAAGGAAAGATTGATGTCTTCTCCAATCCTAAGTCTTCCTAGTGGGACTGAAGGATCTTGGATTTTCAGTGACACGTCAGGTTGCGGTTTATGGTGCGTGCTGGTGCAACATGGCAACGTGATAGCTTATGGGTCGAGGCAACTAAAGCCTTCTGAGAGAAATTACCCCGTCCCTGACTTGGAGTTGGCGGCGGTGCTTTTTGTGTTGAAGTTGTGGAGGCAGTACGTGTAAGGTGAGAAGGTTGAAATCTTCACAGACCACAAAAGCTTGAAGTATCTTTTAGATCAGAAGGATCATAATATGAGGCAGCGTAGGTGGGTCAAGTTTCTTGGGGACTACGACGTAGAGATTCAGTATACGCCAGGCAAGGCCAACGTGGTGGCTAACACATTGAGTAGAAAGTATTCCAGGCAGGGATATTGGATTGAAGCACATGACGAGCGTTTGGTGCGAGAGTTCGAGTCTCTTGGCATTGTGTGTGTGTCTAAGGGTTAGTCCAGCACAACTCGGCTGAACTGGATTGAGATGCAGTGTGATCTGGTAGATCAAATTCGAGAGGAAACCACGTGCAGATGAGGAGTGTCAGCAATTGGCGCTGGAAGCTCAGCAAAGCAAAGGCAGTGCTTTGGAGATGGTCGGTGGACTTTTAAAGAGAAGTGGAAGGGTGTGTGTCGCTCGCTTTGGCAAACTCAGTGAGGAGTTGATGTTTGAGGCTCACTTCACGAAGTACTCCATTATTATAGGAAGTACGAAGATGTACTTGGATTTGAAGAAATCCTTTTGGTGGCATGGGAGGAAGCGGGATGTAGCTTCGTATGTAAGCCGGTGTCATACGTGCGCCTTAGTGAAGGCTGAATGCCAAAGGCCGGGTGGATCTTGAAACCTCTTCCTATCCCCTAGTGGAAATTCGACGATATCTCCATGGATTTTGTGTATGGATTGCCTCGATCGCAGCAGGGTAATGATGTGATTTGGGTGATTGTGGATTGCCTGACCAAGGTATCCCACTTCATTCCAAATCGGAAGGACGATAGCGTGGAGAAGCTCGTGGAGCATTATATTTGGAACATTGTGCGGTTGCACAGAATTCCAAAGAGCATCATTAGCGATCACGATGGATAGTTAACGTCCAAGGACTGGAGGTTAATGTAGAGAAGCTTGGGCCAAGTTGAAGTTTAGTACCGCATTTCATCCGCAGACCGATGGTCAAACGGAGAGAACGAATTGTACGTTGGAGGACATGTTGAGGATGTGTGCTCTCGATTTCAGTAAGAGTTGGGAAGACCACCTCTTCTTGGTGGAGTTCGCCTATAATAATAGTTTCCAGGCGAGTATCAAGATGGCGCCATACAAGGCTCTGTATGGAAGGAGGTGTCGAACGCCGATGTCTTGGATAGAGGTGGGAGACACCCAGCATTTAGGAAAAGGAGTGGTGGCATGCGCTTGGGAGTTGGTGCGAATGATCCAGGAGCGCATGAAGGTTGCTCAGGATCGGCAGGCAAAATATTTTAATGCACACCATAGAAATGTGGAGTTTGCGGTGGGCGACATGGTCTAATTGAAGATCAAGCCGTTCAAAGGTGTTTCATGAATTTGGCGACTCAAGAAATTGAGTTTGAGGTACTAGGGTCCATTTGAGGTTACAGAGCACATATGTGAAGCGGCCTATCGATTAGCGTTGTCCGCAGAACTAAGCAGATTACATGATGTATTTCATGTTTTGGTGTTGAGGAAAGCATTGGTGGAGCCGGAAGATGTTGTTGAGTCTTCGATAGTTCCCGTAGCCGAAGATCAGAGGATGATAGTTCGTCCATTTTGCGTTGAGGATTCTGAAATCTGATGGTTGCGGAATAAAGAGTTCAAGCTGGTTAAAGTGCATTGGGATAATTGCGGATGAGACGAGTTCTCGTGGGAACGCGAGAAAACGATGCAGTATGACTTTCCGGAATTGTTCATTTCAGGTATGCGTGTTATTTGTGCTTTCGTTAACGTCTTAAATTTCGAGGACGAAATTCTTTTAAGGGGGTGGAGTTGCAACACCCCAAATTTTGCTGAGCGCGGAAGTTGGAATGCCAAAGAATGAGGGCAAGTCTTTCGTAGCTGGGAGCTAGCATCGGCGCTAGCGCTAGCGCAGGTGTTAGCTGTCCCGTCGAGTAAAATACTTGTTTCGATGGTGGTCGTCATGTGGGATTCATCGAGGTAGTTTCGTCGAAGGGAATTCATCAAGTGGCTAGCGAAGGCGGTAGTGCTAGCGTCGACGATAGCTTTTCGTCAGGTAATGAAGTTCCATTGGGCCGTTGAGTTGTTTTCTTCGAAGGGCTTTCATTGAGTGGCTAGCGCAGGCGGTAGCGCTAGCACCGACGCTAACTGATGGAACCAGATCTGTAAGGAGCAATTTCCTGGTCGTCCAATCTTCTTAGATCTTGAACCTAAGGTTCAGATAGGAGCGTCCTAAGGCTCTAAATAGGGCAGATAATTTCTATTCTCATTTCATCAAGTCTTTTGGTGCTTTTGGAGGCTAAGGATAATAGGAGGGTTTGGAGGAAGAAGAAGGCTAGATCCGCCATTATTGGAGCACTAGAGCCCCGTTCATTGATCCGAAACCAGATCCGTGGATAGGACTATAAGTCACTTCTTTTTATTTGTGCCTTTCAACCAATCCATGGCGAGGAAGAGAACTCTTAGGGTAACGAAATCTCTCCTCCCAGTTTTAGGATGCGTACATGGAATCTTTGCTTTTATCTTCTCTTTTCTGAAATTTATGACACCGGATCTCTCAAATGAGTGGGGTTTTGGGCGCCTTGGTTCAAGAAGAACCATCGGGTTGATTGAGTCCGTCCCCGACATGATTTTGCATTAGATATCCACTCAGTTAGTGTATTAGGCATTGTGTGTGAAGCCAAAATCGTGTCTGGTTGTCCGATTCGGTGATGTTGCTTAACGTGCATTTTAGGGATTTTGCTAGAAATCCGATGACGGAGAAAACATCGTATGTGATGCCCTTATGTTTCGTGTGAGAACGAACGTTGGTTTGGAAAGGGTAATTTGTATGCGTAGTGAATGGCTTGTGAAGCCACTTGTATATGAAGGCGTGACTTTGTCTTTGTGGTCGGCTGGCTAGCCCGTGAATGCTTGGATTCATGGGGGAGAGTGTCCCGGAAAGACAAGTCCCCTTTTGGGCTAACTGATGAGAACAAGTATGATGATGCGCCCGTTGGCAAGATGAGACATGTAACGGGTGAGGTCTCAGTGAAGTTTTGGCTTTTTGCTAGTGTTTGTGGCGAGAACAAGTATGTTGATGCGGCCGTTGGCAAGATGAGCCATGTGAGGGGTGAGGTCTCAGTTGAGTTCTTGGCCTTGGGCTTGCATGCCCGTGGGAAAATGATAAGTACCATTGGTTGGTAGTGAAATGATGATGTGTGTTGTTATGTTAGAAGCATACACGCCATTGGGTTCCTTGTCTGAAACACAGGTTTGCTTACATGCTGCATTGCTAGCCCCCCCCCTTACTTTTATTGCTCAACATAGAAACATGGATGATGATTTTGACACTCATGCCTGTCATTTTTATGTTATTATTGTTTATTACCTTTGCATATGAAGTGTTGACTCACAGGGTGATGTAGTGCCCCAGGGTCCGCTAGGATGGCCGGGAGGAGGGGTGTTGTTACACCGTTGTTTTTCAGCCAAAGTTGACCCTCGTTATACCACTCTTTGTAATTTGGATGCAGGGCAAGGATCGCAGCCTAGAGCCAGTTCGCCGGCCAAAAAGGCTTAAGCTTCATAAAGTCCACTTTTCCTGTTTTCCTGTTTGTCTATGATGTCTTTACTTGTTTTGGCATGCACGCCGAGGAAGCTTAGGATTGTTATGATCTTTTGGGCATTTTCTAAGCCTTGTTTGATGACTTGAGTATGTGTTTTGTAAGGCCTTAAGGCAATGGTACTCTTATGTAGATGTGGACATCTTCTGTGGTTTATTTAATGTTTTCTCTTTGTTTTGTTCTGAGTTTTGAGATGGGTAGATCTATATCACTTTTAAATACTAAAGCTTTATATGCTGTGGGGTCCCGTCCGGACCTATATTATATAGTAATTGCAGAGGATGTGTTGCAATTAGCTCAATTGGTGATGAGAAGTGGAAGAAATTCATAGTTAAGTATGCTCGCGCTGGAGCAGTACTGGGATGGGTGACCTTCTGGGAAGTCCCCGTCGTGCATGCTTGACTATCGAGTTCACCTCATCAGAGGGAGGTTGTGGCCACCAACAACCCGCCAGTGGGCTGGAGAGGGGTTGGGGGTGCTTGGGCTGCATCCCGGTAGCGACGCCAGTTGAGGCTAGATCTGTAGTTGGTGTCCTGATCTGACGTTGGCTTCTAGGTCGTTACAATAAAAAGTAACAACCCAGAGGTTGTGGCCACCAACAACCCGCCAGTGGGTTGGAGATGGGTTGGGGTGCTTGGGCTGCAGTTCAGTAGCGAGGCCAAGTGAGGCTAGATCAGTGTACGGTGATGAGAAGTGGAAGAACTCCATAGTTAAGCGTGCTCGGGCTGGAGTAGTACTGGGATGGGTGACCTCCTGGGAAGTCCCCGTGGTGCAAGCTTGGCTAACAAGTTTGCCTCATCAAAATGAGGGTGTGGCCACCAACAACCCGCCAATGGGCTGGAGCGGGGTTGGGGTGCATGCGCTGCAGCCCGGTAGCGAGGCCAGTTGAAGCTAGATCAATGGACAGTGATCCAATTGGACGTCGGCTTCTGGGTCGTTACAACCTCAGTGATCAAGTTGTCCTGCTAGCTTATTAGTGCCCAGTCAGCAGAATAATCACATGGGCTATTCCAATATAACTTTTCAACCTGCCACTTGAGTGATCAACCTGCCATGCCAAATTGTGAGAGCCCGGTCAGTGGAATCATCTTAGGGGCATTCCAAAATAACTTCTCAATCGGCCACCTGAGTGATCAACCTGCCCTGCTAGCTTTTGAGAGCCCAGTTAGCGGATTTATCTTAGTGGCTTTCCAAAATAACTTCTCAATCTTCCACATGAGTGATCAACCTGACCTACCGGGTTATAAGAGCCCAGTCAGTGGAATCATCTCAGGGTCTTTTCCAAAAAAAACTTTTCAACCTGCCACCTGAGTGATGAACCTGCCCTGCCGGCTTGTGAGATACTGTTCAATGGAATCTTCTCAGAGGATTTTCAAAAATATCTTTTGAATCTATCACATGAGTGATCAACCTGCCCTGTCAGCTTGTGAGAGCTCAATCGACGGAATCATGTCATGGGCTTTCTTTCAAAAATAACTCTCTGACCTAATGGAAAACCTTTCATCAAATTGTGCCCAGACCTAATCGGGCCGAGACGAAATTCATTACAACGAAAAGTTCAAGGATCATATTTTACCTACTTATCATGGATCAAAATGTTCTAGGTAATCACAAACCCTCTCCTGGTCCTCCCTACAACCTCCCGCTGACTTGCTCTTTCTCCGGCCCCCCTGATTGGGTGATCACTTCCTTCATCTTTATCTCCTCCGCCACTTTTGATATCCCGCACTGCTCGCTCTATCATCTCCTCATAAGATTGAGGGGGATCCCTAGCAAGACCCATCTTCAACAGCCCCTGATGCATCCCAAGGGAGAAGGCAAGCTGCAAGGTGTGCTCGGGCACCTCATGACCAGAAGAACTTCTTCCTGGAAGCGATCTATGTAGCTCCCCGATGACTCCTCTGTCCCCTACTGGATTAGGAAAAGAGCATTGGCGCCCGTCTTCCTTTTCTTCGATGTGGCGAATTGCAATAGGAAGACCCGACGCAGATTTTTGAAGCTATAGATGTTCCCTGAGGGTAGCTAGTAGAACCAGTCCCTCACCTTTCCCTTGAATGATATGGCATACAACTTGCACTTGAAGGCATCCATCATTTGTCGGATGGAGACAGTGTCTTCAAACCACTAAAGGTATTGAACTAGGTCATCCTTGCTTGTGTAGTAGGACATGGCCGGCTATGTGAACCCCTTTGGAACTAGAGCTAAGAGGATTAGCTCGTAGAAAGGGCTCCCAGACCCAGCCTGGCAAGCCAAATTGGCTCGCGCACTCTCCTCGCCGGGGTAGCGAGTACCCGGTGGGTTGGGGAACATGACACGCTCTTGGAGTGCTCGCTCGTCCTCCACCACCGCCTCCATCCCTGGTCTCCCACCAGGCGCCTCCTCGTCCAATGCTGCGAGGCAAGTACCAGGATTGGCGGGGTTGAGTACTCACCCCACGGGTTTAGGGCGAAACACAAGGTTTCCAAAATTGATTTCCTGAACTCATCGAAGTCACTCTTCCTGACTAACTCTCTTGAAGAGGGTGAACTCCTTGAGTTGGATCCTTGCCATTCCTCTCCAGCAATGGAACTTACTCAAGATTTTCTTAACAAGCTAAGATCCATGCTCACTGCACCATAATGTTGAACACAGAAACTCCCTGAATGATGTAGCTCCCTTTTACTTCTCTAGAGTTAGAACTCTAGGCTAGACACTAGGAGCAAAGAACCCCACTCATAAATATGGAAAACTAATAATAGACCCCACGAGTCGGAGCGAGGAGATCCCGCCATTAACTCGGAGGATTAAAGAGAGCTTCCACTCCCAAACCAATGTTGAGCCTGGGCAACCTGGAGAACACCGGAGAGCACCTAACTGTCAGCCCGAACACCACGACAAATATAGGGCAGGAGATCTCACCAACTAGAAACAAACAAAGGAGAGAGTAAGCAAAAAAGTCCCTTGTCAGGTGCCATTGGGGGTCTATTTATAGTTTCATGAAAATGGTATGCGGATAGCTGAATCCCATCTTTTGGTTTCACTAAACGCAGCCCAAATTGGGATTCCAACAGCGATATCCCGATGTTTGGAATGATAATAACAAACAAGTAGTCATGCATGATGGGCCCCATGCGTGGGCCGCATCATTCACCGTGGGCGAAAACATTCGGCGTAAGTGTCAACATTCGGCGTGGGTGGCGACTTTCGGCGTGGGTGGCAACATTCGACATGGGAGGAGATATTTGGCATGGACGGATAAATTTGGCATGGGTGGCAAAATTTTTTAGGGGCAGCAATATTCAGCGGGGGCGGAAACATTCAGCGGGGTGCAAAATTCGACCAAGGCGGTGATATTCAGAGGTGGCTACGACATTCGGTGAGGGTGTCCACATTCGTTGGGGGGAGGTAACATTTGGCATGGGAAGCAACATGTGGAGGGGGCGATGACATTCGACGGGGGAAGTGACATCCGCCGCAGGAAGTGACATCCGCTAGGGGAAGTGACATCCGCCGGGGGAAGTGACATCCGAGGGGGTGGAGATACCAGTGGGGAAAAAGATATTCAGTGACATCCGATTGGGTGGAAACATGCGACGGGGATGACAACATGTTGAGGGGGACACAACATCTAGCGGGTGCGGAAACATGAGGCGGGGGAGGAGAAATTGATTGAGGATAGAGACATTCGGCAGGGGCGGCGACATCCGGTCGGGGTGGCAACATCTGGTGGGGCTAACGACATTCGGAGGGGGCAGTGACTTTTGTTGGGGGGCAACAACATTCAGCGGGGGCGACGACATATGGAGGGGGATGCGACATTTGCCTGGGGAGAAACATCCGGTTGGGGTAGCCTATCTGCGGGCGGAACATCAGGCGAGGGCCTACGCTAACCATTTTGGACACGATCTTGCCAAATATTGCTCATCCTCACAAATATTTATTGCCCTATAAATCCTATTATTCCCTTTTGCCACATTCGCATAGGCTTATGAATGATGATGGATGAAGCGTGAGAGAAAAGAACTAAGATTTGGGGGTTTTCTTTCACATGGGATTATGGGATGTCACGTGGGTAGTGAAGAACACCTCATACAAAACATAAACATGTTTAAAATTTATTAAACCCTTTAAATAAAAATATAATATACTACTTCGACCAACAAATTTCAAACAGCTGAATTATTTATGAAAACTGCTTCGACCGTAGAGGTTCCTGAATTTTAAATGCACCTCTCTTTAGGATACATTCAACTGAATTTAGGTTGATCAATCGAACTTTCATTCTAGAATTGAAACCCCTAAAACTCGCTTTATCGTAGTGAACCCCTCTATTGGATTTGACTCCAATTAAGGAGATTTATGTCATCCTCTCTCGAGGGTTGCATGAAACTCTCTTTATCCTTGAATGATCAATTCGATTTAAGAGCCTTTCGGCTACTAGATTACAAAAACAAGAATGAGAATTATATATCGAAAATATAATCTCTATTCAATAGAAACCAAGGAAAATCTAAGCAATCTAGAGGAGAGAAAAAAGAAGTTCTAAGTTAATTAACAAATTATATTATTCATTGGATCATCTCGATCGAGTACTAATAGAAAATTAGCTACTCATGGAGATGGAGGAAACAACAGGAATGAAAAAGTTCATTATGTAAGCACGAATAGAATAAGAAGAAGAACTAATTTTTATTGATATTTTTGTAAAATATAATACAAACTAATGAAATTGAAATTACAAGCTATTGAATGGAAAGTACAATTGTAAGAAGAAAGAGAAGTACAAGAATGCTTAAAATAGGAAAACAATATAAGAAATGAAGACATGAACTCCCAATATTCGTCCTTGAAGTTCTTAAGAAGCTTCCCTTAAATAGGTGGAAAGTTTATGTTACACGCCCTTGGTCACATCCGTGACCAAGGGCGTGTAAGGGGCGTGTTCAAAACTGGTGTGGGAGAGACACCTTCTGGATTCATTGCATGTGTTACGTGCGCGTCACGCCCTAGGTCACACCCATGACCTAGAGCATGTAATCTTTATAATACATCTGGTGGGAAATCTTCAGCGGGCTGGCGCGTCATTTTGGCGGCAAGGAGGTACATGCCCATGACCTCGGAAATACACGGCGTGACTTGTGAGTCATATGCATGTACCTGGCGAAATGTCCATCATGGCCGTGGATCACGTCCTGCTGAGCTGGAGGCATCACTTATGTTTACATACCCTTGGTCACGCCCCTGACCTAGGGCGTGTACTTGGTGAATTTTCTCAGAATTAGCCCATGTTGGCAGCAGCAGGTCTGGAACACATATTGGACTGTCACGCCCGTGACCTTAGGCGTGTACTTGGAATTTTTTCTCAAAGTTTCCAGAAAACCAGAAAAATATAAAATATGCTTATGTTAACTCATGGAAATGAAAAGAAACAAATTAAATGAGATAATTCATATAAATTACATGAATTCATATTAAAATTATATTAAAAGATGAGTATAAAAACTACTCATCAAACACTCCCATACTTGAACTTTTGTTATTCCAGAGCAAGAGAATGAGAGAAGATTTATAAGGCATAGATATTATTTCTAACAAACTAAAATTTTATTAAACAAAGAATGAGTTAAAACAAATTCTATGAATTCAAGAGTTAAGACATAAGTTATGGTATTAATTAGAAAAGATAGACATGCTTAGCCGAAGACTTCTCAAAATAACTATTTAACAAATGAAATTGTAGAAATTTTCATACAAAATTAGATTGGAATTATAAAAACTCTAATATAAAAGAGACATACGGAGAAAACACCTACCAAAATATTGTTCTCTTAATAATTTTATTTAGGAGAACTAATAAAATTGGCTAAGAAGGGGTTTTATAAAAGTTATTGGAGGTGGTGAAACCTCACTCATAAATTCATATTTGTATATGTTTAGGAAAATGAAGAATTTTATTCTCTCAATTTCCATGCCATGTAATCTTTTAAAATTTCTCTTCAATCAAAAACCCTAAATGTATATATTTAGATGTAATGAATTTTATCCTCTTACATCACGACATATAATCTTTTAAATGATTTCGGGTGCATATATTTAGGGAATATTGAATTTTATACTCTTATTCCCATGACATATGATCTTTTACAACACATTTTTTTTTATTTGCCAACAAAGGGTGGGGGTAAAGAAATACTTCTACTTTATAAATTTTACTATTTTGAGAGCAACTTTTTAGTGGAATGAAATTTCCTAAAATTTGAAAGTTAGTAGAGAATATAATAAAAATTTAAGGATGTTTAGCCAATTTACCACAAAATGAAGCCATTTAAAATAAAAAAGAGAAGTAGTTCTAAATAAATTCTCTAATCGAATTAAAAACATAAAATGTTTCATAAAACTAAATTCCTTCAAATTTAAGTCTAACAAATTTTGATAAAACAAGATATTAGCAAATTAAAAATGTAAAAATGCTCATAATCAAACATCAAACTAGATTTCTAGAAAATAATAAAAGTCATAAGTAAAGAGTATATATTTTAATTAATTATTAATATTTTTTTGTATTAATTCTTAGACTTCCCGAGGTATTCCCTGTCAAGGGCTCTCACCGATACTAGGAGATATGATGGGGTGACATCACGAACCTCCTTTTCCAAAAATTTAGATTTTTATAATATATAAATAAATATATCTTTTTATGTTTTTTTTTCAAACAAAAATACTAGAAAACTATGCTACACCCACATACTTACAATTAAACATTATCCCCAATGTTTAAAACTAAGTATGTAGTACCAATAAGACTAACATTTTTTTCAAAGGGAAATAAAGTAAGCTAATTGTTGATTAAATAAAATCAAAATATGAGAGGAAAGAGTGGAGAAGAGGGATTCCCTGGTTGGTAGTCAGCGTTGCTAGAACACAACCAGTGAAAATAAGTTAAAAGCAAACAAAATAGAAGATAATGAAAAGAGAATATAACATTGGGGTGCCTCCCAAAAGCACTTTGTTTACTGTCCCGTAGCTTGACTAAGTGGCGATTTTCTTATTTTTTTGGAATTTAAGCGTTTCAATCATTCCAGACGCTAGGTCGTCGGGGTGATATAATTTTAACCGGTGCATGTTAACCTTGAAAAGGCCTTTTTCCGGGTGCTCTATTAGCACGGTCCTATATGGCCAAACTTCTTTTACAACAAAGGGACCAGACCATCAGGATTTTAATTTGCCCGGAAAAAGTTTTAGTCTAGAATTATAAAGAAGGACTAGATCTCCCGGGGAAAAAGATTTAGGAAATTTAATTTTTTTATCATGATAAAACTTAGTACACTCCTTATAGAATTTATTTATTTTTGTAGGCGTTTGCACGCCATTTGTCTAATTCATTTAATTGATGTTTTCTATGTTCTGAGGCTAAGTTGAAATATAAATTTAAAAAATTTAGCGCCCAATAAGCGCGATGTTCTCATGCCACCGGTAAATAGCACGCGTTTTCATAGACTAAACGTTATGGTGTACATCCGATAGCAATTTTGTACGATGTCCGATAGGCCCATAGTGGGTCGTCTAATTTTAGCGACCAATCCTTTCTATTAACGGACACAATTTTTTCTAAAACTCTTTTCAATTCATGATTCACCACCTCCATTTGGCCATTTGCTTGTGGGTGATAGGTTGTAGAAAGCTTGTGTGTAACTCCATACTTTGCTAAAATTTTAGCAAGTTGGTTGTTACAAAAACGTGTGCCCCTGTCACTAATTAGTGCTCGGGGTGTGTCAAATCGTGAAAATATTTTTTTTTTTAAATTTATGATGACTTTCGCGTCATTGGTGGAAAGAGCTTGTGCTTCCGCCCACCTAGACATGTAATTAACCGCAACAAGGATATACTTATTATTAAATGAAGAAGGTAAAGGACCTATGAAATCTATTCCCCATAAATCAAAAATTTCGCATTCTACAAATATATTTTGGGCCATTTCGTCATGGTCAAAAATATTCCCTGACCTTTGGCAGCTATCGCATTTATTCACAAGAGTGTGAGCATCTTCGAATAAGGTGGGCCAATAGAAGCCTGCCTCGAGAACCTTCCTTGCGTTCTGGTTTGCTTGGTAGTGTCCATCGGTTGGTCCTTCATGGCAGTGCCCCGAATTTGCACACCTTCCTCGCCCAAAATACACCTTCTTACCACTTGGTTCGCGTAGATTCGGAATAAAAATGGGTCTCCCAAAATTAATTTTTCAAGTCCGAAAAGATTTTCTTCTTTTGTTGACTCGAATAATTCTTTGGGAGGACCCGAGTCATTAAATAATTGGCAAGATCCGCATACCAAGGAGTGGAAGAAGTCGTTACCTTTTTGATGGAGAGGTGGCGTTCTTTAGGGAATTTGTAACACCCTAGTTTTCGCTGATTGTGGAGGTTGGAATGCCCAAGGAGTGGGGCAAGTATTTCTTAGCTTGGAGCTAGCGCCGGCGCTAGCTCTAGCGCCAGGCAATAGTTGTCCCGTCGAGTAAAACTCTTGTGTTCGATGGTGTTCGTCCAGTTGAATTTGTCGAGGCGGATTCGTCAAAGGGAATTCATCGAGGAGCTAGCGCAGGCGGTAGCACTAGCGCCAGGCGATAACATTTCATCGGGTTATGGAGTTTCGTCGGGATGTTGAGTTTTTCTTCGTCGAGGGGTTTTTCATCGAGTTTCTAGCGCAGGCGGTAGCGCTAGCGCCAGCGCTAGCCCACGGAACCAGATCCGTAAGTGGCAATTTTTTGGGCGTTCGATCTTCTTAAACTTTGATCTAATGGCTCAGATAAGTTCGTCCTAAGGTCCTAAATAGGGCAGCTGAGTTCCTTTTCATTCCTTGAAGTCTTTTGGGTGCTTTTGGAGGCTAAGGAAAGGAGGAGGGTTTGGAGGAGGAAGAAGGTTAGATCCGCCATGGTTGGAGCAACGGAGCTCCATTCACCAATCCGAGACCAGATCCATGGAGAGGACTAGAAGGCACTTCTTTCTATCCATGTCTTTCAACTGATTCATGGAGAGGAAGAGAACTCTTAGGGTAACGACATCTCCCATCCTTGATTTTAGGATACGTGCAGGGCATCTTTGCTTTTACCTTTTCTTTTTTGAATTTTACGGCACCAGATCTCTCAAACGAGAGGGGTTTGAATTGCCTTGGTTCAAGGAGAACCATCGGGTTGATTGAGTCCATCCCCGACATGATTTTGTACTAGAGATCCGCTCCATTAGTGGATTAGGCATTGTGGGTGAAGCTGAAATCGTGACTGGTTGTCCGATTAGGCGATGTTGCTTAACGTGCATTTTAGGGATATTGCTAGAAATCTGATGACGGCGAAAATGTCGTAGGGGTTGCCTTTATGTTTCGTGTGAGAACGAACGGTTGTTTGGAAAGGGTAACTCGTATGTGTGATGAATGCCTTATGAAGCCGCTTGTTTATGAAGGTGTGACTTTGTCTTTGTGGTTGGCTGGCTAGCCAGTGAATGCTTGGATTCATGTGGGGAGAGTGTCCCGGCAAGACAAGTCCCCTTTTGGGGCTAACTGACGAGAACAAGTACGCTGACGCGCCCGTTGGCAAGATGAGCCATGTAAGGGGTGAGGTCTCAGTGAAGTTCTTGGCTTTTGGGTTAGTGGTTATGGCGAGAACAAGTATGCTGATGCGCCCGTTGGCAAGATAAGCCATGTAAGGGGTGCGGTCTCAGTGGAGTTCATGTCCTTGGGCTTGCACGCCCGTGGGGGAAAGATCAGTACCCTTGTTTTGTTCTGAAATGATGATGTGTGTTGTTATGTTAGAAGCATACACGCCATAGGGTTCCTTGGGTGGAACCCTGGTTTGCATACATGCTGCATGGCTAGATCCCCTTACTTTTATTACTCAACATAGAAATGTGAATAATGATTGTGACACTCATGCCTATCATTTTTATGTTATTACTGTTTATTACATTTGCATACAAAGTGCTGACTTGCAGGGAGATTTAGTTCCCCGGGGTCTGCTAGGACGGTCGGGAGGAGGGGTGTTGTTACACCATTTTTGGTCAGCCAAAGCTGACCCTCGTTATACCACTCTTTGTGATTTGGATGTAGGGCAAGGATCGCATGATTGAACTAGCTCGCCAGCCAAAAAGTCCTAAGCTTCATGAAGTGCACTTTTCTTGTTTTCTTTCTTGACTAGAATGTCTTTACCTGTTCTGGCTTGCATGCCGATGTAGCTGAGGATTGTGATGATCTGTTGGGCATTTTCTATGCCTCGTTTGTTTGACTTGAGTATGGGTTTTGTAAGGCCTTAAGGCCGTAGTACTCTTATGTAGATGTGGACAACTTCGGTGGTTAATTTAATGTTTCCGCTGTATTGGTTTTGAGTTTTGAGTTGGTTCTGAGTTTTGATTTGGTTAGATCTATATCACTTTTTAATACTAAAGTTGTGGTGATTATATGCTGTGGGGTCCCGGCCGGACCTATATTATATAGTCATTGCAGGGGAGGTGTTACAATTTGGTATCAGAGCTAGGTTAGCGTTCTTGTTGAGGCTTAGCGTGTTCGGATCGAGTTAAGGAGTTGTCCACATAGGAGTACCTTGCGGGACCATGAGTGTCCTTGCATTCGAGATTTACGAATAGAGTTTGATTCGTGTTTCCTTGCTTATGCTAGAATGGTGGCGACGATGCGGGGATGTCGAGGCGTCAAGAGGAGCCTTCGACAAGCAATGATATGGCCCCAGCACTTATGAATATGGGCGTGTCCCCAACTGATTTCTGTCGTAGGCTAGCATAGGAGATGGTGGCGGATAAAGCTGCGGCAATGCCACAGAATGCTACGCCTGTTGTGCAGGCTGCGACTCCTGTTACTCCGGTTACTATGACACCAAAGGGGGGAGTAAGGCAGGTAGAGCCATTAGCCGAGAGAGCAGTTGGGCAAGGAGACCGTCATATGAAGTACTATCTGAGTTTCCATCATCCGACATTCAAAGAGGTTGGCACTCCGATGGATGTCGAGGATTGGTTGGCGAGAATTCAGGAACTCCTGAAAGCGGCAGAGACCCCAGAGGACAAGCAGTCCCAGTTCGCAGCATTTTTGTTAGAAGGCGACGCCAAGCTGTGGTGGGTGAATCATAGCGGTCGTCTTTTCCCTGGATGTGCCCCGTCCATGGAAGAGTTTGGGAATGCCTTCCTGAAGCGCTATATCCCCTCTTCGACGAGGTTAGCCCTTCAGCGACAGTTCTTGCACTTGGTGCAGCGCAAGAAGTTGGTAGACGAGCACTTGCAGGAGTTTACTCGGTTGGGTCGTTACGCGAGAATAACCATGGCAGACGATGAGGAGAGGGATAATCTCTTCTATCAGGGTCTGATAAAGAATTTAAGGCAACCTCTGATAGCCTTAAAGAATGCGGGGTTCAATGAGTTAGTTGAAGCTGCTTGAACTTTGGAGAATGATATGGAGCGAACCCAGGGCCGCAAGGGCTTGACGGCAAAGCAGGGAGAAAGTAAATCATCTCAGTCTTTGGGGAAGTCTGAGATGAGTTGGTGGAAGAAAAAGCCATATCCTTTTGGGACTGGCGAGAGGAGCGGTGCGGCTTTTGGATAGTTCCATTCCAAGGGACCAGTGACATGCTACAAGTGTGGCAAGGTGGGCCACATAGCTCGGTTCTATTTTGAGAGTGGAGTTGAGCTAGAGCAGAGGCAAGAGCAGTCGGTGCATTTCGACCCTAGTGTTGGGGAGAAAGGGAAAGCGGGGATGTCCAGTGCTTCTCATTTCCCTCCTGTGCAGCCTAGAGCTTACAACCTCGGGCAGCAGGAAGCGATTTGTCAACCTGACGTGGTGATAGGTACGAAAGTTCAGAGATTCATTAAATATCTTTAACCTGTTTGCGACCATTCATATTCGTTATACGCGTGTTAAGCTTCGTGCTAGTTTCTGGCTACCTAATGAGTCCTGATCATATACACATTTGTGGACTATTCCGGTCCGTTATTTAGTCATTTCTCCGCACTTTAGCCTTGTTATAGTTTATATTTGATAATCCATGCTAGGTGCACATCTAGGCCCACTTTGGTGTGATTTTCGTGCTTATTGTCATTAGTAGTATTCATGTGCTGTCAAGTGCCACTTTCAGTGGCTAGATCTGTGGTTCTGCTGGAATAGGAGTCGTGCAAGTGTTCCCGGTGCAATTCTGCAGAGGAACACTGCGCACGATCGTCGGTTCTATTGCGCACGACCACTGGTCGTGCGCCACTGATCGTGTGCACTTAACCTTCTTTTCACGAGTTCTGTTTGGTGCAGTGCGCACGACCACCAATGCCAGCGCGCACGACCACCGGTCGTGCGCCACTGCTCGTGCGCATTTGCCATTAAATTTCTGAGTTCTGTTTGCTGAAGTGCGCACGACCATCAACTCCAGTGCGCACGACCACTGGTCGTGCGCCACTGTCGGTACGCACTTAACAATTATTTTATGAGTTCTATTTCATCTAATGCGCACGACCACCGACGATAGTGCGCACGACCACCGGTCGTGCGCCACTGGTCGTGCGAACATTTTATTTTATAATTTCGTATCCTGCAGGTTCCACCCAGGCAGTGCGCACGATCGCAGAATTCCAGTGCGCATGACCACTGGTCGTGCGCCAATGACCGTGCGCAGTATTTATTCCAGCGCCTATTTAAACGCCTATTGCGATTTTTAGGGCATTATCAAGCCGCCGGGAGCGGAGTTCCTGTTCCGTACGCCGCCGACCACCACCTTGGGACGCCTCCACTTCATCTTCTACGCAAGGGGAAGCCTCCTCCATCCATTCCAAGACCTCCTCCATTGTCCGTGAGTGTTCTCCATCGTCCGCAAGCCTCCAAGCAACCATTCTCTCATTCCGCCCGGTGAGAAGAAGAAGAAACCTGAAGTCGAAGACGACGGAGCTACCTAGGGAGATTGCGACAGCTCTCTACGCCGGAAGCATAGTCCGCCCGAGCCCGGAGGTAGCCCGACAACCTACCATTCCGGCCGTGAACGGCCGCTAGTCTTCACTATCGGTTATCCCTTTCTTCTCTCTTTCATTGTACTCGTTATGCTTTGTAAACTCGAATATTGTGATATTGTTTGTTGAAATGAATGTTTCCTTGTTGTTCTTCATGGTTCGGTTGTGATTCACTCCATTTCCACTCAATCACTCACACGCGCACGCAAGGTGTTTGTTCCGTGTTAGCAAGAGCTAACGACGGTTGTGAAGAGGTGTTTACGACCCTCACCCTTTCGCGCTAGAACACACTCCATCCGCCTCACGAAGCACGGCATCACGGCAGTTGCATCCATCTCACCTTGCGAAGCGGTGCTTTCGACCCGCATCTCTTTTACTGTTGTTAAGATTAGGACAAACCAACCAAAAACCCCCTTTTTCATGTGTGTTTCGTTCGTATAACAAGAGTCACGCTACGCGTCTCGTTCACCCAACCTGCATTCCTCAAGAGACCGACATTCGGGGAGGCCACTCTCCACATTTATTACTTGACAGCGACCGGTGCACTTGCCGACACGCATCAAGTTTTTGGCGCCGTTGCCGGGGAATGCAGGCGTGTAACGTCCCGTGTTGTGACTGTCGTCATACGAGCAGTTGTTTTTGATTTTTCTTATTTGTGATAGTGCATGCAGAGACAGGTCGCAGGTGAACTCGTACCCTTCGATCCTGAGATTGAACGGACCGCTCGCGCACGAAGGCGCGCTGCTGCCGCGCAAGCGGCCATGGGTGATCAGGTAGACCCAAATGATGTTGATCCGAGAATGCCCGGCGTGGGGGAACATCAGCCTGGGAATGAGCAGGAGGCAGCTAGGCCTCGACCCCGCACGATGAGGGACTACACCACTCCAACTGCTGGGAGTGTGTATCCGGGGTTCGGGCCAAATATTATGAATAATCAGTTCGAGATTAAGCCAGCAATCTTGAACATCATCCGGAACAACGCTCAATTCTCCGGGCTGGCCAGCGAAGACCCGCATCTGCATCTGGCAGAATTTTCTGATATTTGCGGAACCTTCCGCTACGCAGGGATTGCTGACGACACAGTCAAGCTCAGACTGTTTCCCTTCTCACTCCGCGAAAAAGCGAAGGTGTGGCTCCATTCCATTCCGCCCGGGACTGCTGCAACTTGGGATGCCCTCGCATCCAAATTCCTGGCTAAGTTCCATCCTGTGGACAAGGTCGTGAGCTTGCGGCGGGAGATCGCCACATTTTGCCAACTTGATCAAGAGACCCTTGCTGAAGCTTGGGAGCGCCTCAACGATCTCCTTCGCCGTTGCCCTGGCCACGAGCTCCAACCATGGAATGTGGTTGAATTGTTCAACTTCGCGATCGAGCCCATCTACAGGGCAATGATCGATGCTGCGGCGGGTGGCACCTTGATGAACCACACCCCTGAGGAAGCCCTTCGAATTCTGCGCGACACTGCCTCCCACAGTACATTCTGGACTGCAGGGAGAAATGCTCCAAGAAGCGGCCGAGGTCTTTTCATGGTCGACTCTCTCCCCTCTCCATCCGCGACTGCTGCTGTCATTACCTGCGAGGGATGTGGAGGCGGAGGCCACCACGCGTATGAGTGTTCGGGAAACAACGTGGCAGGTGACTTCGCACACTTGAACTTGAACGAATCTGTTAATTATGTAGGAAATCAGCCTAGGGGGGCGCCTTTCAATAATGCTTATAATCCGGGAGCGAGAAGTCACCCGAACTTCTCGTGGAATCCAAACACACCTGGCCAACGATGGGCACCGGGGCAGCATCAAAACAATGCTTACGCCTCCCGGAGCCAACCGAGGCCACCACACCCGGACTATAATCAAGCACCCCTACTCAAAAAAAGAGTAATCTAGAAGAGATGATGGAGCAATTCATGCAAGTAGCTAATTCGAATATGGTAAATCAAACTGCATCCATGCGAAACCTGGAAACGCAGTTGGGCCAATTGGCCCAAGTGCTAACCGAGCGATCGCAGGGGACCCTTCGCAGCAACACGGAGAAGAACCCAATTGATC
The DNA here is from genome assembly GCA_033032865.1 of Dactylorhiza incarnata. NCBI lineage: Eukaryota > Viridiplantae > Streptophyta > Magnoliopsida > Asparagales > Orchidaceae > Dactylorhiza > Dactylorhiza incarnata. The sequence goes on along the minus strand of JAWHQI010000019.1, from coordinate 19,157,550 downwards.
AAGGGAAGATTCTTGGGGATGTGGTAGAGGTTGAACCGAGTGAGCTGGTAATTTCTTGTTCCATCAACAATTTTGAAACGAAAGCTTTGTGTGATTCTGGTTCATCTCGCAATGTCATTGCGTTGCAAGATGTAGCTAAATTACAACTGGAAATGAACACGGAGGAAAGGAAATCCCTTGTGCTTGCCAATGGGACTGTTATTCAATCTGAGGGGGAAGTGAAGAATGTGGAGGTAACAGTTGAGGGGACAACTATTGTTGCTGATTTTCAGGTTTTGGGCCCGCAGGACAATCATTCTATTCCTATCTTGGGTGTGCCGTTCTTGAAAGAGAGCGGTGCCACCCTTGATTTTGCTACGGGGTGCATTTCCCTAACCAATTTGGTGCTGCAGCCCACTTGCCCCGAAGCCACAGCTGAAACATTCACTCCGCCCCCTCCGTTTAATTTTGATGAATTGTTGAGCTGTGCAGGGCCTGAAGAAGTCAAAGAATCAAGTGAAGGGAAAACGGAGGAGTACCTGTCTAGTGAAGAAGAAGAAGAAGTTGTTCTTCGGCGATAGTTCGGTTCCGAGACGGAGGAGGACTGCAATTCGGGAAACGTTGACGTGAATGTAGTTCGGGATGCGGATTATTTATCTCCCTGTGTTGAATCTTGTAATAAACAATCTAAGCGTTCCATCTCCTGGGCCGATCCGGTAGTCACCACGATGCCGGAAGTGACGCCACCCGCCACTAAGGCGGAAAATTCTGAAAACTTTCAACGGTGGCAGTCTCCGACTGTCACCAAACTTAAAAAGGAAAAACTTCTGCGCGACGCTCGTGCTGCCGCTCTTCGTGGCAAGGTGGCGGAGGTTAGGGGAGCATTGGGTAATACCAGTGCTGGCCCTACAGCCTTCACCTCCCGCCTACGTGCTACGGGAGACGCGCACCATAAGAGCGCTTTCAGCTGATTTGTGTTTTATTTGATGTGGTGAACTGTTTCTGAGTATCTCTTTTAATTCCTGCACTTTACAAACAATGCTAATACAGGTATTTGGTCCAGCTTAAGGACGTTAAATGAAAGCGCTACTGGGAGACAGCCCAGATTCCCTAATTTTGTAGTTTTTTATCTAACTTCTTTTAGTTTAGCTTTTGCATATTTGTTGTTTTGAGTTTGTGCTTGCAGGTTTTGTGTTTGATGGTGCGGATGCTGCGGACTATTCTTGATCATAAACGCCGATCGTCTGGTATGCTCAATTCTGAGCATTGGGTAACACTTCCTCCCCTCTTTTAGCTTCAAATTTCTAGATATATTGTTTAGCTTAAGTCTGGGGGAGCGTATATTGTCACCCACTGTGCACGAGTTGCACTGCATACTAGAAGGTTGTTTCTTATTTATTCCAGTCATTATCATTGTTTTCATGCTTCACACACCACTTCACCCACTTGAGTGCGTGCTTATCTTTTTGTCGTTGTTCCGTTTAAACTATTTTGGTCGGAATGTGAAATAGATTGTTAACGTAGGAATTATTATTTGGAGTGCGATGTTGACTCATGTAGTGTTCTAGTCACTTCGCATGTTCTGATAGAATTTGAGTAGAACTAGATTTTCTTTATGCATCTAATTTATGTTTAGTATTTCTGCGTAAATTTAGATTTAATATACTCAAGTGGTGAATTTGTATGGAATTGACGATAACCCGGTGTTGTGTGTGTGCGATTACTAGTCGTGTGTTGCTCGAGTCGGGAGGAAGGTTTACCTTTCTCGTGGGCTAAGAACTTGCCCCAAGCGACTCTCGAAGCATGGGCGAGAGCGACTCGTCGAGTTAAACATGATGTAGGCCACCCTTTGGCTAGTTTGAGCTTTGTTATTCCATGTCCATTTCGTTCACCGTTGCAAGCCAAATTTGTGCCTACCAATCCTTTATTCAGCTCCTCTTCATCAACCAAAGCCTGAAGCCTATCCTACCCCCACAACCAAATTGTTTTAAACTACGCTCATAATTCTCAACTTGTGTGGTGTGTGGAATCTTTGTGTTATGAAGAGAAAATAAAGTCTATCTGCTGATTTTGAACCAACCGGAGGATATTTAAAAGAAGTAAAAGATGTTAAAAGAAAAAAAAGAGTATTTTGAAAAAAATCCTTCCGAGCTAAATAAAAAAAATCTATTGGTATTTGTGAAGTAGGCCGTGTGCACACCTGGTTTTCATGATGAGTCTGGGGGTGTGTCACACAAGCATTGTTTGTTGGTCTTGAGTGGTGCAGCGTTCTTTAGCTCACTTGGGTTGCGTAGCCATCGTGTTTAACTTTGAATATCATACCGTAACCTAAGCCCCGTCTTAATCCTAAAATCCCTACGGATTTGACTTGCGAGAGTGCTAGCGCCGTGGAGAGAGTGTGACCGGGCAAGCGTATGGTTCACGACGTTGATGGATTTCAGCGGAGTTATTCCTAAGCCCCGATCTTTTGCAACACCCGCCTCAGTATCTTGTCACTTTCACACCGGGCATGATCGTCAAATTCTTCATAATTCTCCAACTGAGTATAACTAAATCTTTACTTACACTTTAATACTCATGTAAATTAGTTAGCACAGTTAGAATCTCCTTCTGCTAGAATCTCTACTCGCATGCGTATGTTACTTCGCACCGTACTCCCTTGTGTAATTCTCTATGTTAACTATCGTTTTCACACTCCGCCAGATTCGTTTGCTCGGGACGCGCAAACAGTTAAGTCTGGGGGTGTGATGAGTCCTGATCATATACACATTTGTGGACTCATCCGGGCCATTATTTAGTCATTTCTCCGCACTTTAGCCTTATTATAGTTTATATTTGATAATCCATGCTAAGTGCACATCTAGGCCCACTTTGGTGTGATTTTCGTGCTTATTGTCATTAGTAGTATTCATGTGCTGTCAAGTGCCACTTTCAGTGGCTAGATCTGTGGTTGTGCTGGAATAGGAGTCGTGCAAGTGTTCCCGGTGCAATTCTGCACAGGAACACTGCGCACGATCGCCGGTTCTATTGCGCACGACCACTGGTCGTGCGCCACTAATCGTGTGCACTTAACCTTCTTTTCACGAGTTCTGTTTGGTGCAGTGCGCACGACCACCAATGCCAGCGCGCACGACCACCGGTCGTGCGCCACTGCTCGTGCGCATTTGCCATTAAATTTCTGAGTTATGTTTGCTAAAGTGCGCACGACCATCAACTCCAGTGCGCACGACCACCGGTCGTGCGCCACTGTCCGTGCGCACTTAACAATTATTTTATGAGTTCTGTTTCATCTAATGCGCACGACCACCGACGATAGTGCGCACGACCACCGGTCGTGCGCCACTGGTCATGCGAACATTTTATTTTATAATTTCGTATCCTACAGGTTCCACCCAGGCAGTGCGCACGATCGCAGAATTCCAGTGCGCACGACCACTGGTCGTGCGCCAATGACCGTGCGCAGTATTTATTTCAGCGCCTATTTAAACGCCTGTTGCGATTTTTAGGTCATTATCAAGCCGCCGGGAGCGGAGTTCCTGTTCCGTACGCCACCGACCACCACCTTGGGACGCCTCCACTTCATCTTCTACGCAAGGGGAAGCCTCCTCCATCCATTCCAAGACCTCCTCCATTGTCCGTGAGTGTTCTCCATCGTCCGCAAGCCTCCAAGCAACCATTCTCTCATTCCGCCCGGTGAGAAGAAGAAGAAACCTGAAGTCGAAGACGACGGAGCTACGTAGGGAGATTGTGACAGCTCTCTACGCCGGAAGCATAGTCCGCCCGAGCCCAGAGGTAGCCCGACAACCTACCATTCCGGCCGTGAACGGCCGCTAGTCTTCACTATCGGTTATCCCTTTCTTCTCTCTTTCATTGTACTCGTTATGCTTTGTAAACTCGAATATTGTGATGTTGTTTTTTGAAATGAATGTTTCCTTGTTGTTCTTCATGGTTCGGTTGTGATTCACTCCATTTCCACTCACTCACTCGCACGCGCACGCAAGGTGTTTGTTCCGTGTTAGCAAGAGCTAACGACGGTTGTGAAGAGGTGTTTACGACCCTCACCCTTTCGCGCTAGAACACACTCCATCCGCCTCACGAAGCACGGCATCGCGGCCGTTGCATCCATCTCACCTTGCGAAGCGGTGCTTTCGACCCGCATCTCTTTTACTGTTGTTAAGATTAGGACAAACCAACCAAAAACCCCCTTTTTCATGTGTGTTTCGTTCGTGTAACAAGAGTCACGCTACGCGTCTCGTTCACCCAACCTGCATTCCTCAAGAGACCGACATTCGGGGAGGCCACTCTCCACATTTATTACTTGACAGCGACCGGTGCACTTGCCGACACGCATCACTACCCCTCTAGAGTGTTGTTCGACACGGGAGCGCCACACTATTTTCTCGAGGAAAGCTTTATCCGGAGGATTGGTGTTGAGACTGTCGAGGCAGAGGCGGAGCTTAGTGTGCGCATGCCGAATGAGTCTTGCATGACCACTAGAAGGAAAGGACGCATTGTGTTGAGGATTTGCGAGTGTGAATTTGAGTTGGTAGCAGCGATCCTACGACTAGCCAAATTTGACAATATTCTGGGGATGGACTGGCTTGCAGAGCAGCGAGCTAGTATTGAATCCCTATTGAAGGTGGTGACCTTAAGGAGTGAAGGAAGAGCGGAAGTCAAGTTTGAGGGCCTATGCGGAGTGGCTTGCTCCCTGATTACTGTCGTGCAAATGGTGCGTGCAGTGAATCAAGTGGGTGAGGCATTTGTTGCTTTGTTGGAGACTCACTCCACATAATTGGAGATCGGAGAAGTGCCAATGGTGGAGGAATTCGAGGATGTGTTCCCTGAGGAGATTCTGGTAGCGCCTCCTCATCGTGAAATCGACTTTTCAATTGATTTGGTGTCTGGTGCGAGGCCGTTGTCGCGTCCTCCATTTAGGATGGCACTGAAAGAACTGGCCGAGTTAAAGGTGCAGTTGCAAGAGTTGCTCGAGCAGGGGTACATTAGGCCCAGCTCCTCACCGTGGAGTGCGTCGGTGTTGTTCGTTAAGAAAAAGGATGGTAGTATGCGGCTGTGCATAGACTATCGCGAGTTGAATAAGTTGACCATCAAGAATTAGCACCCGATTCCGCGAATTGATGATTTGTTCGATCAGTTGGTAGGGTCGACGGTGTACTCCAAGTTGGACTTGAAGTCGGGTTACTATTAGTTAAGGATTGGAGAAGAGGATATTCCCAAGATGGTGTTTAGGACGAGATACGGTCATTTTTGAGTTCTCAGTGATGTCGTTCGGTTTGACGAATGCATCATCAATGTTCATGGATTTATGAACCGTGTGTTTCAACAACACCTGGATTCGTTCGTGGTGGTGTTCATCGACGACATCCTAGTGTATTTGAAGTCGAAGGAAAAACATGAGTCTCTTCTGAGATTAGTGTTGCAGACTCTGAGAGAGAACCATCTTTAGGTTAAGTTCTCAAAGTGCGGGTTCTGGATCGGGAAGGTGGCTTTCTTGGGTCACATGATTAGTGGAGATGGGGTGGTAGTGGATCCTGCGAAGATTGAATCCATTAGAGATTGGCCTGTATTGAGAACCGTGGCGGAAGTCCAGAGTTTCCTTGGACTAGCCGATTATTACAGAAGGTTCATTGAGAACTTTTCGCGGATGGCTTTTCCCCTCACCACTCTTACCCGAAAGGACCAGAAGTTTGTGTGGATGTTGGAGTGTGCCCGTGCGTTTGAGACCATGAAGGAAAGATTGATGTCTGCTCCAATCATAAGTCTTCCTAGTGGGACTGAAGGATTTCAGTTTTTTAGCGATGCGTTAGGTTGCGGTTTGGGTTGCATGCTGGTGCAGCATGGCAACGCGATAGCTTATGGGTCGAGGCAGCTAAAGCCTCGTGAGAGAAATTACCCCATCCACGACTTGGAGTTGTTGGCGGTGATTTTTGCGTTGAAGTTGTGGTGGCACTACATGTACGGTGCGAGGGTGGAAATCTTCACGGACCACAAAAGCTTGATGTATCCTTTAGATCAGAAGTATCTTAATATGAGGCAGTGTAGGTGGGTAGAGTTCCTTGGGGACTACGATGTAGCGATTAAGTATACGCCAGGCAAGGCCAATGTGGTGGCTGACGCCTTGAGTAGGAAGTATTCCGGGCAGGGAAATTGGATTAAAGCGCATGACAAGTGTTTGGTGTGAGACTTTGAGTCTCTCAGCATTGTGTGTGTGGCTAATGGTGAGTCCAGTGCGGCTCGGCTGAACTGGATCGAGATGTAGTGTGATCTAACAGATTGAATTCGAGAGGCAACCAGTGCAGACGAAGAGTGTCAGCGATTGGCGTTGGAAGCTCAGCAAAGCGAAGGCAGTGCTTTGGAGATGGTCGATGGACATTTAAAGAGAAATGGAAGGGTGTGTTTCCCTCGCTTTGGCAAGCTCCGTGAGGAGTTTATGTTTGAGGCTCAATTCACGAAGTACTCCATTCATCCAGGAAGTATGAAGATGTACTTGGATTTGAAGAAATCCTTTTGGTGGCCTAGGATGAAGCGGGATGTAGCTTTGTATGTAAGTCGGTGTCAGATGTGCGCCTTAGTGAAGGATGAATGCCAAATGCCGGGTGGATTCTTGAAACCTCTTCTATCCCCGAGTGGAAATTCGACGTCATCTCCACATGGTTTGCCTCGATTGCGGCAAGGTAACGATGCTATTTGGGTGATTGTGGATCGCCTAACCAAGGTAGCCCACTTCATTCCAAATCGGAAGGACAACAACGTGGAGAAGCTCATGGAGCTTTACATTCGTAACATTGTGCGGTTGCATGGAATTCCAAAGAGCATAGTTAGTGATCGCGATGGACGGTTCACGTCCAAGGACTGGAGGTTAATGTAGATATGTTTGGGCACAAAATTGAAGTTTAGTACCGCATTTCATCCGTAGACCGATTGTCAAATGGAGAGAACAAATCGTACGTTGGAGAACATGTTGAGGATGTGTGCTCTCAATTTCGGTAAGAGTTAGGAAGACCACCTCTTCTTGATGGAGTTTTCCTACATTAATAGTTTCCAGGAGAGCATCAAAATGGCACCATACGAGGCTTTGTATGGAAGACGGTGTCGAACGCTGATGTCTTGGATAGAAGCGGGAGATACCCAGCTGTTTGGAAAAGAAGTGCTGGCAGACGCTTGTGAGTTGGTGCGAACGATCCAGGAGCGCATGATGGTTGCTTAGGATCGGCAGGAAAAGTATTTTAATGCGGGCCACAGAAATTTGGAGTTTGCGGTGGGCGACATGGTCTACTTAAAGGTCAAACCGTTCAAAGGCGTTTCACGGATTCGACGACTCAAGAAATTGACTCCGAGGTATTTGGGTCTGTTTGAGGTTACGGAGGGCATATGCGAAGCGGCCTATCTGTTAGCATTGTCCGTGGAGCTATGTGGATTACATGATGTATTTCATGTTTCGGTGCTGAGGAAAGCGTTGGTGGAGCCGAAAGATGTTGTTGAGTCTTCGACAGTTCCCGTAGCCGAAGATCTGAGGACGGTCGTTCGACCGGTTTGCGTGGAGGATTCTGAAGTCTGATGATTGCGGAACAAAAAGGTCAAGCTGGTGAAAGTGCATTGGGATAATTGCGGACGAGACGAGTTCTCGTGGGAGCGCGAGCAAGCAATGCGTGATGATTTCCCGGAAATATTCGTTTCAGGTATGTGTGTTATTGTGCTTTCGTTAACGTCTTAAATTTTGATGATGAAATTTCTTTTAAGGGGGGGTGGAGTTGTAACACCCCAGTTTTTGCTGAGTGCGGAGATTGGAATGCCCAAGGAGTAGGGCAAGTATTTCGTAGCTGGGAGCTAGCGCCGGCGCTAGCACTAGCGCCAGGCGTTAGCTGTCCTGTCGAGAAAAACTCTTTTGTTCGATGGTGTTCGTCGAGTTGAATTCGTCGAGGCAGACTCATCGAAGGGAATTCGTTGAGGAGCTAGCGCAGGCGGTAGCTCTAGTGTCAGGTGTTGGGTTTTCTATACCCCTAACGGGATGACATATCGAATATGCGCAGCGGAAATAAAGACAAGAACAACCCAAAAGAGACTAACGGATCTTGCGGTTTTCATGATTCAAGAGAATAGGAAAGCAAATGCAATGTACCTTCGCGGGATTGAGTCAATACTCAACCAAGGTGCTCCAAGATGAAATCGGAAATCTGCATTTGAGTTCTTCAAGAATCGAAATGGATCGATCCCTCTACAGAAGTCCACACAAGCAAAAGAGAACCCTAGCTTCTTGTCGCACAAGAACTAGGTCGGAGAAGGAAGCTCTCAACGTCCTCACGGACTGCTAGGTCCGATCCAGAGGAGGCGGCGACCGACGGTGGCGACTAGCGGCGTCGGACGGATCGAGAGCGATCGGAACACTTCCGTCTTCGGCTCTCCAGAAATCGCGAAAAGGCTCGATCTAAAACCATCTTTTTCCGAAGCCCCAATCACGTTCCTTTTATACGCAAGGCATAAAATAGGCTATCCGCAGACCGGAGGAAAAACAGAACATTTCTGTCTAGATTTACATTCACTGAATTCGACTAATCGATATAACCGAATTCGACTCAGATTCGGCGAAACCATTTCGACGAATTCTTCTATATAAATTCTGCTATATAAATTTGGCGAAACCCTTTCGTCGAACTGACATGATTCAGCTAAACCCTTTAGTCGAATCTGTTACAATTCAGTTAATCACATTAGCCGAATCTCATTATTCGAAAACAACATTATTCGGTTAATCACATTAGCCGAATTTGACACAATTCGGTTAAACCCTTTAGCCAAATTTGTCAAGTATAAACCCATTCGTTTAAACCCTTTAAACGATTTCCCATTGAGACATTCTCAACTTAATTCCAAGCAGTCACAGGATTGGTCCTCCACTCATATCCAATATGAGTAAGGCCAACACAATCCTTTCTCCAATTTCTCCAAACGCTTTTATGTGCGACCCTATAGGCTCATATTGCGTTGGCAGCAATACTAACTATTGATTGCTTTGAGATCACCTCAGAAACTCCAACACCAGGAGATAGCATTTCATCGGGTAATGGAGTTCCGTCGAGACGTTGAGTTGTTCTTCACCGAGGGGTTTTTCGTCGAGTGGCTAGCGCAGGCGGTAGCGCTAGCGCCGACACTAGCCCCCAGAACCAGATCCGTAAGTGGCGATTTTCTGGGCGTCCGATCTTCTCAAACTTTTATCCAATGGCTCAGATAAGTTCGTCCTAAGGTCCTAAATAGGGCAGAGGAGTTCCTTTTCATTCCTTGAAGTCTTTTGGGTGCTTTTGGAGGCTAAGGAATGGAGGAGGGTTTGGAGGAGGAAGAAGGTTAGATCCTCCATTGTTGGTGCACCGGAACTCCGTTCGCCAATCCGAGACAAGATCCGTGGAGAGGACTAGAAGGCGCGTCTTTTTATCTGTGCCTTTCAACCGATTCATGGTGAGGAAGAGAACTCTTAGGGTAACAACATCTCTCCTCCCGCTTTTTAGGTTGCTTGCATGACATCTTTGCTTTTACCTTCTCTTTTCTGAAATTTATTGCACCGGATCTCTCAAATGAAAGGGGTTTGGGTCGCCTTGGTTCAAGGAGAACCATCAGTTTGATTGAGTCCGTCCCCGACATGATTTTGCACTACAGATCCGCTCCTTTAGTGGATTAGGCATTGTGGGTGATCCCGAAATCTTGACTGGTTGTCCGATTAGGTGATGTTGCTTAACGATTAGATGACGGCAAAAATGTCGTAGGGGTTGCCTTTATGTTTTGTGTGAGAATGAAAGGTTGTTTGGAAAGGATAACTGGTATGTGTGACTTTGTCTTTGTGGTCGGCTGGCTAGCCCGTGAATGCTTGGATTCATGTGGGGAGAGTGTCCCGGCAAGACAAGTCCCCTTTTGGGGCTAACTTACAAGAACAAGTATGCGGATGCGCCTATTGGCAAGATGATCCATGTAAGGGGTGAGGTCTCAGTGGAGTTCTTGGCTTTTGGCTTAGTGGTTGTGGCCAGAACAAGTATGTTGATGTGCCCATTGGCAAGATGAGCCATGTAAGGGGTGAGGTCTCAGTGGAGTTCTTGTCCTTGGGCTTGCACGCCCGTGGGGGAATGATAAGTACCCTTGTTTTGTTCTGAAATGATGATGTGTGTTGTTATGTTAGAAGCATACACGCCATAGGGTGCCTTGGGTGGATCCCAAGTTTTCATACATGCTGCATTGCTAGATCCCCTTATTTTTATTGCTCAAAATAGAAACGTGGATGATGATTGTGACACTCATGCATGTCGTTTTTATGTTATTACTGTTTATTACATTTGCATACGAAGTGCTGACTTGCAGGGTGATGTAGTTCCCCGGGGTCCGCTAGGGCGGTCGGGAGGAGGGGTGTTGTTACACCGTTGTTGGTCAGCCAATGCTGACCCTCGTTATACCACTCTTTGTGATTTGGATACAGGGCAAGGATCGCATGATGGACCTAGGTCCCCGGCCAAAAAGTCCTAAGCTTCATGAAGTGCACTTTTCCTGTTTTTTTCTTGACTAGGATGTCTTTACCTATTCTGGCTTGCATGTCGAGGTAGCTTAGGATTGTGATGATCTGTTGGACATTTTCTATGCCCCATTTGATTGACTTGAGTATGGGTTTTGTAAGGCCTTAAGGCCGTAGTACTCTTATGTAGATGTGGACAACTTCAATAGTTTATTTAATGTTTCCGCTGTGTTGGTTTTGAGTTTTGAGTTGGTTAGATCTATATCACTTTTTAATACTAAAGCTGTGGCGATTATATGTTGTGGGGTCCCGGCCTCCGCTAGTTCTCCTGTAGCCGGATTCTCCAACCGTGAGAGGTGGTCGGCCGCAACATTCTCCACTCCCTTGTTGTCCTGGATTTCCAAATCAATCTCTTGTAAGAGGAGGATCCATCTTAGTAGTCGTGGTTTTCTATCTCCTTTATTTAGTAAATATCGGAGAGCAGAGTGATCTGTAAAAACAATAACTTTCGAAAGCGTTATACATGCTCGAAATTTATCAAACGCGAAAATAATTGCCAAAAATTCTTTTTCGGTTGTTGTATAATTTGTTTGAGCGGACGTTAGCGTTTTGCTTGCGTAATAAATTAGGTGAAAATAATTATTCACACGTTTCCCTAATACAACCCCTACAGCAAAATCACTTGCATTGCACATAATTTGAAACGGTAAAGACCAATTTGGCGCGATTAAAATTGGCGAATTACTAAGTTTGTTTTTAATTTTATTAAATACCTTTAAACATTCTTCATCAAAAATAAACGCGGATTCTTTTTCTAATAATTGCGTTACCAGTTATGTAATTTTTGAAAACTCGCATAAAAACCGCTTATAAAATCTTGCGTGTCCTAGATATCTTCTAATCGTTTTTACGTTGGTTGGAGGGGGGAAGTTTTTCTATGACTTCGATATTGGCCCAATCGACCTCGATCCCTTTACTATAAACTTTATGTTCGAGGACTAATCCTTCTTGGACCATAAAGTGACACTTCTCCCAGTTGAGTGCCAAATTCTTATCTTCGCAGCATTGAAGAACATGATCAAGATTGTTCAAACAATTTTTAAAAGAATCGCCAAAGACTGAAAAATCACCCATAAAAACTTCCATGACGTCCTCTACTAATTCATTAAAAATTGTCAACATACATCTTTGAAGTGTAGCCGGCAAATTGCAATGACCAAATGACATTCTTCGATATGCGAAAGTGCCTAATGGACAAGTGAAAGTGGGTTTCTCTTGGTCTTCGAGCGCAATTGAGGTTTGAAAGTATCCCGAAAGAACATTAAGAAAACTATAGTGTGAGTGACCAGATAGACGTTCTAAGATTTGGTCAATGAAGGGTAACGGGAAGTGATCCTTGCGGGTGACATCATTTAATTTGCTATAATCAATGCAAACCCATAACGGTACGGGTTGGAATCAACTCATTATTTTCATTTGTAACTACCGTTATTCCACCCTTTTTAGGCACGACTTGCACCGGGCTAATCCAAGTGCAATCAAAAATTGGGTAAATAATCCACACGTCTAATAATTTTATAACTTTGGCTTTAACAACTGTAGGATCTGTAGGCGCCCTTAGAGGGGAGGGGTGAATAAGGGTTTTAAGATTTTCGAAATTATTTAGAGAAATTAATTTCTTTTAGTTTGGAATCAATGAAAATCATTAAGCACGAAACAGTGATAAAGAGACAAACATATTTTCATTAATCATTAACTTGAAATAAATGTGATTACAAAACTTTTCTCAATAACGCTTGGAAACAGGCGACCAATGAAAACACTTTTGGTTTTCTATACCGACCCTTCTCCTAAGGACCGGTTGGCTTTAGCCTATCTCTCACTAGACAAGGCCTCAAGCCACTCTAGCCCTTCCCTCACCGGAAAGGCCTCGAGCACTCCCTAGATCTACAGCCTAGACCTAGTCGCCGTGTGGCGAATTCCCTCTAGTCCCTGCAAGGCCCTAGTCGCCGTGTGGCGAATTCCCTCTAGTCCCCACAAGGCCCTAGTCGCCGTGTGGCGAGTTCCTCTACTTAACAAAAGTTATAAAGATTACAATTTGAAAACTAAAACAAGACTCCCTCAAATGAAGAACTTGATGTCGATGTAGATGTGATCGGATCGCTCTTCAAGTTCTTTTGCGTTCACGATCATTGACGGAGTTCTTTGGGATTCTTGGGAAGGCTCTCACGAGTGCTCTGAAAATATGGCTTCAAATCTTTCTGAAACAGCAAGCCACAATGGAGGAGGTGCGCGTCTTTTTATAGAATCCGCCACTACCGCCTGCGGTAGTACTACCTCCCGCGGTATCCACATTAGGCAATGAAGCACACGGATCGTGGAAGTTTAGGCAATATTTTGAGCGCCAAACACTAGCGCGCCGCGGTACCTCTAACGCCCCGCGTTAGCGAGATTTCCTTCCTTCAGCCACAGTCTTCTTCCAAATTTGCTCCTCAATCAACTGCAGACGGGATGTTTCCAAAAAGCTACCGTTGGGCGTTAGACCTAACGCGCCGCGATAGTACATGCCAAACATAGCGACCCGTCGACATTCCTTTTTCTCCATTGTTTCCTTCTCGTCAAATGTTTTCATTTATGTTAGCGACATCGATAGTGCTAACGCTCCGCGGTAGAGAACATTTCTTTTCGTCGGGCGCATCTTTGAACCGGCCTTATATTTCATCGATCGAATTTTCGTCGAACGGGATTCGGCTTTCGTCGATCGCAAATTCGCCGAACGCAGTGATAAGCATTTCGTCGAGCGCAGCCTTCATTTCGTCGATCGAATACTAGAGCCAGCGGTAGTTGTAACGCACCGCGGTAGAGCACTTCGTCGGGCGCATCTTCGTCGAACGCCGCCTTCATTTCGTCGACCTCCATTTCATCGAACGCTAGCGCCAGTGGTAGTTCTAGCATGCTGCGGTAAAGTATGTCTTTCGTCGAGCGCCGTGGTAGAGCATGCAGTTCATCGATCGCAGGTTTCATTTCGTCGAGCGCCAATTCGTCGAATGCATCTTCCATCTCAGCGGTTTCCTTCTCAGCGGTTTGTTAGTGCCAGCTGTAGTCTTAACTCTGCGCGGTAGTAACAAAAACATATGTCCATGGAGATTTGAATGCACTGAATCCTGCATAATATAAACACAAAATAAGTATGATCAAATACAATAGGATTTGTTATTGTCAAACCAAGAGATGCGGAAAGCATGTTCCAACAAACTCCCCCTTTTGATAATAACAAATCCCCTTAGAAAGAAATAATTCAATTGATAGGAATTTGTGTTTATAATAGAGAACTAACATAGATAGGATGAAAATTAGGCATGTTCAAATGCTCCCCTAAATGAATTCTCCCCCTAAGTGAATGCTCCCCCTACAACAAAACTTCCTATGAACTTGACTCCCCAAAACATGTTAATTTCTTTCAAATTAATTCTCCCCCTTTTGGTTTTATCAAAAGAGGATGGAGAGGTAGTCCAACAAAAAGTGCAATAACTATGTAGAGAGGGAATGATCATGATAAAGAGTTAAACGTTTAGGAAAAATACAATTGATAGGAGAGGAAAAAAAGAAGGAATGTGAAGAATTTTTAATAAAGAAACCACTTGTTGGGAACAACGTATGTATGATCGAGCGTACAAGTAGTAAAGAGGTGGAAAGCATGACAAAATACTTTTTGAAATGAACATCTATATAGGAGTTGTGCAGCATAGTAGATGATTAAGAATTTGAAACATAACAAAATAGATGTTGTAGCATTTTAAGTACACAAAATAATTTTAGTTGTAACATAGCCATATACTAGTTTGGAAAGGTATGCAATATAGAGTTCTCATGGCGTAGCGGAAAAAATATGTAAGCATGATACTAGATATCAAGTCAAGATGGAAGAATACAATGTTCTAAATTGAGAAAACAAGTACACTTATACATTGTATTGATCATGCAAGGCTATCTAGTGCATTTACTTAAGAATTTAGAGAATACATGTAGATATGCAATAGACTCCAATTCTCATGAGTAGAAGGCTTACAAGTGAAAATGATGTTTATAAAATATTGTTTTTGATAAAAGTATACATATGAGTTAATCAAAACACATGACATGTATAATGGAATAAACACAATATTTTTGAAAAAGCACTTTTAGAGTTACTTCTACCCACAAAGCTATATAAAATTTTCAATGCACATAGAAGAATAGTACAACTACCAAGGTGCTCTGCACACACAATGCTTATTAAGACTTATCAGGGTGCAAAGTAGTGCTTGGGGAATCACAATTATTATTTTGAATTTTAGTTTTTTTTTGTGATTCGGTGTACAAGAAGAAGTAGTGTAAAAGGAAAAATGTTTGCCACAAGGCACTTTACAATTCTCTCCAAGGTGCTCAACCTCACAATGCTCATTAAGACTTATCAGGAGGGTGAGTAGTGCTTGGAGGAGTTATCTTTGTCAATTATTTATTTGAATTTTTGCTTAACGTCAAAGGTCTCCGAATTCACTTGTATGTGCAAACAAAAGATTTTTTGAAAAGACACACTTCTTCAAAAATAGGTGCATGAAAAAGATTTTTACTTGTGGTGTAGGTAAAACTAAGCATGCCTAACAATAATAATAAGTTGTTACATTACACAATCATGAAGGACAAGATTAAATTCATATGTAGTATATCAAAAAGTGTGAGTGAAAAAAAATCATTTGCAAATATAAGCCATTTACTCATACATAGAGGCATGCTATGCAATACTACACATGATTTCTATAATCAATTTCAAAGCACAGATAAGATAATGATCAAGGCATGATACAAAAACAATGTTATTAAGATACTTGAAATAGAGAACGAAACATTGTATACAAAACTTGGCAAGATAAACCATATCATCCTTGAAACATAGAAAATTACATCAGTTTTTATAAATTTTAAGTTTTTAAAAAACAAAAATGAAACAAATAAAAATCATGTTTTTGTTGTTTTGATTGGTTTTTCAAATTTTTTAGTTGGTTTTGAAAAAAAAACTGATAAAACAAATTTTATTTTATAGAAATAAAACAAAGCATGTTTATGGTTGGATTTTGATTTGTTTTATATTTTTTTTTGTTTTTAGAATTTTTTTAAAAAAAAATAACAGGAACTGAAATATACAAAATGAAAGAGAAAAACTGGAAATTCAGAAAATACCCACTACCGCCAGCGGTAATCAGCTATCGTCGGGCGGTAGTGACAGAACTCGAATTTTTGGAAAAGTGTAAAATTTTTCAGAATTTTTCTTTTGAGAATAGTTGTGCAGATTAATAACAATGTAGTTCAGTAAAGAAATCAAACATATGCATACACAGAAATGCGGATTTCGCAAGTTCAGGAAAGTATATCTAAAACCCCTAGTTCTAATCTAAGTAGATGAAATCGTGAATTGGGAAGAGGCTTGGTAAAGATGTCCGCAAGTTGCGATTCAATTCCAATGAAGTTTACATGAACATGTTCCTTTTTGATGTGATCCCTAATGAAGTGGTGTCTTACGTCAATGTGTTTAGAACGTGGGTGATGAACGAGGTTATTTGTTAAGTCAATAACACTCTTGTTGTCACACTTAAGTTCAATATTAGTTAAATGAACACAAAAGTCTTCAAAGGTTTGAGTCATCCATAATGCTTGGGCATAACAACTTCCTAGTGCAATATATTCTGCCTCTGTGGTGGAGAGGGCAACAGAATTTGGTTTTCTACTTGACCATGCAACTAGAGAAGGACCTAAGAAATGACAAGTACCACTAGTTCTTTTCCTATCTAATGAACAACCCGCATAATCTGAATCAGAATACCCATGCAATAGAAAAGAATCATAATTTGGATACCAAAGTCCTAATTTTGATGTGCCTATTAGATATCGGAAAATTCATTTCACTGCTTTTAAATGAGATTCTTTTGGATTTGCATGAAATCTAGCGCATAAGCATACGACAAACATAATATCGGGTCTAGATGCACTAATGTATAATAGGGATCCAATCATTCCTCTATATAAAGTTTGGTCAATTGAAATTCCGGCTTCATCTTTTCCTAATTTTAGTGATGCGCTCATTAGAGTACTAGCTTGTTTTAAATTTTCAAACCCAAAACGTTGTAGCATATCATGGACATATTTGGATTGACATATAAAAATTCCATCATTTCTTTGAGTTATTTGAAATTCTAAAAAATATGTTAGTTCACCCACTAGACTCATCTCAAATTCATTTTGCATCACTTGAATAACTTCCTTACACAACACTTCATTAGTTGCTCCAAAAATAATATCGTCAATGTATATTTATAAAATAATCAAATCATTATCACAGTGCTTAATGAAGAGCGTATTATCGGCACTACCCATTTTATAATCGTGCTTTAATAAAAAAGATGTTAAGAGTTTATCACAGTCCCTGAGGTAGTGGTCGGCGATGGGAGGTCTTGGCCGGCCGGTGGTGGCCGGAATCGACGATTTAGGTAAGAAGAAAATCTCCAAAAAATGGAAATTTCGGCCATTCGGGATGGGGACCAATTGGCCACAATCCTTGCCGAATTCAGATGTAGATCTATCCATAGGAGAAGAGGAGAAGAAACAGACCTTCTTGGAGCCTTGAAGCCTTGTCGTTTGGCCCATCACCATGGCCGACCTTGGTGCTTGGAATCCATGCCGATCTGAGCCTCCACTGCATGATTTCCTCTAGAAGAAGGGGGGTTTCACTCCTCTCAGTCTTTTGAAGATGATAGAGAGCTTAATAAAGGGAGTGGGGGGGGGGGGGGGGGGGGGGGTTATACCTTTAATGCCATTAATGGCCATCAAAGGAGAATTTCGGCCATGGTAAGAACCGCAAAAATCAGCCCCCATGTGGGCTGGAAAACCTCATAAACTTCTCATAACTGATAGAGGGAGTGAATCCCATCAATTGGGGAGGCCATAGGCCTCCCCTTGGCCATGAATGCCATTACTTCTCTCTTTCTCTCTCCTCCATTTTTGGGGAAAATGGGATTTTCTCTCTCCTAGCAAAATTCTCTAAAATTGAATGGTAAGTTCAGTAATCCCCAACCCCATTAGCTAGCGTACCACCTCAATTGGGTCTAGTCAAAGTGGATTGGGCTTGATTAGGTCAAAATATGTTATTTTGACCAAAATTTAGGGTGTAGTTGACTTTGGTCAATTTGATCATTTGGGTTGACCCCAATGGGTGGGTAGTGACACATTGGTCTCTCTTAAGGGTTAGGAAGGTCTAGGTAGGGTCACTTTGGCAAGGTGGAGGCCAATTGACCCATAATAGGGCAATTTGACCAAAATAAGGCTAGAGTTGACTTAGGTCAAATTGGCCAAATTGTTGGCCCCATGATGGGTTTTTTTAGTCCATTGGGTCCCTAATATCCTTATAAGGGGAGGGGAAGTTCAGTTGGGCATGGTGGAGGTCAATTGACCATAATTAGTCTACTTTGACCAATTTGGAGTTAATGTTGACTTTAGTCAATTTGGCTTCTTTGGTTGACCCCAATGGGTCCTTGGTGCTCTAAGGGAACCACTAAAGTGTTAGGTATGCTATGGTGGGTTCAAAGGGTCAAGGTGGGGCCCTTAAGTCCAACCCTAAGCTTGGTAATTAGAAATTGCTATTTGCAGACCAAGGTGCTCTTCCACTTCAAGCCTAAGGCCAAGTGATCTCTTCAAGCTTCCTAGGGTTTTGTCATGACTTAGTCATGACAAAACCACTCTAGGGGTCTAGTTGTTTGGGGGATGTTACAAATCCCAATAAACAAAAATAATAATTTCTTCCCCGAAATTCAGGTTAGGCATGCGGGGTTTCTACCGCAAGTGATTGTAGGTAACATCCCATAAGAGACTAATTATACCTGAAGCAAAATGCTCCGGATACTTCTGCTGCATTAATTCTAGTGGCTCCCTGATAAGCTTCTCCTATCCATGATTTCTCCATAGGACCTTGACCAGCGGGACTTCCTTGAGCTGCAAGACTCACATCTCGGTGTCGTCTATCCGGACTAGCTCCAGGTGAATAAATCCATCGGAGGCTACCGGGCCATCTATAGTAGAAATTTGCTGCTCCGACCGTAATAGAGCTCTCCTAAAGGAGGAGACATGGAAGACGTCGTGCAATCCTGCTAACTCCGGAGGCAACTCCAGTCTATAAGCCAACCGGTTGATCCTCTCCAGGATCCTGTAGAGCCCCATCTATCACAGTCTGAGCTTCTTCCACCTGCAAACCCGCAAGACTCACTGCATCAGACGTATCTTCCAGAACACCTGGTCTCCAACCTGGAACTCTACCTGACAATACCATGAATCGTAATTCCTAACCTGTCTGCTCTGGGCCTCCAACATCCTTACTCGAATCAGTCACACCTGGGTATCTATGACCTCCATAAATTTTGAGCCGAGTGCCTTGGGATCCTCATCCTAGATCCAAGACAGTGTAGTCTTGTGCCTCCGTCCCTCTGAGGGTGGAAAGCTGTGTTGAACTTCAACCTAGAGCCGAGATAAGCCTGGACTGATCTTCACTCTTTGGACATACACTGTTCATCCTGATACGACACTATCGTTCTGGTCACACCACGATAACAGACAAACTGCTCAACAAATCTCATCAAACACCAACGAGAAAGTCCTTCCAGCCCAGGGTGACCCTAGCTACCTTGGTCAATCTATCCTTGATGTTCCAAATAAATTTGTTCCCGGAGTGGGAAGTGGTAACCTGTGTATGAAATTCGTAATTGTATCTTCGAGCTTCCACTCTAACATGGGTAGCGACTGTGGTAGTTCTCCAAAGACTTTTGCACTTTGGCCTTCACCGTGCATCACAAAACGTATGACGTATTTCTTCATTCCGAGGACATACGTGTTCCGGAATACACCATTTTTTCGGTGACTAAAGCTCTTGTTTGTAAGGGTGGACAACGCCTCTATAAAGTTTCTCTTCACGTTCAGATTCTTATTCCTTCAAGTACGCCGAAGTGATCAATCCTCTCCACTCCACCACTTATCCAGTTCTTACCATGGATGGAACTGATCAAGCTATGTTCTAATTATCCTCAAAATTTAAGGGTGTGTACTTGTGACTTTTATGAATATATGTTAACCAATTATTGTTAGTATCCATGTTTGTAAGATAGCTCCCAATTATTTTCTATATGGAGTTTGATTCATAAGGTATACGGGTAAAATCTTTTGAAACCCTAAGATTTTTCACAAGTCAATTTCATCAAGGAAATTTCATCATGTTTATTTCATTAAATTCCTATCACTTCCACATATTCTAGTCTTGATCACTTTCGGATGGCCCAAAGTAAGATAAAGTTAGATCGTTCTTATCATAGTAAACTCAAGCACTATATTATAAATCCAATAAGTCATCGTCTAAGATCTCTGGTTATTCATCATCATGGCTTCCAAGGTTTGAGGGCTATTATTGTAGTTATGATTTTCTGCTATGATATGGCGTGAGTTATAACGAGTCATAAGGTAATCACTTCCGAAAGCCCCAAACTACTAGAACTTTCAAATATAACTAAAGCTTGCACGACCTAATTTCAGTTCCCTACTTCCAGAAAGGCATCCGCATCCATAAGTGACTAAACCTATCAACTTTAACTTCTAATGCTTCAACTAAGGTCAAGTCGATACTCGATCTAATATGTCCTTCCATTATCCTGGTAATACTTCAGATAATCATTCCAGACCTACTTTTACACTATCTCATCCTTGTAACATCCCCCAAACAACTAGACCCCTAGAGTATTTTTGTCATGACTAGTTCATGAGAAAACCCTAGGAAGCTTGAAGAGACCACTTGGCCTTAGCCAAGAAGAAGGAAACCACAGTAGTCTGCAAATAGCAATTTCCAATTAACAAGCATAGGGTTGGACTTAAGGGCCTCACCTTGACCCTTTGGCCCCACCATAGCATACCTAACCCTTTAGGGGTCCCCTTTGAGCGCTAAGGACCCATTGGGGTCAACCAAATAGGCCAAATTGATCAAAGTCAACCCTAACCCCAAATTGGTCAAAGAAGCCTAATTAGGGTCAATTGACCTCCACCATGCGAAATTGACCTTGCCCCTACCCTTATAAGGATATTAGGGACCCAATGGACCAAAAAACCCCCATCATGGGGCCACCAAAATGGCAAATTTGACCTAAGTCAACTCTAGCCCGATTTTGGTCAAATTGCCCTATTGTGGGTCAATTGGCCTCCACCTTGCCAAATTGACCCTACCTCGACCTTCCTAACCCTTAGAGGAGTCCAATGAGTCACTAGCCACCCATTGGGGCCAAAGCAAATGGTCAAATTGACTAAAGTCAACCCCCCCCCCCTAAATTTAGGTCAAAATGACCTATTTTGACCTATTCAAGCCCAATCTACTTGGGCTAGGCCCAATTGGAGTAGCCCATTTGTCTAGGAGGCTGATAATTACTCAAAGAGCCATCCAATTTCTGTAAATGATGATTAGGAGAGAGAAACCCCATTTTCTCCAAAAATGGTGGAGAGAGAAAGAGAGGAATAATGGTCATTCATGGCTTGGGAGGACAAAGGCTTCCTCTCTTCATCTCCCATGGTTTGATACTCCTCCCCTCAGTAATTTGGAGAAGTTTAATAGCCTTGGCCGGCTACATTGGTGGTTGTTTTCATGAAATTTCAGATGGCCAAAATTGGCCATTAATGACATTCATGACAATTAGAAGTTACACCCTCCCTCTCCCCCAATTGAACCTTATAACTCCTTCAGAGGACTGGGAGGATCAGTTTCCCCACCTTCCCCAAAGAAATCAAGCACCAGAGCTAGGATCGACATGGCACCGAAAGCTCCACCTCCGGCCATGGCGACTCGCCGGAATTCGCGCCACCAAACACCCACAGAGGTCTGATCCACCTCCTCACCCTTAGTGCTAGATCTTATCTTAAATTGGGGATTGATCTGAGCTCAATTGGGCTCGGATTGTGCTTCTGAAAGGGCTCATTTCGAGCTCTCTTTCCACTCCTCTAACCCCCAATTCCGACCACCTCCGGCCTGCCAACCACCCCCTATCGTCGGCCACCACCTCAACGGAGGTGGTGGTGGCATTGGGTGGCCGGGAAGAGGAACAAGTGGCCAGGAAATCATCCCGCAAAGAAGCCCAGGATGGGCTATCGCGCGTCGTCCATCCAATGGGGATGATGACTATGAGCCGTCGGATCTGCCGTGATCAGCTATTCACAGATTTCAATGATTATGTTATATCGTTATTTCATTAATTCTTCGATCTGAGTAGAAGAAATTCGTCGAGATGTAGCCTGAGATCATCGAACTGATAGTTGAGTTCGTCGAACTAAATCTGGAGTTCGTCGAACGGAATTCATTCATCGAACACACTCTGGAGTTCGTCGAACTGATAGTTGAGTTCGTCGAATGGAACCCGGAGTTCGTCGAATGGGATTAATTCACTGAACTGATAGTTGAGTTCATCAAACTGAACCAGGAGTTCATCGAACGTAATTAAATTTCCGAACTGAATTAATTTGTCGAACTTAATTCATTCGTCGAACTGGAACTGGAGTTCGTCGAACTAAATCTGGAGTTCGTTGAACGGAGAGATGATCTGCTGAACTGGCTGGAGAACTGATTTCATCGAACTAAAGCACGGCATTCGTCGAACGCAGATTGGATTTCGTCAAACATAGATTAGCTTTCGTCGATTGCAGATTGGAATTTCGTCGAACGCAGAGACTTGGAATTACCTAAGTCCTATCTACTCTTTTGTCATACTTCCTACAGTATTTCATTTTATTTATTAAAAATACTAGGACACCTCAAATTAAAAAGTGGTCAATACTAAAGTTGTAGCTCTTAGAATCTACTTTATTTTAAAATTTGTTTCAGCCCAAAAGGAGTTCTGTAGCTCCTTGTAGGTCCATTTTGGTGGGACTGGTCCATAGTGTAGGACATCCACCATTTCTTGAATAACTTTTGATTGGGTTATGGGATTGACTTGAAAATTGAAACATAGGCTATTTGTACCTACACCCATAACATATCCAAAGATAAGAATTTTAGGGGAACCTTTTTCTAAGGTTTTTGTAATAATTTCATAAATCGAATATTAATTAACAATTTGGGTAAAATGACCTCCAATGCCCTCCAAATTTTAGTGGGTACTTCTTAGTGTTATAAAATGACCCTGGTAAAAATTTTAGCCCAATTGGGACTGATTGGGTTGGGTAATTTGTCAACCCAAGTTAGGTCAAATTGGGTCAATGTTAGGGCATGGTGTTTATCTTGGGGTATGGTTGGCAAAACTCATCACCATGAGTTGAAACCTTGGCCACTGGTTTAGGATCACCTAAAACACCTTCATGAGTAAGATGGGGTGGTGTAGAGGTGGATATGCCATAGGACCCCAGTTTTACCTCTTGAGGTGCATATAGAACCTTGTGAAGGCCATGTGGTCAAAAGCCCTAGAATGGCCATGGAATTTAGGAGATATGTTCATGGGGTGTGATTATGCTCTATGGAATTTTGAGAGAATTTTAGGAGTACATATTTCCCTAAATTAGGTCATAAACAGTTTAGAGAAATTTCTTATAAGAAACATTTACATTCTCAAATGGTCTTGGATGATAATGAAACCTTGGTAGTGCCTTTATAATCATATTATAGACCTCTGGTATTTTTTGTGAAATTTATTAGATGATTTAACAAGTACTTCATTTACAAGGCACTTATTTTTTCTTAATCTTAAGAAAAATAATTGAGGCTCCACTACTCTCTGGAAAATGTGCAACTTGGTGATAGGACATTTCAGAGCACTAGAAAGCTCTGTAAATTTTTATATAAGTTTTGGAGGTTGTTATCAGTAGGCTACTTCACAACTTGCTCATATTAGGATTTCTTTGGAATATTTATTTGAGTGGATAATATGCCTTTATAAATTCTAAAATTTGGCCTGAGAACTTTTCTTATCAATATAAATGTCTGGTAATATTCCCATAATTTTTGGACAAATATTGTTGGTGGTTGCTTCTTTAATTTCTAATTTTGGCTAAATAGTCAATATTATAATTAGAGGACAATTATTGATTGTAAAATTATGACACTCTGGATTTACTATTATTTGACATGATAGATTTATCCTAATTTTATGAGAGTCATGTCATAAGAATCCCTTACACTTCATGCTCATATTCATACTTGGCAAATGTTGGAGAAATTTAAATAAATGCTAAATGTTGAGGAAAAATATGATTCTCTGGATTTAGTCTTAAAATACCATGGTAGCCCTCCAGTAAAAATCTTGTGTCATGTGGGTGAATATTTGGAGTACCTCTACTTATTAGCTTCATATAGTTAGTTTGGTCTATGTATAGTAAAAATGTGAAACTTAGATATTTAGGGCCTACCAAGTGGAAGTGGCATGTAGTTAGTGTACACGGTCAGGTTGAAGAGATTAAAGGTCACCAAAAGGAGTTTAGGTGATGAGGGTGTGCTCGGTGAGTTAAGGGTTAAGTTGTGCTCGGGATTGATGAAAGATCGTCTTTCCCTTAGCCTGTCATAAAATGCTTTGGGGTAGTTCAATAGAAATGATAAGCAGGGTATTCTTATGGGTAGATACCAATAACACTAAATGCCTTGAGAAAGGGAGCTTTGGGGTGTCATCCAATTATAGTTCCTAGTACCGTAGCGAACCCCTAACAGGGTAATCCTCGGGAAGTCCAAGGTTAACCATATATTGTAGGGATAAGTTGTTGTACAAGATTAACTTAATAATACATTCACTCACACCCCGTTGTTACGGGTATATTAGTCGGTTTGGTCTTACGAGTGGTAGGCTCAGTGGTTGTAGCAGCAGACTAGTTAGTCTAGTGAGCTTGTGACCCAGTAATGTTGGTCTGGTGAGCTCACTAGACTGAGTCTAGTGAGCTAGTTAGTCTAGTGCAGACAGGTTGGTCCGGCGAGCCGGTGGCTCGGAAGGTTATAGTGACGAGAGGGTTAGCCCGGGGAATTTATGGCTCGGGATATAGTAGAACATGTTTGCATGTGCATGAAGGAGGTGGGTCTTCGGTATTGGATGGTCGTTCACACTGACGTAAATACATTTACTCGACAAGTGTGGAATATTCACTTAGCCATGAAAGTCTGGTGGACCAGCCAGTAAGAGTACGCAGATGCTCCACTGTTTTGCATTGAGGTGTACAATAGGTCTAGGTTAGGTAGTGTGAATACCAACCTAGAGGTGGGCGAGGCCCAACCCACCACTTCTGTTTGCCACTACGGAAGTATTCTGGGAGTCTTGCTAGCTCCAAAAAGGGGGAACTACAGGTCTGTGCGCATAGAGTCGAAGTGTGTGAGTTGCACTTGTATGAACATAGCATAAACTGCATAACTCTGCATGTCATGGCATAAACATTGCATTTCAACCCCTACCCATATCGTATAAGTCGGTTATGGGACTTCTTATACGATAGGCCTTGCTAAATGACCCCTTGGTCTATTGGTTTGTATGTGCATTCCTATAAATCAATGGTTACATTTTTATTGTGTACTTGCCTTTACTTACTGCACCTTACTTGTTCTTTACCCTGTTTTAATTACTGCTTCAATTATTTATATACATATGTGTAGTTGTAGAAACATTCCCTTTAGATTATGCCACTGTCACCTGCTATTGTCTATACCCCTTGATGTCCTCCGCTTCATCCTTCCCGTATGGTGCCTAGGAGTCACCGGGGGAGGGGTGGGGGATTGGCTTAGACTTTTGACTAACGGTCGGTGGACCATATCATTTTTGGGGACCAAGGAGATGCTGCAGCACCAGAGGCCGGTGCAGACGGAGGCGGGCCAGTCTAGTATAGGAGCACAAGTTTTAGGATCAGTGAGTGATTAGTAGTTAGCTTCCGCGAGTGATCTTGTAGTGAGGACATAATGTATAGGGCATGAGCCCTTTATTATTGTAACTTTGTTATTTTAGTTATACCATGTGGACGTTTATTATATATAGCATGTGATTGTGGACTTGAAATTCTTTTTGTTCGTTTATACTTTTCTTCTTCTGTGATCGATATGGCATGCAGGATCAACGCTTTATAGTGGATACCTTCCCGTGTGTTGGTGTCACCGCAAAGCGGCGGTTCTAGGCATAAGACCCGGGTTTTTGAAAAAAAGGGGTCTTACAAAGTGGTATCAGAGCAAACCTCGATCCGAAGAAAAGATGTCCACAAACCCTAGGCCACCCCGCACAAGTTTAGTTTGAGGACAAACTAAGCAGCGGAAGAAATGGTGTGCCCATATGGGGAAATCACATAAAAAAAATCCACTTTTAACTGAATCTTTTTATCCAAATCTCCTTACGAGTGTCAAGTTTTCTTTTGTAGCCTGCGGTGAACCCTGCCCCCAGCAGTAAATACCCTCGGTTGTAAAGATCTCTGTAGATAGTCCTTTAGGAAATGAGTTAGACTCAACCTCACTAGGACACATGACTTACCATGACAATTTGCACCATGCTCTAGTCTGGAATAGACCATAGGTATAATTTTGGTGAAGGTACGAGAATATCCCAAAGAGGCTAGAGAAAGAGAGACTGACACATAAGCAGAATGGAATGGGACTCGTAAACTCAACCCTCGTATCGGTGATTGGATTACATTGAGACAACCACCACGACAAACACCGAGGGTCGGATAAGAATTCAAGTTCAGAAGGGACCCGTTTGAGATTGGTTCATATGTTTACCTTGATAAGGTTATCGAAAAGGGTACCTTGAAGAGTCTAATGTATGGAGTACACCAACAAGTATCAAGATAGAACCCCAAGTCTAAGGTTGTATGCCCTAAGGATTATTTACATACTTAGGACGAATATAACATGGTGATATCGAAGATACTTAGCCCAAAATAGAGAGTGGCTTATCTTTTGTTTAT
This sequence comes from Dactylorhiza incarnata, assembly GCA_033032865.1. NCBI lineage: Eukaryota > Viridiplantae > Streptophyta > Magnoliopsida > Asparagales > Orchidaceae > Dactylorhiza > Dactylorhiza incarnata. The sequence goes on along the minus strand of JAWHQI010000019.1, from coordinate 19,131,101 downwards.
TGGGGCTTACCTTTTGTTTATTGGGCAAATTAGTTACTGACTTGGGTTTCCTTTGGATCTAATTTAGAAGATGTTGCATCGTAAACATAGCGATTTTGAGGTCGATCTTATTCAACGTTATGCAGGCAAAGATGAGATGGTGTAACAGTAGGTCTGGAATTATGATCTGAAGTATTACCAGGACAATGAAAGGACATCGTAAATTGAGCAACGACTTGACCTTAGTTGAAGCATTAGAAATGTAAAGTTGCTAGGTTTAGTCACTTAGGGATGCAGATGCCTTTCTGGAAGTTAGGAACTGAAATTAGGTCATGCAAGCTTTAGTTATATTTGAAAGTTCTGGTAGTTTGGGGCTTTCAGAAGTGATTAACTTATGATTCATTATAAATCACGCCCTATCATTGTAGAAGATTTTAACTACAATAATAGCCCTTATACCTTGGGAGCTATGATGACATATAACCAGTGATCTTAGACGATAACTTATTGGAATTAGAATATAGTGTTTGAGTTTACTATGATAAGAACGTTCTAAGTTTATCTTACTTTGGACCATCCGAAAGTGATCAAGACTAGCATATGTGGAAGTAATAAGAATTTGGTGAAATAAACGTGGTGATACTTCCTTGATGAAATTGACTTGTGAAAAACCTTAGGGTTTCAAAAGATTTTACCCGTATACCTTATGAATCAAACTCCATATAGAAAATGATTGTGAGCCATCATACAAACATTGATACTAGCGATGATTGGTTAACATATACTCATAAAAGTTCACGAGTCACCCCCCTTAAAATTTGAGGATGATTGGGACGCCTGATGATCTGATCAGTCCCACCAATGGTAAGAACTGGATAAGTTGTAGAGTGGAGATGATTGATCACTCGGACGTACTTGAAGGAATAAGAACGTAAACATGCGGAGAAAATATTATAGAAGCGTTGTCTACCCATATTAATAAGAGCTTTAGTCATCAGAAAAATGGTGTATCCCGGAACACGTAAGTCCTCAGAATGAAGAAAGACGTCATAAGTTTTGTGATGCACGTTGAATGCCAAGTGAAAAAGTCTTTGGAGAACTACCACAATCACTACCCGGGTTAGAGTGGAGTTCGAGGACATAATAATTATGGATTTCATACACAGGTTACCACATCCCCACTCCGGGCACAAGTTCATTTGGAACATCGAGGTTAAATTGAACAAGGTAGCTAGGGTCACCCGGGGCTGGAAGGACGCTCCCATTGGTGTTTGGTGGGATTGGTTGAGCAGTTTATCTGTTATCATAGTGTGACCAGGACGATCATGTCGAATCAGGATGGATGGTGTACGTCCAAAAAGTGAAGAGTAGTCCAGGCTTATCTGGTCTCTTGGTTGACGTCAGCACATCTTTCCACCCTTAGAGGGTTGGAGGCGCAGGACACCACTATCTTGGATCCAGGATGAGGATCCCAAGGCACTCGGCTCAAAATTTATAGAGGACATAGATACCCAGGTGCGACTGATTTGAGTTAGGATGTTGGGGATCAGAGTTGTCAGGTCAGGTATTATGATGCGTGGTATCGTCAAGTAGAGTTCCAGGTTGGAGAATAGGTGTTCCGGAAGATACGTCCGATGCAGGGAGTCTTGCGGGTTCGCAGGCGGAAGAAGCTCAGTCTGAGATAGATGGTGCTCTACAGGATCTTGGAGTGGATCAGCCCGTTGGCTTATAGACCGGAGCTACCACCGGAGTTAGCGGGATTGCACGATGTCTTCCATATCTCCTCCTTTAGGAGAGCTCTACTACGGTCGGAGCAGCAAATGTCTACTATAGATGGCCCGGTATCCTCCGATCGATTGGTTCACCAGAGAGTCACTAGGACTGGTGTGGCAGAGATAGTCGGTGTTCTTAGAGTCAGAAATGTAAGACCCCATGTTCTAAGTGCAAAGAGTTTAGAGGTGTGCTGAAGCTAAGGAGATAGCGCCCGGCGCTAGTGCTAGCGCCAGCGGTAGCGCACCCGTCGAGACGTCGAGACTTCGAGGCGTCGAGACTGCAAGATGTCAATAGCGCCAGGCGCTAGTGCTAGCGCCGGCGGTAGCGCTAGCGGTAGTATTCCTCGCAAAGTCCTTAAGCGGTAGAGCGGTACCGACTTTGTCTCTAGCGCCAGCGCTAGCCACTAGCATCGTCGGTAGCGGGAAATCCTTATATACCTCAAAATCCGACTCTTCAGCTCATTTTCTCTGAGAGCCATTGCAGTTCTGAGGGCAGAGAGCTGGGAGCAGGGAAGGAGATCCATTGGAGTTGAGTTTTCATCGTGCTAGGAGGGATTAGTGAAGAAGCATCTGTGTGCGTGTACCATCGCGGATTCCAGCCAATCCCCTCTTAGTTCTATGGCACTGAAACGACCAATTAGGGTAACGAATCTCCTCCCTAATCCTTGGACATGTACGTCCTTTGATTTGCATGCGTTTTGGAAGACTTCTACTAATTAGTAGATCAGATCTTCTGGTGGGTTGAAGTGATTCCCCCATAAATTGCATATAGAGTCCGGAATGGAAGTATGGGCATAGGCATGCTGTGTGAAGCCCATCTGGAAAGTTCGAGCCAGATTGGTGATGTTTATCGCATGTAGAAGACTCCATGTATATGCTGTGGTTCGGGTCTTCTGTATTGTTTTGTACAACAAATTATCCTGGAGGTGTTTCCCAGGCAATACCCGAAGTTTGGTAGCAGAACTGAGTTCTGTTACTAGCGTCGGGCGCTAGCGATAACGCCGGTGGTAGCTCCAGGTGAGCTACTAGTGTTGTTATCTGGAGGTGTTTTCCCAGAGGTAGCAGAACTGACTTCTGTTACCAGTGCCGGGAAGAACTGGGTTCTGTTGCTAGCGCCGGGCGCTAGCTTTAGCGCCGGCAGTAGCGCCCAGCACACTGATTGTGTGTTTTCGTGCTAAAGTCCTGGGGACTGGATATGTAGCAGGAGAAGCTGTGGAATTTGCAAAGCCCGGCTTTAAGAGATGGGTATTAGTTGAAGCTTACCCGTATCGTGCATAGATGAATCGCGGTATTTCAGCACGGGCCTAGCTGATCCGAACCCTCCCATAGTGGTGGTGAAGAGGTCGCCCCTCGGTGCACCAGGCTATGGAAGAGTGCCGTAACTTCGTGTGTACGGACTAGCTCAAATTGCTTGTCTAAGTTGAAATAGGACTTAGCGTGAGGGCGTAACTCAGGGAGTATGCCAAAGTGTGCCTTGAGAGCACGAAGCGGGTGGCTTGGTATGCCTCCATTGGTGTTGTTTGCGGATATATATATATATGATGCTGACTCTTACTTGCAGGGAAGGAGCACCGCCGCCCCGAGTTTGGGGTGGGGTCGTTATAAATCTTGGTCAGCTAAAGCTGACCGGTTACTTGTTTTCCCACCTCTTGGTGGATTTTCTTATACAGGTCCCGGTGACACTAGCGGGAGATAGCGGGTTGAAGCCCCTGCTGCTGTGCTGTGCCGGCCCTTGAAGGCCATAGCTTTTGTTTACCTTTTTGTTCATGTGTGGCCGGCCTGCGTGTCGATGTCTGAAAGCCACCTTTATGATGTAATCAAACAATATAAATAACTGTGTATGTATTTCATTCCTAGTAGAGAAGTGGACATGTTGTACACTGGTTTTAACTGAATATATATATGCTTCCGTTATGCGACTCTGATGCTGAGATAGTTATATCTTTAACTGTTAAATGCTAATTTTAGTACCGCTCTCTTCTGTTCATTTCATATGGCATGGGGTCCCGGCCGGACCTACTGTTATATGCTATGTAACAGGGAGGTTGTTACAAATTGGTATCAGCTACGGGTGTCGATCCCTTTCCGTCAGAATTCGTGGTCGAATTCTTTTAAGGGGTGGTGAGCACGTGTGTGCGTCGCCTTTAAATCATGTAAATAACCAGTAATTGTCCACTCTTAGTCGCTAATTATGTTTTGGGTACATATATAGGCGGCTGGGAGTGGATCGGGGCCTTCTCGACCCCCTCGTTCGACTGCAAGTAGTGCACCAACTCCGGTGCTGACTCCTCCATCGACTGAAACTGTAAGGATGATCGCTGAGGCAGTATTTGTGATGTTCACGGCGGAATCAGGAGGGCATGTCCCTGGACAGCCTCCTATTCCGGGAGAGGCTCCAGTGCAGGCTCCAGCAGCCAAACCTGCGGTGGAAAGGCCAGTGTCGTTGAGGGCACGAAGAGCTCCAGATCAACAGCTGCAATACATTTTGAGTTTCCACCCTCCCACATTTACGGGGGCAGGAACCCCGACGCAAGCGGAGGATTGGATGACAAGGGTGCGCAAAACCTTGAAGGCCACAGATATAGAGGAAGAGCAAAAAGTTACTTTGGCAACCTTCCTATTGGATGGGGAGGCGCAGCTGTGGTGGGACGAGTTGGAGTTACATCAGCTAGCGGGAAGGCAGCTGACAAATATCTCCTTTGATGAGTTTTCCAGACTGTTCTTGGCACGGTATCTTCCACCGGCCCAACAGATAGAGATGGAAAATCAGTGCCTTGAGAAAGGGAGCTTTGGGGTGTCATCCAATTATAGTTCCTAGTACCGTAGCGAGCTCCTAACAGGGTAATCCTCGGGAAGTCCAAGGTTAACCATAAATTGTAGGGATAAGTTGTTGTAGAAGATTAACATAATAAAACACTCACTCACACCCCGGTGTTATGGGTATATTAGTCGGTTTGGTCTTACGAGCGATAGGCTCGGTGGTTGTAGCAGCAGACTAGTTAGTCTAGGAGCTTGTGACTTAGTAATGTTGTTGGTGCGGACAGGTTGGTCCGCCGAGCCGATGGCTCGGAAGGTTATATTTATGGGCGGGTTAGACCGGGGAATTTATGGCTCGGGATATAGTAGAACATGTTTGCATGTGCATGAAGGTGGTAGGTCTTCAGTATTAAACGGTCGTTCACACCGACGTCAATACGTTGACTTGGTAAGTGTGGAATTTGCACTTAGCCATGAAAGTCTGGCGGTCCAGCCAGTAAGAGTACGCAGATGCTCTGCGGTTTTGCGTTGAGGCGTACGATAGGTCTAGGTTAGGTAATGTGAATATCAACCTAGAGGTGGGAGAGGCCCAACCCACCGCTTCCGTTTGCCACTACGGAAGTATCCTGGGAGTCTTGCTAGCTCCAAAAAGGGGGAACTAAAGGTCTGTGTGCATAGAGTCGAAGTGTGTGAGTTGCACTTGTATGAACATATAATAAACTGCATAACTCTGCATGTCCTGGCATAAACATTGCATTTTAACCCCTACCCCTATCGCATAAGTCGGTTATGGGACTTCTTATATGATAGGCCTTGCTAAATGACCCCTTGGTCTATTGGTTTGTATGGGCATTCCTTTAAATCAATGGTTACATTTCTATTGTGTACTTGTCTTTACATACGGCACCTTACTTGTTCCTTACCCTGTTTTAATTACTGCTTCAATTATCTATATACATATGTGTAGTTGTAGAAACATTCCCTTTAGATTATGCCCCTATCACCTGCTATTGTTTATACCCCTTGATGTCCTCCGCTTCATCCTTCTCGCACGGTGCCTAGGAGTCACCGGGGGAGGGTGGGATATTGGCTTAGTCTTTTGACTAACGGTCGGTGGACCATATCATTTTAGGGGACCGAGGAGATGCTGCAGCACCAGAGGCCGGTGCAGACGGAGGCGGGCCAGTCTAGTACAGGAGCACAAGTTTCAGGATCAGTGAGTGATTAGTTGTTAGCTTCCGCGAGTGACCTTGTAGTTAGGACATGATGTACAGGGCATGAGCCCTTTATTATTATAACTTTGTTATTTCAGTTATACCATGTGGACGTTTATTATATATAGCATGTGATTGTGGACTTGAACTTCTTTTTGTTCGTTTATACTTTTCTTCTTCTGTGATCTATATGGCCGGCAGGATCGACGCTTTGTAGTGGAGACATTCCTGTGTGTTGGTGTCACCGCAAAGCGACGGTTATGGGTATAAGACCCAGGTTTTTGAAAAAAAGGGGTCTTACAATCCTTGCCCGAGTAACATTGAATAAGATCGACTTCAAAATCACCACGTTCATGATGCAACACCTTCAAAATTAGATTCAAAGGAAACCCAAGTCAGTAACTAATTTGTCAATAAACAAATGGTAAGCCCCAATAAACAAAAGGTAAGCCACTATCTATTTTGGGCTAAGTATCTTCGATATCTCCATGTTATATTCATCCTAAGTATGTAAACAATCCTCAGGGCACACAACCTTAGACTTGGGGTTCTATCTTGAGACTTTTGGGTGTACTCCATACTTTAGACTCTTCAAGGTACCCTTTACGACAACCATATCTGGGTTAACATGTGACCCAATCCCAAACAGGTCTCTTCTGAACTTGAATTCTTAGCTGACCGTCGGTGTTTTTCGTGGTGGTTGTCTCAATGTAATCATGTCAAATTGTCAAATTGTCCATAAAACCCGAAAAACATAAAATATGCTTAAGTTAGCTCATGGAAATGAAAAGAGACAAATTAAATGAGATAATTCATATAAATTACATGAAATCATATTAAAATAGTCTTAAAATTACATTAAAAGATGAGTATAAAATGTACTAATCAGGTGGTCAGGATAATCAAAATCGAGCTCTCTGTCGGGCATTGCCTCCTTGCCACCATGGACGCGGGTGTAAGACTCGTCATATTTATAGTCTTATCGCCCAGAACTTCTACCTTGCGGTGACATGAACTCATGGGTTAGTTGCCACTACAATTCGCCAATCCTACCGACTATTTCTTTCATGCATGCCAACCACAATACATAAGAGTAAAGAAGTGCAATAAGCATTCCAAAACAAGTCCACAATCAGACATAAATATCAAAGTTATGATTAGAGTCCACAAAATGAGATGACTGAAAAGATAAGGGCTTATCCCCAGTACAAAGATATCATCACTACATAATCACTAGCAGAAGCAAACTAATTCACTAATCACTCACATCTATCTGTGATAGTGTCGTGATGCTAGTGGCTCCTCATGCTCCCTCTCCCTGATCTGTTATTGCTGCTCCTGCTCCATGAGCTCCTGGTTGTAATGCCATATCTGGCTCTTAGGAAAAAAGACAAAGTGGTTTCATCCACCCCTCCTCCCCATGACTCCTAGGCACTGGGTGGGAGGAAGAGGAGAAATGGTATACAAAGCAGAATTGCAAGCAGGTGACATGACTCTCACTATCATAGTATGTGTAAGGAATGTATAGCTACACTAACAGTTCTAATAAGAAAGTATTGTAAAGCTATAGTAATAGTTCTACTATGTAAGTACTAAAATAATGAGTTACTATAAAGAGCAGTAACATAAGAGCAATAAGTTATTAAAGGAAACACAGCTATCTACCATCACAAAAAAGTAACTTAACTTATATGAATGCCCTTACAAACTTATAAGTTAAGGTTCGGGTTGCTTAAGTAACTCATCATATAAAAGGAGCCCATACTAGTTTTAAATGATGAGGATCTTATTATATGTGATGAAGTGTATGTTATGCAATGCAATGATTGTGCAACTCACCCACTCGAATCTGTAAGAACAAACCTTTAGTTCCCACTTTTCGAGTATCATTCGGGTACCTCCCGTTGAGGTGAACAAAGGTAGTGGATTGGGGACTTCTACTCCTAGGCTAGTATGGACACCTCCCAGCCTTGAAATTTTTATGCCTCTATAGGACACTCCAGAGTCTCCGCGTACTAATGTATTTATGCACCACCTCTCTCATTCGTGCCTTTAGCTCACTGGACCAACCTGTCCACAATGCCAATACCTTATCATGACCATACCGAGCCTTAGGTCTTAGGACTAACCAGTACTCTATATATCTATCCATTCATACCTACAAGATGACGCTTATCATATTCCATTGTCTTCCTACTTATATTAATCATTACTTGAGATTTAGTTATACTTAATGATTTATGATGAATCTTGGACTTCCCGAGGACTACCCTATGAAGGGCACACAATGGTACTAGGTGGTAAGATGGGGTGACATCCCGAACCTCCCTTTCTCAAGATATTTAATCTTATTGGTTGCTACCCCTCCTTAATCCCCTTGTTTACTGTTACTCTTTAACTCCTAAGGTAGATTTAAGATTTATTTATGGGGAGTGTTGATCTTCAATTAAACTTCAACACTAACCCTCACTTAGTGTCCATGCACTCTACTCATCATCACATATCAAATTTCCATAAGGTTCCAATCAGAAGATTAACGCACTTCTATCTTGCAACTAATTCATTTCAGATTAACTTCTAGACTAATCCTCAAGATTTTCCCTTATGAAAGCGTTTTGTTAATCACATCCCATTTCTAGTTCTAAAATCAAAACGACTAGTGTGAACCCCCAGTCATACTAACTTATATGATACAAAATTGAATCCAGAAATGCCATAAGATTATGTTGATGTTCTACTAGAAACTTGAGATTTTTTTTCTTATTTTGTTAAACGTAGACCAATATACTCAAATAGTGATATTCATGTCATGTGTAAGGTAACTATTAAGACTTCATGGCCAATCATTTTAAGATTATTTCTAGAGGTTAATCAACTCATTATAAGTGTTCAATCAGAGATCCATAATTTTTTTAAGTACTTAGGCCATAATAATAATTTTATCAAATGATGTGGCACTATCCAAGTTTACACATGAAGTATACAAAATACTCAATCAAAAATTCTAACTAAATTTTCAAGGATTTATTTTGTCATGAAAAGACATCTAATATAGAATCCACATTTTTAATATTTATTTGCTAACTAAAATTTCATACAAAATGTCATAGGTTAATTCCAACATAACACATAAAGTAAACAAAATATTCATCCAAAAATTCTAATTATATTTTCCAGAGATTTATTATGTCATGAATGGGCATGTAACAGAGAATTAACATTTTTAATACTTATTTACTCACTAAAATTCCATTAATTCTTTCAAAGGTTAAATCCAACATTACACATGAAGTATACAAAATATTCATACAAAAATTCTAATTAAATTTCTAGAGATTTATTTTGTCATTAATAGGCATCTAACAGAAAACTACAAATTTTCAACATTATTTGCCCATGATTAGAAATTTCCTAATTAATTTGCCCATGACTATTTCACTTATGCACAAGTGTGTCAATTCCAATTTATTGTAAATAAAAGGGATATCTATTCTGAAAAATTCCAAATAAATTCCCGGGGATGCATTCTGACCTAAATAATCATGGGGAAGATATTTGGATCTTTCCTATTTATTTTGGTCACATATTCTTTATTAAAATCAATATGAGGCTAATTTAATAATAATTCAATTAATAGGAAAATTAACTCCAAAAATTTAAATTCACCAGAGGAGATACATTTCATCACAATACAAGCATATCCAAAGTTTCATTGACATGCATTAAATAATTTTGAAAAAATTCCCAAAATAGTATATTTGGTTAATTACACATTATTTCTCAATAATAATAAATCTTACAAATGGAATTCCTCCACATGCAATAAGAAAATGATCCCAAATTTTTACCAGGGATATTTGATGACCTAAATTACCATCTACCAATGTATTTGGTAAATTTGAAGTGATCTAACCATAGATATATGAAATGCATGATTTATTAAATATTTTCTAAAACAATGGAAAAATATTTTCCAGATGTGTATATATGTATGACTCATGCATGGCCAAAATTTCAACTAAATGCAATGAGTGTTTAGTTGGAAATCTACATTTTAGTGTCTAGGACACCTTTAGGATACCCTTCACTAAAATAGAGATTCTAGGAGCTGTATGGTACTCCTTGGGATGTTTAACCCCAATCTAGAAAGATCTTTCCAAGCTCTACATGATTGGTATTTACACTATTCCAAAATCGGTCTCTATGACCCTAAAAACTGGGTTTGAAAATGCTGCCACTATTGCGATAGAATGAAATGATTTCATTTTAATGTTTATATGGTCTATTAATACCAACAAGCCTATTTGCCTGGAAGTCCGCGAACTCTGTGATCAAGGTTACCAACCCCAACGGTCACAGATTTGGAGACAACCCCGATTGTCCCCCCCCCCCCCCCACCATCTCTTGTAGATTCTCTAAAGCATATGTGATCTGCCTCCAGCGAGACCGCATGACCGCGCGTTCTAATTTTTTTCTCTTTTTTTACTATTTGCACTCCATGTATCCTTTCTTCCCTGCCTCGATTCTCCTGTACCCCAGGCAACCCATTATTCTTAGACCTATCCATTTGGGTAGGCCCTCGCTTCAATAAATCGAGGGGAGGGGTACCCAGAAAGGACTTTTGATTTGTGCCTCCAGCTTATGACCAGTATAAGCAGTCTTGAATTCAGTCTCATTCCAACCTGTTTTCTTGTCCTATTTTAGACTCCTCTGTAATTTCATCAATAAGATCACCCGTGCTAAGAGTTCCCATTGCGGGCAGTCAGACCTCATTTCTTAGCAACCCCCCTTTTTAGCATCCTCGAGCCCAAGTAACCGACACTCCACAATCTTCCCCCATCTCTTGGTAGTGTGAGGCTTGAAGGTACAATTTGTGTGCCAACAGAACGAACATGCGAACTTCAGATCAGAGTGTTTGGCAAATTCAGCGACCAGATAAGATGTAAGACCGCAGGAACCAAAAGTGTTAGCCTGCCAGCAGTCGTCCCTTTCTGAGCTGTGCAACCTCTCAAGAATCTCTTGAGTTTAGTTTCAATCTCTGCCTCGAATAGTCTCATGGAGAGGCAACCCAGGCCCATCAAGAGTCGACTCGACAGCTGGAAGTGGTCAATCAGGCCTTAGTAGCGATCACCCAGTAGTTAGACCCTCAGACCACTCTGATTGCTACCCTAGGTCCTTGAGCTGGCGGTCATGTGCCTGATCGCGCGGTCCCTCAGCCTACATCTCCTTTGTGATATCAAGATGAAGAGTTCATTGCTCATCGTAATTTCTTCAGAGCAGCAGCCCAAGATACTCCCGCCCAAATGCTGAATTTTTTAGAGGATTATGCTTATCCTCTAGCTTCTGCTGCTACCTACCCTTCTGCTCTTTCCAACGATGTTGAAGTGGAAGAGCCTTCTCCCTTTACAGACAGAGTTTATTGTGAAATCATTTCCAATGGCTTCAGAGATCCCTGACTTCCTGTGTTCACTAGGGAGAGTGATTTGGTCTCTCATCTCTAATCATTTGAGTTAGCAGTCGCTTTGAGATCTCTCTCAGAAGCGACGAGGTGTAAACTCTTGGTCACCTCTTTTGATGGGCAAGCACGGGAGTGGTTCTACAAGCTACCTCCCCAGTCCATCACTTCCTTTGTCGTTCTAAATGAAAGAGCTTCTCCTTAGGTTTGTAACCTCCAGAAAAAGGAAGAGTGGCCCTACAACCCTCTTCTGAATCAACCAAGGAGAAAGCAAGATTTTAGCTTGCTTTATATATCCCATTCAAAATGAGATCCTTAGGATCAGGGATGTTGATTCCTCACTCTATATGGTGGTATTAGTCAATGAACTCCAGGAAGGACCCTAAAATTCGAAGTCACCACCCGAGAGACCAGCTCCTATCAAGAGCTGATCAATATTGCCAACCATTTCATAGAATGGGAGATTAGTAATCCCAACTATGTCTCAAATTTGACATCAAAAGCCAGCTAGAAAGGCTCTGTTGGTTTCTTCGCTGCTCAATTGTGGGCAAAACCTCGTCTCCAAGGGTTACAGTCTCCTGCTCAAAGAGGAAGGAACTTTCATCACCATCGTCCGTACAAAGGTCATCAACAGTTCCAACAAAAGGAATGTCTATTAGCCACCCTAGTTTCTCCAGCTCTTTAACCAGCACCAATCAGCCAGATCCATTTATGTCAACCACCACTTCCATCTTTGTCACAAACCCCTTTTAATGATTCCCAAGAATCCTTCACCGAGCTCAACCTGCCAATAAGCGAGGTCATTCAGATTCTCCAAAAGCAACCTTTCTACAAAAGGCCAGCTCCCATGCGAGCCGAGCTTAAGTCTAGAAACCTTTGCCTTTACTATGAACATCATAGGGAGAGAGGTCACCTAATTAAGAAAATCCGAGCTCTCCACATGCTGGTGGAGAAGCATCTAATGGAAGGAAAGTTGCAAGACCTAGTCTTGAAAGGTTATTTTGCAAAGGCTTCAACCTCCAAGAGCAAAGTATAAATAAGCTCATTGGGAGTGCGAGGAAATAAATGACATTGGTCTCCATTGCAACGTCGGTTATCAAAATGAGTGCATAGAATCTAATGATGAAGCTGCCTTGGGCTACCTCTTCTATATTCATGGAGGAGCAGGACTCAAATCTTCTCATTAGGCCAGCTTTTCAAAAGTTTAACGATCAGAGGTCGTTGTGACCTCCTCTTCTACTCTTATGAGGGGGATAGTAACCTTCAGACAAGATGATCTTCCTCCAATCGACAATCCTTCCAACGATGTCATGGTCATCAAGGCGATGATCGAAAACAACATTATGGAATGAATTTTGATCGACACTGGTAGTTCGGTAAACCTCCTCTTCAATCTAGCTTATGAGGCCCTAAAGACTGGGAAGGCTCTCCTTTCTACTGAGGGGCCTCTCTATGGTTTTTCAAGAGATAAGAAGGAGTTAGAGGGAAGTGTCACACTCTCCTTGACACTTGGTGGAATCCAATCTGGTTCAGTTCATTGATGTTGAAGCTCCAAGTAGCTATAATGCTATCTTTGGAATACCGATACTTATCGAATATCAGGAGGTGTTCTCCATATTCCATCTAGCTATCAAGTTCACTCTTAACAAAAAGCAATATCGGGTCAGGAGCGATCCCAAGAGAGATAGAGAATGCTATGTAAAGATAGTAAATGTCACTGAATCTTCTCCCCCGAAGATTGTTGAGTCCTCTCCAGCACATAAAGATGACGATCATGCTAAAGTCCTGGAAGAATCAACAGAGAAAGATGCTTGAGAAGGAGCTCTTCTAGAACCTGCCCAGGTGACTCAAGATGTTCCAATTAATGAAAAAGGTGGAAGCAAGAGGCTCTCCATCAATGCTGATCTATCTAAAGAGGAGAAGAGCCATCTCGTCTCTGTCTCCTGATGAACCTGGATGTCTTTGCATGGTCAACAAATGATATGCTAGGAGTCAATCCTAATGTCGCTTTCCACCACCTCAATATCAACCCAAACATCACTCCAATTAAGCAAAAGAAGAGAGAGGTGATGGTGACTCTTGCTCAGCCAATCAAAGAGGAGGTGGATAAACTTCTCAAAGAAAAATTCATCCAAGAGATTCAATAACCTGATTGGGTATCAAATATTGTAATGGTTAAGAAGGCTGGTGGGAAACGGTGAATGTGTGTAAATTTTATGAAGCTCAATAAAACATTCCCTAAAGATTGTTATCGTCTGCCTGAGATAGATTCTTTAGTTGATTCTACGGTAGTTTATTCATTCATGAGCTTCTTAGATGCATTCTCTAGTTATCATCAAATTAGAATGCACAGCCCGACATACCACATACCTTTTTTTTATCATGAATGACGAATGCTTATGTTTTTCCGTGATGCCTTCCGGGCTCAAAAATCCTGATAATGTAAAAGCGATCTTAGATATGAAACCTCTGAGATCGTCCAAAGAGGTTCAACAACTTGGTGGAAGAATTGCAGGTCTGAGCCAATTTATGTCTCGTTCAGGAGATAAGAATGCTCCGTTATTCAAGACTCTCCGTAGGGGAGCAAAAATTAAATGGACCAAGGAGTGTGATGATGCATTTGACCAGTTAAAAAAACAGTTAACATCAACTCCTTTACCTCAGAGCCGTCAAGAAGGAGAGGATCACTTTCTTTATTTTGGAGTTGGATCTGACACAATAAGCTTAGTATTGGTCTGAGAAGAGAAGAAAAGTCAATTCCCATTTTATTTTGTTGGCAGGATACTCAAAGATGTAAAAACCTGATATCCAATTCTTGAAACATTAGTACTAATGCTTGTCACGTCAGCTCGCAGGCTGTGGACATACTTTTAAGTTAATTCTATTTAAGTAGTGACAGATCTTCCAATGAAAAATGTAATAGAAAAACCAGAGCATTCGAGCAGGTTGGCAAAGTGGGCAATATAGCTCAGTGAGTTTGATATCTCACATGTGCCTAGAATGGCAATCAATGCTCATGTGTTGGTAGATTTCTTCATCGATAAAATAAAAAATGGGGTTACGTTGGATCAAGCCTTAAAGTTTTATTTCCCCACTATAAATATTCAAGAAGAATATGAAGCTTTGCTTGCAGGTCTCTAATTTTTAAGAGAGATGGGTATAGAAGATATAAAAGTAAAAACTGATTCTTTAGTGACGGATTCTCATGTGAATGGAACTTATGACACCAGAGATTCTATTCTAAAATAATACCAGATGTTGGTGAAAATTGAGATCGGCAAGTTTAGAATATTCACTATCCAACACATCCCACACTCAGATTGATGGCGCGTCCCCTCCGACACTCCTTGATGATGCTGACCCGGCTGCCGAGGCGCTGCGCCACAAAGATTTGAGGTGCCGTGATGATGCTGATGGAAGACCGCGTTATAATCTCCGCCCGCGGCGTGCCAAAACCGCCATGAAAAATTAGACTTTTATTCATGCACTTTTATTTTATATTTATAAATATAAAATTATTTCATGCTAGATGATAATTTTATATTTATTAAAATGGTTGTAATTTTTAATTTGAACTCTTAATTTCATTTTCGTGTGTATTTAACCATACGGATGGATGATGTTTCATCTCCATCATGGATGGTTATGATTTTGTGTAAACTCCTATTTAAAGGGGTCCTTATGAAGGAATGAGATATTGAAGACCAAAAGAAAACCTAATCTCCCCCTTAGAGATTTCGGCCAAGAGGAGGAAACCTCCTTGCCGCCGCCCCCTCTCTTGGTGTGACTCCAAGGCCGCCTCCCTCCATCCTCTTCAGTGTGACTCCGGCGAGACTTCCGCAGTGCGACTCCAAGGAAGAAAGGGTGCTTCTCCGTTCGGTGCGACGCCGGTGGAACCTTGGAGAGAGAGATTCTCCCACCTTATCTTGTGTGTTCATCTTCTTGGTTGGGTAACCCCTCTCCTTGCTAGTGATTCTTTCTACGCTTAGTTTGTGGAGGTTTTTGTCGAATCGTTTTATCCGTGGCTTTAATTTTCTCGCTTGCAAAAATCTGAAATCTAAGTGTTGTTATTGAATCTCTTGTTGTTCGGATCGGGTAGATCCGGTGCGGGAGCGAAACTTGGCCTAGCCTTGATTTGCTCTCCAAGATTGGCGCACTTGGCGCTAACAAGGGAGTTAATCTCAACTAACGCCTTATCGTCGCTTGAATGTTTACCACCGCTCCAAGAAAATTGCTACTGCATTTTGAAATGAATCGATTGATGGAATAGATGCTTGTGTCGGTGCGGTGAGTTGTGTGCTTGTTGGAGAGGTAGGTCTTAAGGATGTTGTATCGAGTCCGGCTTACGGTGAGTTCTGTGCTTGTTGGAGAGGTAGGTCCTAAGGAAGTTGTATCGAGTCCCTCATATTTTTATCTTTCGGATTTGGAGAGCCAACCGACCCCTTTTCGTTCGTTTTTGGTCGGATCCCTCCATGTTATTTTATGCTCTGTGATGAATGTTTGTTCCGTTATCGTAACGTCCACGTCGTCATGGTACCCCTACATCAATTTGGTATCAAAGCGAGGTCATTTCAACTCCCACGTTGCAAACATCCAAGCTGCGATCCTTGTTAGTCGTTCTAATCAATAGGAAAATCTGAAAATTTTCAGATTGGTCTGCGTTTAGTAAAAACTCAGAAATTTAATACTTGTCAGAAAAATCTGAAATTTTTTCTGTAGCTTCCTGAACGTATTTCCAGCAACATTAAAACTGAAATTTTTTTGATTCGTCCTCGTTAGGTCGGCCTGAAAATTGGAACCGTCGTAATTTTGTCTTGGTGGTGTGCGAATAGCGGTCTGAAATCTGAAATTTTTGTCAAAATTCAAAAAAAAAACATTTTTTAACGATCCACGTATTACGTACATCAGGAATCTATAAAAATATCCTATGTTCAATCTAGCTACAG
Organism: Dactylorhiza incarnata; assembly: GCA_033032865.1. NCBI lineage: Eukaryota > Viridiplantae > Streptophyta > Magnoliopsida > Asparagales > Orchidaceae > Dactylorhiza > Dactylorhiza incarnata. The sequence continues at coordinate 19,114,978 of JAWHQI010000019.1, read as the reverse complement.
CCCTAGGAAAAATCATCTTCCTAAATTTTTCCTGAACTTGAATGCCCACTAGGCTAGGAACGGAGTACACGACACCGTCTACGTCTAGGATGGCTGCGAATCAGCAAAATGATCCCAACACCGTGGCCATAGCAGGTCTACGTACTGAAATGACTGAGCTTAGGACGATGTTAGAACAAATTTTACGGAATCAAGGAGGACCACCACCACCACCCGGTGATGTTGAGGGGCCCAACCGGCAACAACCGGTCACTGATTCGGATTCTGATGGGGACCCTCCCCGAGTGCCCCCTCGAGAACGCCGCCCCGAGCGTGGTTTCGATATCACTAGAGCCATCAAGATTGATGCCCCCACCTACGATGGCATGGGAGACCCCCAGGTCTTCCTAGGCTGGGTAGTTGACATGGAATGTTACTACCAGTGGCACAATCTCACGGATCTCCAAAAGGTCCAAGTCGCACGCATGAAATTGACAGATCGTGCGAAAACCTTTTGACTGAATGAGGAAAGGAGGTTGGGAGCCGGACAGGAAGTCCCACCTATTGGATGGGCGGTGATGAAAAATTTGCTCACCGACCAATACGTTCCCGCTTACCACCGAACACAAATGTTCGATGAACTTGCCACCCTGCAGCGAGGTTCAAAGTCGGTGGCCGAGTATATGGGAGAGTTGAAAGACCGTATGGTGCGTTGCGAGCTTAGGGAACCCACAGAGGTCACATTATCCAGGTTTCGTAAGGGGCTTCAACCTGATATCCAGCGGAAGCTCTTGCGCTATGGGCACATAGATCTGAACACGACTTTCAATGCCGCCCTAGACATTGAAAAACACTTAGCCGCCAAGGCTCACTCCCGTTATTCCCACACGAGGAATAAGACCATCGTTGGAGCGTCTTCTTCCACCTATCCGGAGAAGGGAAGGTCTAGAACCACCGAGTCTAAGTCTGTCGTGATCACCGCTAGGAACACTAGGAACCCCACGAGCGAGCGTGTCCCCATTGGGAAAGTTAGCAAGGCCAATACCACTTGTTATTCTTGCAGTGTTCAAGACCACTATGTCTTTGAATGCCCAACTAAGACTAAGGTCGTTGCCCTCTTAGACCTGGCCGCCGATTCTGCTGACTATGTATATGAGGCCGGCGAGGAGAGCGACCCCAAAGGGGTCCCAAGCGATTTGGAAGACGATCCCCCCTCATGGTGATGCGTTGTATTCTGACCACTTCCGCTAGATGACTGGAAGAGGACGAGTATCTTCTCTCTGATCTTTAAGAGTGGTGACAAGCTGTGCAAGCTCATTATAGATAGTAGTAGCTGTGTGAATGTTATCTCTGAGAACGCTGTTAAACGTATGAATCTGACCACGGAACCACACCCCACACCCTACCAGGTAGCTTGGATTAGCAAGGTTACCGTCCCGGTTAGCAAGCGTTGCCTGGTCCCTCTTGCCTTTAAATCTTACACTGATGAGGTCTGGTGTGATGTCCTCCCCATGGACGCGTGCCACGTGTTATTAGGCCGCCCTTGGCTTTATGTCCGTGACGTCACACATTTCGGTCGAGCCAATACTTATGAATTCAAATTCAACGGTAAGACCATCACTTTGAGACCGACCGTTCCGAAGGAGCCGGTAGCTTTGGCTAAGGACACTACCGTCCCGGCCGAGAGGAAGGCCTTGAGCCTAGTTAGTAGGAGAGAGTTTGTGGGAGATCCTTTTCTTGAGGGAGTTATGTACGCATTAGTTCTTATGAGTGCGAAGGGTGAATCGGAAGCGTTGAATGATTTGCCTAGGAAGTTACGGATACTTTTAGACGAATATAAGGACGTGTACCCAGACGAGTTGCCTTCTGTGTTACCTCCATTGAGGAACATACAGCATGCGATAGATCTTATTCCTGGTTCATCCCTGCGGAACCAACCCCACTATAGGCTTCATCCCGCGGCCCACAAAGAGCTGCAGACTCAGATCGAGGATTTGATGAAAAAAGGATTCATCAGGACTAGCATGAGTCCTTGTGCGGTGCGAGCCCTTCTTGCCCCCAAGAAGGATGGTACGTGGCGGATGTGTGTTGATAGCCGCGCTATCAACAAAATCACCATCAAGTACCGATTTCCTATTCCGCGCTTAGATGACCTTCTCGATGTCTTGTCTGGCGCCACGATATTTTCTAAGTTATATTTACGAAGCAGTTATCACCAGATAAGGATCCGCGAGGGAGATGAGTGGAATACGGCGTTTATGTCTAAGGACGGATTATACGAGTGGCTTGTGATGCCCTTCGGGCTATGCAATGCCCCCAGCACATTCTCCCGGATGATGACGCATGTCTTTTAGCCATTCATGGGGAAGTTCGTAGTTGTCTACTTCGATGACATCTTGGTTTACAACACTACTACCACCGAGCACATCTCCCACATGAGAGTGGTTCTTTCCACCCTACGGAAGGAAACTTTATTTCTGAATCTCAAGAAATGCGCTTTCCATGTTACGGAGGTGGAGTTTTTAGGCTACATCGTTGGAACGGAGGGCATTAGAGTCGACCCTAGCAAGGTTAAGGTGATTAAGGACTGGCCCGTGCCGACCACGATACGTGAGGTGAGGAGCTTCCATGGGTTGACAACTTTCTACCATCGTTTCATCAAAGACTTTAGCAGCATCATGGCCCCCATTAGTGACTGCATGAAAAAAGGTGAGTTTACTTGGACGAAGTCCGCCACCTTCGCTTTCCAACGCATCAAAGAGCTTATGTCTGAGGCACCTGTCTTACGTCTACCTGACTTCTCGAAAGTCTTTGAGCTTACTTGTGATGCTTCGTGCGTGGGGATAGGAGGTGTCTTGAGTCAGGAAGGGCACCCTGTGAGTTTCTTTAGTGTAAAGTTGGCGGGCGCTAAATTGAATTATTCCAACTATGATAGGGAATTTTATGCGGTCATTAGATGCTTGCACCACTGGCGGCATTATCTCCTCTCTAAGGAGTTTGTGATCCTCTCCGATCACGAAGCATTACGATTTATCAATGGCCAACATAAAATCAGCCCGCGCACGCCAAGTGGGTATCCTTCCTACGGGGTTACACTTTTAATCTCAATCACCTTAAGGGAGCGGACAATCGAGGTTGCAGACGCTCTTAGTCGCCTAGCCCTTTTAGTCACCACTATGGAGGTTAACGTTGTCGGGTTCGAGCGAATCAAAGATGAGTACGCTACATGCCCGGATTTTCAGGATTCTTACCTATCTGCCAAGGATAGTTCCCCCACCACTATTACTGCGTTCGTTATCAAGGATGGTTACCTCTTTAGGCATGGGAAATTATGTATTCCGCAGTCATCTCTACGTATCCATATCATCTGGGAACTGCATAGTGGCGGGTTGAGTGGCCATTTCGGTAGAGATAAGACTATCACCCTGGTTGAGGAAAAGTTTTATTGGCCAAAGTTGAAGGCAATGGTAGGACGGGTAGTGAGTAGTTGCCGTACTTGCCAAGTTTCCAAGGGCACCAAAACCAACGTCGGGTTATATACTCCGTTGCCTCTACCATCCGTACCTTGGGAGGATGTGAGCATGGACTTTGTCTTAGGCCTACCCACAACTTTTCATCGTCACGATTCTATCTTCGTAGTTGTGGATAGGTTCTCCAAAATGGCATATTTTATACCGTGTACTAGAACCGACGACGCATCTCATATCGCAAAGCAATATTTTAAGGAAGTTGTTAGTCACCGAGGAGTGCCGAAGACAATTGTCTCGGATAGGGATGTTAAGTATACGAGCTACTTCTGGAAGACACTTTGGATCCTAATGGGTACCAAACTATTGTTTTCCTCCGCCTATCATCCTCAAACCGATGGGCAAACTGAGGTGGTTAACCGGAGCCTAGGGAACCTTCTTAGATGTCTCGTGAGTGATCATAAAGGCAGATGGGATCTTCTTCTTCCCCACACTCAGTTAGCCTACAACAATTCCAAAAATCGGTCCACCGGTTTGTCGCCAAATGAGATTGTCCACGGGTACAAGGCCCCTGTGCCTCTTGACTTGGTTCCCTTGCCCCCAACATACAAGCAAGTCAATTTGCACAATACTTCACCCAACATATGCACGACCTTCATGCACGTATACGAGCTACCTTGACCACTCAGTATGATTCTTATCAGGCACACACCAATATACATCGGAGAGTGTCACACTTCAAGGTTGGCGATTTGGTCTTAGTACGATTTGTTCCCGAACGTTTGCCATCTGGCACCGTTAAAAAGTTAGCACCTAAGCCCGCCGGCCCTTTTTGGATCATCAAGAAAATAGGTGACAACGCTTTTGTTTTGGATTTGCCTGCCGAATGGGGAATCTCCCCTATTTTTAACATCTCGGATTTAACGATGTTCGTATCGCCTCCACATGAGTTGAGTTCCTTGACGTCTTCTCCTTCCACCAAATCTTCTAATGGGTTGGGGAGTGGTAGTACGGATGACCTCTCTCTATCGATTCCCACGGGTATTTCACCGGATGGTAAGTCACATACTTTTATTCCTACTGCTGATATGTTCCCCAGGTTTCCGAAGACTTTTCTCACTCCGGACATGATACTTGCTGCGGAGCCACTTACTACCTCGGAGGGTGCTATGTACTGCTTCCTCATCCGTTGGCGTGATCGCCCTCCTTCAGACGATTCATGGGTCCTCGCGACAGAGCTTCAACGACTGGATGCTGATCTTCTCCGCCGCTACCTCTCAGACCACGCATCGGAGATGCTTGATTTTGAGTGGGGGAGGATTGATGGCGCGTCCCCTCCGACACTCCGTGATGATGATGACCCGGCTGCCGAGGGGCTGCGCCACAAAGATCTGAGGTGCCGTGATGATGCTGATGGAAGACCGCATTATAATCTCCGCCCACGGCGTGCCAAAACCGCCATGAACACTTAGACTTTTATTCATGCACTTTTATTTTATATTAATAAATATAAAATTATTTCATGCTAGATGATAATTTATATTTATTAAAATGGTTGTAATTATTAATTTGAACTCTTAATTTCATTTTGGTGTGTATTTAACCATACGGATGGATGAGGTTTCATCTCCATCATGGATGGTTATGATTTTGTGTAAACTCCTATTTAAAGGGGTCCTTATGAAGGAATGAGATATTGAAGACCAAAAGAAAACCTAATCTCCCCCTTAGAGATTTCGGCCAAGAGGAGGAAACCTCCTTGCCGCCGGCCCCCCCTCTCTTGGTGTGACTCCAAGGCCGCCTCCCTCCATCCTCTTCGGTGCGACTCCGGCGAGACTTCCGCGGTGCGACTCCAAGGAAGAAAGGGTGCTTCTCCGTTCGGTGCGACGCCGGTGGAATCGTGGAGAGAGAGATTCTCCCACCTTATCTTGTGTGTTCATCTTCTTAGTTGGGTAACCCCTCTCCTTGCTAGTGATTCTTTCTACGCTTAGTTTGTGGAGGTTTTTGTCGAATCGTTTTATCCGTGGCTTTAATTTTCTTGCATGCAAAAATCTGAAATCTAAGTGTTGTTATTGAATCTCTTGTTGTTCGGATCGGGTAGATCCGGTGCGGGAGCGAAACTTGGCCTAGCCTTGATTTGCTCTCCAAGATTGGCGCACTTGGCGCTAACAAGGGAGTTAAACTCAACTAACGCCTTATCGCCGCTTGAATGTTTACCACCGCTCCAAGAAAATTGCCGCTGCGTTTTGAAATGAATCGATTGATGGAATAGATGCTTGTGTAGGTGCGGTGAGTTGTGTGCTTGTTGGAGAGGTAGGTCTTAAGGACGTTGTATCGAGTCCGGATTACGGTGAGTTGTGTGCTTGTTGGAGAGGTAGGTCCTAAGGACGTTGTATCGAGTCCCGCATATTTTTATCTTTCAGATTTGGAGAGCCAACCGACCCCTTTTCGTTCATTTTTGGTTGGATCCCTCCATGTTATTTTATGCTCTGTGATGAATGTTAGTTCCGTTATCGTAACGTCCACGTCGTCACGGTACCCCTACATCACAGATAATGTGAAGGCAGATTAGTTAGCAAAATTCGGTCTTATTTCAGTAGGAACTACCTTGGAGTTGTTTCATCAAGTTATTGAAGAGGGTGTGGTCATGCAGATCAATCTGCACCACTCTTAGGTAGACCTATTTATCCTTTATCTCTCAACTGGGGAGTTACGCCCATCAATAAAAGATAAGAAGAGGTTCAAATTGAATGCAGCTTATTACAAAATATATATATTTTGAACATATTTCCAAATTGAATGCAACTCATAACTTGATTATCTCTAATTTGAATGCAACTTATAACTTGATTATCTCATCCTCGGAGCATTTAGATTGAGCTATAATGCGAGTTTAGTTAATCATGGTGGTGGGAAAAAAGAGAGAAAAATAAGATTGCATGAAAGAAAAATTAACTAAAGGTAGAGAGAGAGAAAATGAAAGAAAGAAAAGCTAAAATTTATTAATAACAAAAGTGGTTACAAGACTTAAGTAAGATTACAATACTAGAAAAAGAAAGGTTACAAGCTTACACTAAACTATTGCATGAAAGAAAACTAGATCATTACTTGAAAGGAAGAGAGAGAGAGAGAGAGAGAGAGAGAGAGAGAGAGAGAGAGAGAGAGAGAGAGAGAGAGAGAGAGAGCATAAAAAGGAAAAAAAACATGAAAATGCTTGAAAATGGACACTAACAGCTCTAGCAGCACCTCCTCCTCTCCAAAATTTTGAACTCTAGACTCAAGGAGACCTCTGGAATTTATAGGAAAGATTTTTAAGTTACACGCCCTATGTCACGCCCGTTAACAAGGTCATGTAACTACTGTCCGGCTCACCTTGGACAACGACATGGGGCTTGCAGGACAGCATGGTGGAAATCAAACATTACACGCCCGGGACTTGGAGGTCACGGTCGTGTACTTGGACGGCTTCATGTATTGCGGCGTTGGAATGATTGGCGATGCGGCATAAGTCAGATCTCATGCAGGAGAGTCACAACCATGACTTTAAGGGACACAGGCATGACTTGAGTCAACTTTTCACAGCATCTCCACGTAGACACGATGGCGGTTGTGAGTCATTTTTAAGTTGACGCGCCCTAGGTCACGGGCGTGACCGAGGGAATGTAACTGAACACGGTTGTGACCTAGGGAAAATGTTCCCAAATCACGCGGCAACAACTCTGGATGTGCATTAGGATTACACGCCCTTGGTCACCGGCGTGACTTGCATTTTTGACCAAATTCATCCCAAAATATACAAAAATTAGAAATATGCTAAATTAGATTCAATTTGCATAAAAGAACTATTTACAAACAAATATTAACATTAAAAGGATAAATTCATATTAAATAAATACTAAAATCTATAATATAAAATAATATGAAACCTACTTATAAAATACCCCCATATTTGAGGTTTTGCTATTCTAAAGCAAAACTATGAGACGTAATTTATAAGACGTTAATATAATTTTCTATTTAAATTGAAACTAAAATTTCATTAATACCAAAAGTAAGTTAAGAATAAATTCTAGGAGGAGTTAAGTCCTAAATTATGACGATGATTTGAAAAGAGGGAAAGTTCTTAGCTAAGGACTTCTCAAGATAACTAACCAACTAACAAAATTATGGAAATTATCAAACTAAATTAGATTAAAATTATAAGAACTCTATCTTTAAAGAAACTTAAGGAAAATGTTACCTACTAAATATTGCTCTCTCCATAACTTAAATTAAATCTAGATCAATGAAATTTGTTAAGGGGGGGTCACAAAAATTGGCATAAGAAGAGATCTTAGAATGGAGGTGATGGATTTTATCCTTTCACCTCACTCAATTTTTTTTCGAAATGTATATGTTTAGGAAAATGATGTATTTTATTCTCTCATTTTCCATGCCATATAATCTTTTAAAATTCTCTTCTAATAAAACCCCCAAAATGTATATGGTTAGGAGTAATGAAATTTATCCTCTTACTCCATGCCATATAATCTTTTATATGATTTTGAGTGCATATGTTTAGGAAATAATGAATTTTATCATCTTATTCCCATGACATATGATCTTTTAAAACTCTTTTTGTATATGCCAACAAAGGGTTAGGGTAGCGAAACAGATCTAGCATATAAATTCAATTATATTGAGAACAAATTCTAGTAAATTGAGATTTCCTAAGATCTAAAAAGCTAGAAGAAAATATAAAAGAAATCTAAGGAGGTTTAGCAAATTTAGTACAAAACAAAGCTATTTAAACTAAGAAGAGAAATCATGCGAAATAGGTTCTCTAATCAAATTGAAATCATAAAATGATTTTAAAACGCAATTCCTAAAATTTAAATTTAACAACCTATGATAAAACAAAATTTTAGTCAATTAAGGAAAAATAAAAATGCTTATAAGCATTCTCAAATAGATTTACAAGAAATATCAAAAACAACAAGTAGGGGTTTTAGAAAAAAAAATTGTTTTTTGGGGTTTTTATTTTATTTCCATTCTAAGTTTTTCAAATTTTCTTGGAATTTTTGATACTATCTTTTTTTTTGAATTTTTGATATTAATAGTAATAATAAAAGAAACTAGTTTTAATCCTATTTTTTTTTTAAACTCTTGGACTTCCCGAGGTATACCCTGTGAAGGGTTCTCACCGGTACTAGGAGGTGTGCTGGGATGATAACCCAAACGTCCATTTCCAAGATATTCAAATTTCGATTATCTAATGTTTTTCTTTTGAATTTTTGGGTTTTGAAAGAGCTTGATAAAAAGAAAAATAAGATATATATATATATATATATATATATATATTGAAGATTTCTAACCTAAGAACTACATTTTAAGAACGATATTTACACCGCCATACTTAAAGTTAAACATTGTCCCCAATGTTTACAACTATGTATGAAGCAAAAAGGAAAAGAAAATAAGAAAAATAAAATGCAAGTTAACACGAAAAGGTAATGCAGGGAAAAAGAAAAGGACGGAGAGGGAAAAAGGGCTTCCCCGATTATGAAGCTGCGGCGGAAGCGGCGGTGATCCTGCAAAAAACATTAAACAAAAACAAAAATAACAAAAAGATAAATTTTGGGTGCCAACCAAAAGCGCTTTGCTTAAGGTCGCGTAGCTTGACCCATTTGACGTTTATCTTATCGGTGGAAGTAATATTGATTCACGCTTCTCGTTAAATAATTCACCTGGAAGATATAACTTAAGACGATGCCCATTTACTTTGAAGGAGCCTTTTTTTGGGTGGGATATGAGAACTATTGCATATGACCAAGCCTCTATAACGATAAAAGGGCCAGACCATCGAGATTTTAGCTTTCCTGGGAAAAGGCAAAGATGAGAGTTATAAAGTTGGCCGAGATCGCCTGACGAAAAAGTTTTTGGAATTTTTATATTTTTATCCTGGTAAAACTTTGTTCGCTCCTTATAGAACTTGTTACTTTCATACGCATTTGCGCACCACTCATCTAGTTCGATCATTTGGAACTTTCTTTGTTCGTCGTCTAACATAGAATCAAGATTTAAATTTAAGCACCAAGAATGCGCGGTGCTCTAATTCGACCGGAAGGTGGCAAGCCTTAACATAAACCAATCGACACAGTGTACAACCGATGGAGGTCTTGTACGTTGTTCTATAGGCCCTTAGCGCATCATCGAGCTTAAGTTCCCAATCATTCCTATTAATAGAAATAATTTTAAGCATTGTAGGTGTTTTTGTACAGAATGGAGTTTGGGTTTTAGGAAGGACGAGGAGGATTTCCCATGTTGTAAACCTGCTCTTCAATTAAAATAATATTAGCCCAAGGAGGAGTGGTAGAGGAAGTACACATCTCTTTCACTTGCTTTGTTAAGCGTTCAACTTATAAAGCTAAATTTGAAGTAACGTGTATTTCAAAAATTCTAGCTGACTTGTTAGGCCGTGCTCAGGGCAAATTCCATTGAAGCACATTAATAGCCATCTCCTCAAAAAGCTCTTGAGCGGCCTCCAGGGTCTTCTTATTTAAAGTATGTTGTAGCAATCATTTGCCTTATTTGGAAATTCAAGCCATTATTAAATATGTGTACTTCTTGCGAAGTAGGAAGTGCGTGGTGAGGGCATCTACGCAAAAGCTCCTTGAAGCGCTCTCATGTATCATAATGAGTCTCCGAGTGGATTTGCATAAATGATGCAATATCTGTACGCATTTTGGCGGTGTTTGCAGGCAGGAAATATTTAGTAAGAAATTTTTCAGCCATATCGGCCCAAGTAATGGTGGACACCTTAGGAAGGGAGCCCAACCACTGCTTGGCCTTAGACTGCAAAGAAAAAGGAAAAAAGACATTATCGAATGTCATCATCGGTGATGTCATTGATTTTGAATGTGGCGCAAATTTTTTGAAAATTTGAAATGTGACAATTTGGATCTTCGTCTGGCAGACCATCGAAGGTCATTAATTGTTGCACCATTTATATGATGCTAGACTTGATCTCAAAGTTATTATTCACCACCACGGGGTGAACAATACTTGACTGTGTACCTTCCAAATTCATCCATGCATAATAGGACATGGTCCTTTGCTGGTCCTCATTAGGATTGGGCGCGTTAGGTTCCATATTTTATATGGTAGTGTCACCGATCGACTCTTCGAATAATAAGTTTGTATCCTAATCACAAGAATGGCGCCGCCACAAAAGGGTTCTCTCGATCTATGGATCAAAAGGAATATTCGAAGAGCTACCTTGGGTCAAACACTAGAAAAATAAAAGAGGATAAGAGAAAAAAGAAAGAAAAACAAAAAGGAGAGAGAATTATAAAAATAAAACAAAAGAATGATAAAAACATAATTATTATATTTATTTATTTTTCTTTTTAGGCGGATTAGGTTATTCTTGGACTTCTCGAGGTATACCCTGTTAGGTGTTCTCACCTGTACCAGGAGGTGTGATGGGATGATAGCCCAAACGTCCTTTCCAAGATTTAAATTACACCTTTAAGAAAATGTTTTCTTGAAACTATAAAAAGAAAAAAGAAAATGATAAAATTAATAGCTATCCTCTTTTCAAAATATCTACGCAAAGTCATCGACAACGGCGCCAAAAACTTGATATGAAAATATTTGGAGATGTGTGTTTTGGAAAAGTGATGAAAGATGTTTATGTGATGATATTCTCCAAACCTATAACTGATGAATGCAAGTGTACCTTATTGTCTATAGTATAAGATATTTTATAAATACCAAGGTCATATTCCTCGGGGCGCATTGATTACTTCTACTTCAAGGAGGAAACTATTATCTTATCTAATGATTTTCTCGAAGTTTTACTTAATTAAAAGGAGACAATTTGCAAACTAAAAAAAGGCTTAGACAATGGTTAAAAAGATTAGTGCTCAATCTAAAATCACCTTGGTGTGAGAATAATAAGGAGAAGCTAAAAATAAATCTAATTCTTTTTAAGTAAATTACTTGACCGTGGAGGTTCCTGAAGCTTGAACATGCCTCTCTCGAGGGAAATGCTAAACTAAGTTTAGGAAAAATCAACCGAACTCTCGTTCTATAACCGATTACCTAAAACTTGCTTTACGATGTGAACCTCGCTATTGGATTTGACACCAATATGTGAGTTTTACATCATCCTCTCTCAAAGGGTGTGTGCAACTCTCTTTACCCTTGAGTGATCGATTCATACTTTGAGCCTCTCGGCTAGCTAAATATGAAAACCTAAGTGAAAACCAAATATCAAAAATATTGTCTCACTAATTAAAAATCAAGGGTAAATCATGTGTTTACAAAAAAGGGAAAAAGAGAGCTAGAAGATCATAACTTGATTAACTCATCCTCGTGCCATTTTGATCGAGCACTAATGAGAGTTTAGTTAATCATGGTGGAGGGGAAAAAGATAGAAAAATAAGATTGCATGAAAGAAAAATTAACTAAAGGTAGAGAGAAAAGGAAAGAAAGCAAACCTAAATTTTATTAATAACAAAAGTGGATACAAGCCTTAAGTAAGATTATAATGCTAGAAAAAGAAAAGTTATAAGCTTACACTAGACTATTGCATGAAAGAAAACTAGAACATTACTTGAAAGGAAGAGAGTTAGAGAACATGAAAAGAAAAAAAAAACATGAAAAAGCATGAAAATGGACACTAACAGCTCTAGCAGCACCTCCCCCTCTCCAAAATTTTGAACACTTGACTCAAAGAGACCTCTGGAATTTATAGGAAAATTTTACAAGTTACACGTCCTCGGTCATGCACGTGACCAAAGGCGTGTCACTATTGTTCTGCTCAGCTGGGACAACGACGTGGGGCTTGCATAATGGTGCGGAGGAAATCAGACATTACACGCCCATGACTTGGAGGTCATGGCCGAGTACTTGGGCGGCTTCATTAAATGCGGCGTTGGCATGGTTGGCTGTGCGACAGAAGTCAGAGATCATGCGGGAGATCTTGGAACATGGTTTTTCGTATCCCTTTGATTTGAGAATAATAAATCCTTCTTGTATTTGATCATGGTTGTCATTGTGTTTTTAGCATGCAGGCTTGAACAGATATGACACTAGGATGCTACATTATTGGTCTGGACATGCCCACAAGCTGAAAAATGGAATGATGTCTAACACTAAGTGTTAGTACTTAATGTCGGCGTTGACTCATGTTCCCACCAAGACAAATTTGGCAAGGAGGGAAGCTACCGTGATTGAAGGAGCACATTAAGAATAATCTGACCTAACGCTAGTGTTAGCCTCAAGGCCAGCATTAGGGTTCCCTAAAATGAATGTTTCCTAAAGTGCAGTATCTCCTTCCTATTTTGAAGATCTGAGCCATCAAAACATTTCTATACTTGGTCAACGCCAGGCGTTAGCCTTAACGCCGACATTAGCTTCCAGTCCTATAAATAGGTGGATTTCGTCTTCTTCAATGACGAATGCAAAGGAGCCTTATTCCAACACTCTGAATTATTTGTGAGGGCCGTATTTCCATACCACAAAGGATCTTCCACTCAATTTCAAAAGGAGAAATGAAAGGAGGCTTGGATCAACATGCTAACTCAACGCGAAGAACGCATGCTTGGACTTCAATGATCTTCAGCGATTCTTCATCGTCTCCTTCAGATTACCTCATAGGGAGTTTTTATATTTGTCTTTTTTATTTATCTATGTAATTGGTTCATGAATTAACCTACTGTTGGTGACATTGTCTGGGTAGCACTTGGGGATGAATTTGCCTCGTGCTGGCGACTGGGTCTATGGAGTATATCTAGTGGGTGCTCGAGGTCTTTCTGGGAATAGAAGGGCTAGAGCGGCTTGAGGCCGTATCTGTGGAGAGATCGAGTAAATCCAACCGGTTCTTAGTGAGAATAGTTAGTATAGAAAATAAAAAGATTATTTCATATTTCGCCTTGGATTTCTAGCGTCATAGAAATCAGATTTTGTAACCAAATTTTATTGATGATATTCATGTTTTTTTCTATTTAATAAAATTGATTTACTAGTTTTTGATTCACTCTTATTCAAATAAAATACCAAAAGCTTTCTATAAAAATTTAAAGTTTTCTAAAACCCTTACTCACCCCCCTCTAAGGGCGCCTCTAGATACAACAAGTGGTATTAGAGCAGGTTATTCTAAACAGTTTCACCATCGAGAATAATGACGCCTCTTGATAATGATCTCGCTTCTACTAGTGGAGAAAATTTTATTATAAATGAAAATTTATTGTCACCACCTTTATTTATGGGCAAAAATTTTAAAAGGTGAAAAATATTAATGAAAAATTTTCTTAAAGCCTTAGATGAAAAAGTTTGGAATATTACTATTAAAAAATCACCTAGCGTATTAACTAGAAACGAAATTATTTTAAATGCAAAATCTATAAATAGTCTATTTTGTGTGTTAGATCAAAAAATTTTCAAACTCATTTATACTTTACCTACCGCATATGAGATTTGGAATTTTCCTGAAAATACTTATGATTCTCCTTTTGTAGGTATAGAACAAATGCAAGAATTGGAGAAAATACAAGCCTACACAGATATTCAAGAAAGCTCATTTCATGATGAATCAATGGAGTGCACATCAAGTGGAAGAGAAGAAGAAATCTTATCTTTGGAAGAGGAGTTACAAAAAGATGTTAAAGGAACTATTAGTTCAAATCTTGCCTCTTCCTATAGCAATGTAATGAAATCAAATTTTTCTCTTTTGTGACAAATTCCGTTTTCACATTAAATATGGTACAAATTGCTAAACGTAAAATGAAGAAATTGGAAATTGCTAATAAGAAATTACGTTTAGAAAATAAAAGATTAAAAGCTATATCTAATGTATAAACAAAAATTGATGTGCTTGATTACTCTCACTCGTGCTCGTTAATCAAAACTACTTCACCTTGTATCAAATATAATGAATTACAAGAAAATTACAAGAAACTTGAAAAGGAGCTTATTTGTGTAAAAGAACAAAATGAACAATTATGCTTAGAAAATTCATTTTTTAAAAGTAATTGTGTTATGTGTAAAAATTATAAAATTGAAATAAAAGAGATGGATGAAACATTTAAGGAATTGAGAAATAACAATAAAAATCATATTGATTCAATTGCTTCCACTCTTAAAAATAACACAATCACTTATAATAAAGCTAGGCATAATCTTAAGATCAAAAATGATAAATTAAAATAAAAAATCATCTTTCTTATGAAAATTATGATTAATAATTCAGAATACATAAATTCACAATATCAAGGAATTTATAAAAACAAGTTGAATATGAATTTGAATATCTTGAATAAACCTAATAATGGGAGTAAGGAACACAGTCTTTGAAAATCAAAATTTGAGTCACTATTATTTACAAAATCATTCTCCTCCCAACTTAAAAATAGAAGTTCACAAATTTCCTATGAAAAATATTTTCAATAATCACTACAATTATAATCTTAAGATGATGATAATCACAATGGAAATTTGATGCATAAAAATAATACTAAGCCATGGTGTGAATGGTGACCCAAAGTTAAAGATGAAACACAAATTCAATTCAAAATGGCCATTTCAATTCCAACTCCCCAAAAGGAAACTCGATGTATTTGGGTACCCAGAGTAACCATCCCACCTGGTCCACTTTGTATACCTAAATCTCTTATTCATTAGGTATCATACATTTGCATGAAGTAGAAACAAATCAAAAAATAAATATCATTACTCTACTTCATGATATACTTAACCTTCTTTTTTTTTAGTTTATTATTCTTTTGTCCTTTCTTAAGCCAATATACTAAGATCACTTTATATAACTTGTGATATAACTTTTCACACATTAAGCCTAAATTCATTAATAAATCAAATTGAATAAAATTAAATAAAAAGTCATATCATTTCTCAAGTGATCTATATATTTATTTTAGTTTATGCTTCTAAATCTCTTACCTATAAGAGTCTCTTATCATCATTAAAAGTTAAATTGTAAATGCGTTATATGATGATATCAAGACTAATAAAATAATTGTCAAAAATGGATTTAAAGGAGTATTTGGGGACTTACAGTAATAGCTTAAATGCGCAACTTTTTGAATATTTATCTAATTTCATTGCAGCATATGATAGCCCATATATTGAAAAATCATAATCTAGAAAAACGATATTGAAAAACTACAATAATGATGAATATGAATTCATACACTCCACAATGATCTTTTGCTAAAGTTCACAAAAATCATATATCATAATTTATAATTTATCAAGGATTATCTTAAATCAACTATTTCTATCAGTTTTAGGAACTATGAAATATATGATGGCTAATTGGTATTATAATTTCATAATATGTTTTGTGTGTGATGTGCATCAATATTGTTTGCATATATATCATTATATGTAGACCTTGGAATTAATTTGATATTAAATTGAATTGTCACTCCATTCTAGTTCTATGAAAATTCAAAACTCTATGATTGAATACATGCAACTCATTTATATGCCTGTAATCCTTACATAATATTGCATTTTGTTACCATAACCATCATTATAACATCATCACTTACTATAAGTAGAAATTAATGTCTATGCTAGTTATACAATGCCATGTTATGTTAAAGAAAAGTAAAATAATGAAATTTGAAAGTCAAGAAAATTATATATATATATATATATCTTTATTATATAAGAAAACCCTTAAGGAGTCTTGTTGAAACATTCACATCTCCAAAATGGCCTCAAAAATAATCTGTGCATTTGAGCTATTTTGGTTTAATGGTAATTTGCACTCATGGCCTAAAAAATATAATTCCGCCTGTAAATTTTGACCCCATGTAACATTTGACCCACGCGACCCCCACCCAAGCATTTGACTTATAACTGATTTAATCCATTCGGCAAAATCCTTACCGAAAACAGCGGCCTGCCATCTCTCCCGCATGGCACCACTCCAAAAGCATCTGCTTGGTGTGTTTCTCCCGCACGACACCCTCATTCTCGACTGCCACCCGTCGAAAGCATTGGCTGCCCCTTGATTAACGGCCTCGAGCTGCTAGAGTCTTAGGTAAAGCCTCGCCAGCTCTAAGCCTTCTAGAAAGCTCTCGCAAGCTCCTCCTACTTCCTCCGCCGCGGAACATCCTCCGCTTTCAGTTTGCTCCTCCGCAACTTTTGGTGTGCTACTCTGCAGGTATTTCTCTCACATTCTTCCTCTCTGCCCTCTTCCATAGGTGTTACTTGATGCCTTCGTCGCCTTCTTCGATCTTTCTCTATCTCTTTCATTCTTGCAGAGGTCCTCCAAGCATTTCCCATTCTAACCTTGAAAGAGCAGCCCCTAAACTTCAACTGCAATTAAGAAGTCTTCAGGTTATGCAATTAAGAAGCCTTCAGGTTCAGAAATTGAAAGGAAATTGCAAGAAATTTGCAATTTTGAAATGAAGGTTTAACCTTCAGGTTGACAAAATTTAGATGCTGCTATTTCAGTTTATTAATTATTTTTGAGCTAACCTATTGTTAACTGACATTGAAACATTTTTTCACAGAGCTCCTCCTCCTACTTCCAGAGTGCTCCTCCGCAGCTCCTCCTCCACTTTTGTCGGGCTCCTCTACAGGTATTGCACTCTAGCACATGTCTTACTTATATATATTCACGATCTTAAATTAAAACTCCTAATTCTATGAATTTGTAATTGAAATTTAAGTTGCAGACAAAGTAAAATTAAAGTTGAAGTTACACACAAATTAAACCCTTAAAATTTGACAAAAATTGAAGTTGAAGTTTCAAATAATGATCTGTGAATCTGAAGATTGTGTTGAAATTGTTGAAGTGGAGTGGAAGGTGGCCGGCGGTCTGAAATTTGGTGACCGCAGAGACCGCGCGGTCTCTATTCTGGTGCTCTGTCGGTCTAGCTCTGCCGGTCTATCTTTGGCGATCTGGTGTGACCGGCCGGTTTGGTCTTGTTTGCTGCAGTCTGTTTCTGGGTTGTTCTGCCTAGTTGTCCTGTCTTCTTTGTTGGAAGACTGGGCGGTCTGTTCTGTGTAACCGCTGTGTCTGGGCGGCTTATGCAGGTCGATCTGGCAACTTGTCTAAAGTCAGCCAGGTGTTCTTGGGTTGGCTCTTGGTGATCTAAGGAAGGGGCGGTCTTCTGTCCGCGCGGGTTGTGCGCGGTCTGCTGCTGGTCTGCGGTATTGGACCAGATGTTGTCCAAATGGTCTGATCGCGCGGTCTGCTTTGTGAGACTGCTGGCAATCTGACGGGTGGTGATTGTATCCCTCTTGTGCGGTGACGACATCCGTCTACCCGCCTATAAATAGGGGTGCAGGGCCCGTCATTCATAACGAGAACTGTAAGAACTAGAGCCTGGGTTGTTTCGTGCGGTCTCAACTTTGAGGTCGGGCATCTTGGAAGCGAGTTGACTGTTTGTTGTGTTCGTAGGTTTGCGTTCAGCAGGTTGCAGTTTCCTTCCTTGGTGATTTCCCAGCGGCTTGAATAAACAGTTCGGCAGCGGCTTTCTGCGAACTAGTTTATGTTGTTCTTGTGCTATTCGCAGTGAACTTTGCAATCAGGAGACCTTCAGCGGTCAGGCGATCTGAGTTGCGGTATGGAGACAGCTTCAGTTCTTTGTTCAGTGCAATAATCTCCAGTTCGTGCGGTCTGAGGTGGTGGTCTGGCAGTACAGGTCATCTTGCCTGTTTTCTGTTCGAGCGGTCTCAAGTCAAGCCGGGCGATCTCTGGAGTCGAGCGGTCTGTGCGGTCTCTGCTTGTCAAGCTGCCAGTTTTGTTTTTGGTGTGTTTTGTTCTTCTCTCCTTCGTGATTCTTATGGATCATGTCTCGCCACGTATACCTCGCACTGTAATCAAGTTTTGTGATTCAATAAAGCTTTGTGTTGATGTGTGGCATTTTGTGTTTGTTTGTCTATAACTCAGTTGAAGCAACTCTTGCTTACTCCTAAACGATTCAAATCAAAAATTTTAACTTGTGAAGAAGAGACCACATAGGTTTGCCATGGAAGATGGATACGCAAGGGGCTTGGTATTGAACTCCTCACATCGACTAACTATAAGAAATGGAGGTCATGTATGGAGAGTTACTTACTTGGCGAGCATCTATGGGAGATAGTTGGAGGAGAAGACACACAAGAAGTTTTTCCAGCAGGAGATAATATGGCAGAGGTGAGACTTTGGAGGACCACTAATGCTAAGGCAGAGTTCACACTCACGAGGGCTATCTCACCAGAGATATTTGATCACATCATTGGATGTAAATCTGCTGCTGAGATATGGGCATCTTTGGATGGGCTGTTCAATAAGAAGAATGTAGCTCGACTATAGTTTCTTGAAAATGAGTTGGCAAGGGCCACTCAAGGTTATCTTTTAATCTCTACCTTCTTTCTCAAGATGAAGAACCTCACAGCAGAGATTTCTGCATTGGACCCTGATGAGCCCATCTCGGAGGCAAAATTGAAGAGGCATATCATCCGCGGGTTGCGGAAGGAGTATCTTGCATTTGTGACGTCAGTTCAGGGTTGGGCAAATCAACCATCTCTGTTAGAGCTGGAGAACTTACTTGCTTCGCAAGAAAGTTTGGCAAGACAGATGGCGGGGACTTCTATCTCTGGGGGAGATAGTGATGTATTGTTCTCTGGGAAGAAGAAGAAGTGGGAGAAGAAGAAGCCGAGTCATGATGGACCCTCTACTTCAGGTCAGCTGGATAGGGGCTATGCTCCTAAGTCTGATGGGAAGAAGAAGGGAGAGGGACAAAGGTGCTTAAGGTGCAATTAGACCGGGTATTTCAAGAAAGATTGTCGGGTTAATCTTCAGCCGGGACATGCAGCGAAGAAGGAGAAGCCAAAGTCTGATGAAGCTGGATGGGGAGGAGCCTTTGCGGCTAATATGACGGCTATGCCCGTTAAGGCCTTGGCTGCCATCAACTTCAAAGAGGATTGGATCGTGGATTCAGGGTGTGGGCATCACCTCACCGGGAATGAATCAAAGTTCTCTTCTTTGGCGCCTTACTCAGGTAACGATGTTATCATTACGGCTGATAATTCTGTTCATACAGTAGAACAAGAAGGAGTTGTCTCTCTGAGCAGTGATAAGGGTCCACTCACCTTGAGGAGTGTCTATCATGTGCCGGGTATGAAGAAGAATCTCTTCTCTATGACCATTGCGGTCGATGCCGGTTTTCACATTCTGTTTGGCCCAACAGAATTGAAGTTTCTTAAAACTCAACCGGAGATAAAGGGAGATGTTATTCATATTGGAAAGCGGGTGAAGGACTTGTTCGTTTTATCGACAAGTACCTATGTTGATAAGATGAAGACCAATGATAGCGCGGCTATCTGGCATGAAAGGTTGGGGCATGTAGGCATGGATAAATTGAAGGCTATGGCGGTAAGGGGCCTTGTCAAGGGCTTGCCTAGCTCGTCCTCCTATGGAGACGGTCATGTTTGTGCGGGATGTTAGTTTGGTAAGTCTCATCGACTTCCATTTGATAAATCACAAACAAGATGCAAAGCGCCGTTGGAGTGCATTCACGGTGATTTGATGGGACTGACTGCCACCCCATGCCTTGGAGGCAACAGATATATGTTGGTGTTGATTGACGATTACACCAGATATGTCTGGCTGTATTTTTTGATAGAGAAGTCGGAAGTTTTTCGAGGTTCGTGGAGTTCAAGGAGCTGGTTGAAGGTCGGTTAGGCCTGCGGGTGAAAAAATTGAGAACTGACAATGGTGGGGAGTTCACCTCTGGTGAGTTCTCAAGTGTTTGCAGGAAACACAACGTTCGGAGAGAGCTCACTTGTGCCCATACTCCACAGCAAAATGGCATTGCAGAACGGATGATCCGTCATCTGACAGAAACTTGCAAATGTTGGCTTCATGCCAAGAGTATCCCAAAGTCCTTCTGGGCGGAGGGAATGTCTTGTGCGGCATACGTCATCAACAGGATGCCTCTAAGTCCTATCAACATGAAGACCCCTCACGAACTGATGTTCAAGGAGAAACCAAGTGTTGCACACCTTTGGGTGTTCGGGTCAACCTGCTATGTGCATATCCTTGATAATCTCCGGACAATGCTAGATGCGAAAGCAAGGAAGCTAGTCTTTGTTGGATATGATGAGCGGAAGAAGGGATGGAGATGCATGGATCCTGAGACTCGAAGATCTTTTGTATCTCGGGATGTGGTGTTCGATGAGGTGACTTCCTACAAGGGGATTTCAGGAGTTGAACTACCGAATAGCAGGGTTGATGAAGAAGGGAAGGCTGCAAAAGATCTTCAAGTGGAGTTGCCTGTTTCACCAGGTGCTCCAGTTGTGTCAAGCTCAGAGATGGAGGCTTCAGGTTCTGGAAGTAGGGGGAGCGATGCTCCAAGTTCATCTGGAAGAGGAGCTAGCACAAAAGAAGCAGCTGAGGAGGTGGCTAGTCAGGTGTAACCTCTTAGGAGGTCGAAGAGGACTATCAAGCCACCAGATCGATACACAGGAGGAAACATGGTGAGCTTCGTCTCATGTTTCTTTGCTAGCCCTTGGATGAGAGGGAGCCGTCGAGCTTTGAGAAGGCCAAAGGCATGAAGCAGTGGGACATTGCTAAGTAAGAGGAGATGGTTGCTCTCAAGAAAAATGAGACTTGGTCTCTAGTGCCCAGGCCCAAGGGCATTACCCCTGTGACATGAAAGTGGGTCTACAAACTTAAGAAGAAGGCTGACGGTACGATCAAGCAATACAAGGCTCGCCCTGTAGCTCACGGGTTCTAACAGCAGTACAGAGAAGATTACGATGAGACGTTTAGTCCAATGACAAAGATGACTTCGGTCCGATTTGTTATAGCTTTGGCGGCATCCAGTGGATGGGAGATTTGGCAGCTCGACGTTAAGAATTCCTTCTTATACGGCAAGATCGACAAGGATATCTTTATGATCCAACCGCCAGGATTCATCTCGGAGGATTGTCCGGACTACGTCTGCAAACTGAAGAAAGCCCTGTATGGGTTGAAGCAAGCGCCTCAGGCGTGGTATGGGAAGATCGCGGAGTATCCTCTATTCTGTGGATTCTTTGCTTCAGACTCTGATTCTAGCTTGTTTGTCAAGAAGGAGGGTGCACTTCGGGTTATTGTACTGCTGTATGTGGATGACATGATTGACACCGGGAATTCGAAGGAGGTAGTAGCAAGGCTGAGAGCCGAGCTTGCTATTAGATTTGAGATGAAGGATCCGGGTGAGCTTCACCATTTCCTTGGACTCGAGGTTCAGAGGCAGGAGAGCGAAGTGCTCGTTTCTCAGGCTAGATATGCGGAGCATATCATTCAACGATTTGGCATGGAGGAAGGGAAGAGCAGCTCTATACCTCTGGAACAGCATCATAAACTTCGGAAGGATGAGGGGAGAGTTCTATCTGATCCGTTGGTGTTCCGAGTTCTGGTTGGGAGCTTGATCTACTTAATGATCATAAGGCCTGATATTGCTTATGCAGTTGGCAAGGTGAGTCGGTACATGGCGGAACCACGGAAGCCTCATCTTCTGGCGGCAAAAGGAATTTTGAAGTATATGAAGTCGACCTCTGATCTGGGTCTCCTATATAGGAGAGGGTCAAGCTTGGAGTTGCATAGATTCATGGATGCTGATTACGAGGGAGATGTGGATGATCGGAGATCAACGTCTGATTTTGTCTTTATGACAGGCCCGACAGCTGTTTCATGGTGCAGCAAAAAGTAGGACTCGGTGTCCGTATCTACCACATAAGCGGAATACAAGGCTTCGGCCTTGGCAGCTCAGGAAGCCATTTGGCTCAGGAGGATGGTGGAGGACGTCCATGAGGAGGTTTGAGGTCCCACTATGCTACACGGGGATAATGAGAGTGCTCTCAAGCTGGTTAATAATCCAGCCTGTCACGTGAGGACCAAGCATATTGAGATTGAGCACCATTTCATTCGTGAAAAGGTGTTCAGAGGATCTCTTATGGTCGAGCATGTTCAGAGTGCGGACAATGTTGCAGACATCTTCACAAAGCCGCTGGTAAAGGGAGCGTTTACTCGGTTGCGGAGTTTACTCGGGCTAATTTCCACTTCCCACTTCAAGGGTGAGTGTTAAATTGTTTAAGTGGAGTGGAAGGTGGCTGGCGGTCTGAAATTTGGTGACCGCAGAGACTGCGCGGTCTCTATTCTGGTGCTCTGCCGGTCTAGCTCTGCCGGTCTATCTTTGGCGATCTAGTGTGACCTGCCGGTTTGGTCTTGTTTGCTACGGTCTATTTCCGGGTTGTTCTGCCTGGTTGGCATGTCTTCTTTGTTGGAAGACCGGGCGGTCTGTTCTGTATAACCGCTATGTCCGGGCGGCTTATGCAGGTCTATCTGGCGACTTGTCTGAAGTCGGCCAGATGTTCTTGGGTTGGCTCTTGGTAATCTAAGGAAGGAGCAGTCTTGTGTCCGCGTAGGTTGTGCGCGGTCTGCTGCTGGTCTGCGGTCTTAGACCGGATATTGTCCAAATGGTCTGATCACGCGGTCTGCTTTGTGAGACCGCTGGTGATTGTATCCCTCTTGTGCGGTGATGACATCCATCTACCCGCCTATAAATAGGGTGCAGGGCCCGTCATTCATAACGAGAACTGTAAGAACTAGAGCCTGGGTTGTTTCATGCGGTCTCATCTTTGAGGTCGGGCGGTCTCGGAAGCGAGTTGACTGTTTGTTGTGTTCGCAGGTTTGCGGTCAGCAGGTTGCGGTATCCTTCCTTGGTGATTTCCCAGCGGCTTCAATAAACAGTTCGGCAGCGGCTTTCTGCAAACTGGTTTATGTTGTTCTTCTGCTGTTCGCAGCGAACTCGGCGATCAGGCGACCTTTAGCGGTTAGGTGATCTGAGTTGCGGTCTGGCGACAGCTTCAGTTCTTTGTTCAGTGCAATAAGCTCCAGTTCATGCGGTCTGAGGTGGCGGTCTGGCAGTACAGGTCATCTTGCCTGTTTTCTATTCGAGTGGTCTCAGGTCAAGCCGGGCGATCTCTGGAGTCGAGCGGTCTGTGCGGTCTCTTCTTGTCAAGCCGCCAGTGTCTCGTCACGTATACCTCGCACTATAATCAAGTATTGTGATTCAATAAAGCTTTGTGTTGCTGTGTGGCATTTTGTGGTTGTTTGGCTATAACTCAGTTGATGCTACTCCTGCTTACTCCTAAACGATTCAAATCAAAAATTTTAACAGATTGTTTGGTTTGTGAATCTGAATATAGCTTATTTAAGTTGTTCTTCTCTCTTACACAATTTTGGAGATCCAGTCTCTTTTACACATTGAAACTTTTTTTCACAGAGCTCCTCCTACTTCCAGTGTGCTCCTCCGCAGCTCCTCCACCACTTTCGGCAGGCTCCCCTGCAGGTATTGCCCTCTAGCACCATGTATTGCTTTCAAATCAGTAGTACTATAGTAGTGAGAATGGAGGTTCTTTTCAAAGTTTTTGTTTCAATTATTAATTGCAAATTTTACTTATGCCATCTGCTGCTTAGAATCTGATTTTACTTATCGCCCCATTAAGATTTTTATTTCCATCTACTATTGTAGACAGTCGGATTCAAGGTCCACTTTTTTATTCATGATTTTATTTGCTGATTCAAGTGGGAAAATGAGATTCAAAAATTACAATTTCATTTCACAGAAGAATGCCAAGTGAGGCCACTACTTCTGAAATTACCAACATACAAAAACACACCTTAACTGTTTGGAATTACTGTGGAAAACATTTGTTGTTAGAAACTGTTTTGCTGAAATTATTAGGAAATCCAATTTCCTATACACTGTCGTTATTTTAGTTACAAAAAATCCCTATTTCAATAATGGGGATTATGAGAATACTAATAATATTAGAAGTATTATAATTGTTTTAAAATTGTCATATTTTATAAGGTAAATTCATTTTATTAGTTGATTTTAATGCTTGATCTTCAGGTGTTCCTCTTTAATTCTTCTGCTTGATTTCTAGAACTTTCATCATAATTTTTTGCAGTTTTTTGCTGGTGCTCCATTTTAATTTTTCAGCTCATTGAGGTATGAAACATCTAATACACATTTTGTTTTGAAGACCATACATCTTACACACATCCAATTCAGCAACCATCATTTTTCAGCTTCTTTGCTGATTGGTAGTTCTTTTTTTGCAATACAGAGAAGCAGGGGTATTGGTACTAAGGCTTCATTTGGTTCCGCATTTAGGAACCGCATTTTGAGGAAACGCTGCCACACGATGGCAAAACAAATGGAATGCCGGCTCCGTTTTCCGCATTTTGCCCCGCAACATGGAGGAAAACCAGCGCAGCCGCTCCGTTTCGACACCCGCCTCCATGCCTCTGTTTCGACCCCCGCATCTGTGTCGCCCTTTCTGCCCACCACCGCCGCGCCAAATAAAGTCTAAATTTAATTGGCTCCATCTATTATTGGATTCACGCATGAAATACCTACTTCTCAGCACTTTATTTCAATACAGAGCACTTTATTTCAATACATAGCACTTTATTTCAGCTTTAATGTACTCACTGTGCACTTAGAAGCTGGTATGTCGCCAGAATACCAATACAGAGCACTTTAGAATGAGAAGAGCACTTAGAATACGAAGAGCACTAATTATCAAAATAAAGTGTGATCCTAATTATTTCATGTTGCGAAGAGCACTAATTATCAATACAGAACTGCCAATCATTCTATACTTGTTGCGAAGAGTACTAATTATTTCATTTTTTGAATCTCATCTTTCATGTATCCTTACCAATAAAGATTGATGATTCAAAACCATCGTGTTTATGACCGCCGGCATGCCAAACATATCGATTCTTAAATTGTTCAAGGCCCTCAGAGAAACCAACTTAAAAGTGCCTTTTAATAAAATATGTTGCCCCCCGCCGAATGTTGCCCCCGTTTGAATGTTGCTGCATGTCACTGCCCTCTTCGCACGCCTACATATTTGACCATTTGCCTTATGTTTTCTAGCTCTACATTTTTCACCATCTGCCTTGCTTTTGCCGGTGATTTTTTAGAGAAGAAAATATTTGAAGTAAGTCAATGTAATTTGTTTGATTGGTTTCTGTTATGAAATTTTGAATAATCCTCTACCAGTCTCCCACTCTCCCTGTTTCAGGTTATTCTTTAGTGCTCCTCCTCAACACCGTCCTTGAGGTTCCCATGCAGTAGAGACATTCCGACAAGCTTTAACGTTGTTGCTAGCTGAATGAAGGTGCGTTTTTGTGGTGCTCCTTCCTTTTTTTAGTTCGTTATCAGCGTTTTTTTCAATTGGCGTGTTCTCAGCACTTTATTTAATCTTTAATGTACTCATTGTGCACTTACAAGCTCTTGCACGATGTGCTGAATCATGACTACCAAAAACAATCACTCATTAATCATCAATAAAAGTGCGTGAATCCAATACCTGCATTTGGGTTTTCATCTTTTATGTACTTATTGTGCACTTTATTTCTTCTCTTTTTGGAACTGGATTGTCCAATATCAGTAGGGTTTTAGAAAAACCAATACCCGCTTATGTGTTGTAATATTGCTGTGGTAATAAGAATAATAGATGGGGATAGTAACACAGAGAAACCATTGGCATGAATACCAATACATAGAAGCATGTATTTTCTGAATCTCAGCTTTCATGTATCCTTACAGATAAGCATGAAATATATATACATTTGGTAGGGGAGATCACTATAATTTATTTACATTTGGTAGGGGAGATTCATGTTTTCATGTTTGTAGGAGCCTAAACCAATAAGTAGTCTTAAATATTTTTTAAAAGAACTGCCAATCAGCAAAAAAGTAGTCTTAGAAATTAGGAATGACTGTTTGTAATATATGCTACTGTTATATAAATCTTGCTGTGAATGGATTTTTTTAATGCGAAATGCTCCTTTGATATATTTTGATATGTATTGTCTTATGTGATGTATTTATTATAAGTATGAACTTTATTCTAATTTATCATTGCAAGTATGAACTTCACATGTATGTGTGTTACATGCAGATGTCGTCGCCTCGACAAATGTCGCCTCCACAACCATTGTCGCCCCCCGACCAATGTCTCCACGAAGATCAATGTCGCCCCCCAACCAATGTCTCCCCGAAGACCAATATCGCCCCCCGATGACCAATGTCGCCCCCACGACCAAAGTTATTTTCTGAATCTCATCTTTCATGTATCCTGACAGATAAGCATGAAATCTAGATACATTTGGTAGGGGAGATCCATGTAGTTTATTTGCATTTGGTAGGCGAGATTCATGTTTTCATGTTTGTAGGAGCCTAAACCAATAAGTAGTCTTAAATATTTTTTAAAAGAACTGCCAATCAGCAAAAATTTAGTCTTAGAAATTAGGAATGACTGTTTGTAATTTATGCTACTGTTATATACATCTTGCTGTGAATGGAAATTTTTGTTAATGCGAAATGCTCCTCTGATATATTTTGATATGTATCGTCTTATGTGATGTATTTATTATAAGTATGAACTTTATTCTAATTTTTCATTGCAAGTATGCACTTCGTATGTATGTGTGTTACATGCAGATGTCGTCGCCCAGACCAATGTCGCCGCCACAACCATTGTCGCCCCCCGACCAATGTCTCCCCGAAGACCAATGTCGCCCCCCAACCAATGTCTCCCCGAAGACCAATATTGCCCCCGATGACCAATGTTGCCCCATGACCAATGTTGCCCCCACGATCAATGTCGCCACCATGACCAATGTCGCACCCACGACCAATGTCGCCCCCACGATCAATGTTTCCCCCATGACAAATGTCGCCCCCCCCCCCCCCCCCCCCCCCCCCCCCCCCCCCCCCCCCGCAGGGGTCCCCCGTGCACGACTGCTCGTATATTTATATATATATATATATATGTGTGTGTGTGTGTTTGTATGTGTTTTGGTTAATATTCAAAATTGAAAGAGAAAATTTACAAAAACCATTTAAAATACCCAAAAATATTCTCTCAATATATTCATTATTCACCTTGCAATCTTTCTATTTAATATGTTGAAATGGATGAATATGAATTGTTTTATTTTAAATACTTACATCATTATGAATAGAATTTATGACTACCTAAATTTCTATATGTTTAAAGTAATGATCGCTTATAATAATCATGCAAAATCAAAAGATCTTTTAATTCAAATATGAAACATAACTACAAAAGATCGTTTGCTTCTAACATATGGTTTGTGATCATGATAATGTGAATGAAATATGTTTTGTGTGTGCATGTATCTCACCTATATGTAAACCCTAGAATCATCTTTATACGAATAAAAGCAAATCAAACAGAATTATCACTTTATTCTTGGTCTAAAAATTGAAATACTATTTTTGATTGCATGCAACATTAACTCTATTAATCTTATGACGTAACATTACTCTCAAACTCATCATTCTATCATTATCATCTAATAAATATTATTCATGCTAGTTATCTCATATTGCCATAATGAATTATTTTAAAATTGAAATATTGAAAGTAAAAATTCATAATAACTATGTGGTTTTAAAATGAACTATAATTAGAAATAAATCTCTCATAAAAGCCATAGTTTATAAATTGATTCCATAGGACAAAATGCTTAGGTTGTCCATGATCATTCACCCATATTATGTGTCTCACAAAAGCGAGGGCGTAAGATTGTATGCATTAGAAAACCTAACCTCTAAGTCATGTCTTTTTCTTAACCAAGGAGGGTTCTATTGGGGCCTTGTGAGGCACTGGGGGGGGGGGGAGTGCTAGGTTGAGAGTTCTATAGTGTGCACATATTGGATTAACAACCCATCCTACGACATTTGTGCAGCACCTCATGCCCTTCCGTCATTTAGTACGGGGCAAGTGTGTAGGAAAATGGTTAGAGTATTATAATTTAGGACATACCCATATCATATTTTGCATGCACTCTTTATGATTATATTATTCACGCAGTCTTGGGTTGATTGAACATGCTTATCTTATGTTTTGTATATTTTATCATTTTTGAGCTTTAATGATCTTATAAAACACAAGTATTTGAAAACCCGAAAAGATATTAAAACCATCTTTTAACAAACATGAAACATGCTTTGACTAGAATTGGGAGTCTTAGATATATCAAATTGAGTCTATAAATTTTTCGTATGGGTAGCAACCAATAACACCTAAATATTTTGAGAAACTGAGGTTTGACATGTCACCCCATCATATCTCCTAGTACCAGTGCGAACCCTTCACATTGTAGACCTCAGGAAGTCTAAGATCCACTTTAAATTGCTAAGTCCAACTAAAGTCTCACACAAAAGATCAAAAGTAATTATAGACTCATGCATCCTCCTGCAATAATAAAAAAGGTAAATTTTCATATATCTTAAAACATGAATCTATCATCAAAATTGAACTAAAAAGCACTACCGCATGACGCTATCAATAACGCCCCGTGTTAGCATTTCTCTCTGAACATAACAACTCTTTCTGCCTATTCATCCATATACTTATATATATCTGTGTTTACATCTTAATTACTTTTTCATTACCAGAAAAATCAAAAATAAATATAAAATTTAAAAACCATTTTAATACTACCAAAAATATGCTTAAATAGTCTTCTAATCCTCTCCAAATTCTCTGAAATTTGTACAATGAGAAGGTCTATATACATACTCCCTATTCCAAAGAAAAATTCTTCAAAAATCTCAAAAACAGTATTCTGTTTGGGCGTTGAGTAGTTAACTACAGATGTTAGCTCTTTTGGCCAAATTAAAAATTTGTTTCTCCTAAACTATTTCTAGTATTTTAATGCATTTCCTCAGTTTATTTTCTCTGCTTTAAAATTCTTTTGTAATTATTTTGTTAATTTTCTACCAAAATACAAAAAAAAACTCAAAATACTCAAAAATATGCTTTTATCATTTATTGCGTTTTAAATATTTACAAAATTTTGGTTTGACTATACGACTTCACAAGAGCAAACATCTTAGTTTTTTTGTTTCAAATGGTCCAAATTGATTAGGCATACACTTAAAGATTGTCCTCAATGTCTAATTTTAATTTCAAATTTCCTAAACATTGTTTTATCTTCATGCCTTGACCTTAATCAGATTATGTGCAATGAAATAGTCTATAGAAAATTGTGTATGATTGACTAGCATGCTTCTAAGTATGAGTAAAGTTTTATGCTAATCAATGATTCATTCACTCACTATTTTGGTAATTTACATGTGCTAATAATCTTAGTCTTGCATGATTGTGTAGTGTAATAGTTTTAATATATTAAGTTGTATGTCTAACCTACCTACACCATCATTCAAACAATAAATTTCTTGCACACATATATGTGTTATTTCAAAATTTTATGGGTTTGCAACTACAAGTGAATTCAGAGACCATTGGCCTAAAATTATAAAAATATGAAATTAAATGCCAAAGATAACTCCACCAAGCATTACTCACCTCCTGAAAATTCTTAATGAGCATTGTGAGGCTAAGCACCTTGGAAAGAATTGTAAAGTGTCTTGTGCAAACATATTCTTTTTATCACTTCTATTTGTACACCGGATCACAAAACATAAAAACAATTTATAGAAATGCTTATGTAATCCTCCAAGCAATACTTCGCTCCTTGATAAGTCTTAATGACCATTATGTGGGCGAAGCACCTTGGTAGTTGTACTCATGAAATGTGCTTTGAAATTTTATTCTAAAATTGATGTGTGAAAGTAATTATAAGATTACAATCTTAATATTGTTGTTACTATTTCATTACATATGTCATGTGTTTTGATTATTTCACTTGTATAATTTTATCAAAACACCATATGCACACATCATTGTTTTTCATAAAGCTTCTACTCATGAGAATTGAATCCTAATGCAAAATTACATAATTCTGTAAAAATGTAAGTAAAAACACTAGATTGCAATGCATGATTTCTAATATGTTTTCTTTACTTGAAATACGAATTAGTTACATTGTAGTCCTTATCTTTTTGAATATGTTCAATGATGCTTGCCTATTAGTTATGAAAATTTTCAAGGTAAAAGCTCAAATGTGAAGAGACTAGCAATATTGTTGGAATGGTCAAACTATAACAAAAATGCTACTATGTGTTATTTTGTTCTATCTTTCCGCATTACTAATTTAACTATCTTATTTTTACCATGCTTTATCATGCTTACTTCTATGGTTTTTTCTTCACTTGTTCTTGTCAAACTTTATTGTAATTCTTTCATCAGGTAGTATCCTTTTTCAAATTACTTTGAAAAGCAAGTGGTAGAATTCCTTTGGTAGAAACATGGAATGTTGTTCCTTCACGGTCCGGTTATTATATCCATTTTCCTCTGTACTACTCTTACCCTTAGCTCGATCATAAATTACCTTATGTTTAAATGAAACTCTTAATCATCTCTTAGTTGCGTCCCAACTTTTGTCTTCTCTCATCTAGTTTTGTTTCACTCCATCCACTTTTGCTAATAACAAAAGGGGGAGAATAAAATGATAAACCATAATGATTAAAGGATTAGGATTCACTAGATTAAGGGGGAGCATACATCTAGTCTATGCGAGCATACACTAAGGGGGAGCACTTAAGTAGGGGGAGCACAATTTATCAATCAATAAGCATTATTAATGTCTCTATATTGCTTAGTGGCATATACCCTTCTAAAAACGCATCTCTCTTATATATGAATCTGATTTATCTATATTGGATTTGTTATTATCAAAAGGGAGAGATTGTTGGAACATGGTTTTCCGTATCCCTTTGATTTGAGAATAGCAAATTCTTCTTGTATTTGATCATGGTTTTCATTGTGTTTTTAGCATACAGTCTTGAAAAGATATGACACGTGGATGCTACATTATTGGTCTGGACCTGCACACAAGCTGAAAAATGGAATGATGTCTAACGCCAGGCGATAGTACTTAACACCGGCGTTGACTCCCGTTAATACCAAGACAAATGTGAAAAGGAGGGAAGTTGTCATGATTGAAGGAGCACTTTAGGAATAATCTGACCTGACGCTAGTGTTAGCCTCAACGCCAACGTTAGGGTTGCCTAAAATGAATGTTTCCTAAAGTGCAGTATCTCCTTTCTATTTTGAAGATCTGAGCCATCAAAACATTTCTATAATGGGTCAACGCCAGGCGTTAGCCTTAACGCCGACGTTAGCTTCCAGCCCTATAAATAGGTGGATTTTGTTTTCTTCATTGACGAATGCCAAGGTGCCCTATTCCAACACTCTGATTTATTTGTGAGGTCCATATTTCCAGACCACAAAGGATCTCCCACTTAATTTCAATAGGAGGAATCAAAGAAGGCTTGAATCGACACGCTAACTCAGCGAGAAGAACGCACGCCTGAACATCAATGATCTTCAATGATTCTTCGTCGTCTCTTTCAAATTACCTCATAGGGAGTTTTAATATTTGTCTTTTGTATTTATCTCGGTAATCGGTCCATGAATTCACCTCGTGTTGGCGACTAGGTTTGGGTAGGACTTAGGGAGGAATTTGCCTTGTGCTAGCGACTGGGTCTAGGGATTAGATCTAGGGGTTGTTCGAGTCTTTTCTTGTGATAGAAGGGCTAGAGAACCTTGAGTCCGTATCTGGGGAGAGATCGGCTAAAGCCAACTATTTCTTGGTGAGAAGAGTCGGTATTGAAAACAAAGAGTATTTCATATTTCGCCTTAGATTTCTAACGTCATAGAAATCAGATTTTGTAACCAAATTCTATTAATGATAATCATGACGTTTTTTTATTTAATAAAATTGATTTACTACTCTTTGATTCACTCTTATTCAAATAAAATATCAAATGTTTTCTATAAAAATTTAAAGTTTTCTAAAACTCTTATTCACCCCCTCTAAGGGCGCCTCAAGATCAAACAGGAGAGTCACGGTTGTGACTTCGAGGGATACGGGCGTGACTTGAGTCAACTTTGCACGACATCACGGCGGCAGGTGTGAGACATATTTAAGTTGACACGCCCTTGGTCACTGGCGTGACCGAGGGCATGTAATTAAACACGGGAATGACCTAGGCAAAATGTTCCCAAATTACGCTGCAGCAACTCTGGATGTGCATTAGGATTAGACACCCTTGGTCACGAGCGTGATCGAGGGTGTGACTTGCATTTTTGACCAAATTCATCCCAAAATCTGCAAAAATAGAAATATGCTAAATTAGATTCAATTTGCATAAAAGAACTATTTAAAACTAATATTGACATGAAAAAGAGAAATTCATATTAAATTAATACTAAAATCTATAATAAAAAATCATATAAAACTTACTTATCACTACCTCATCGTAGGAGTTCTATACAGAAAAACTTTTCTCTCACCATTAGGAAGGTGTATATTTGAGGTAGAAATTCCATCTGTGCCCCAAGAAGTCCATTCAGGAGAATGTGGCAGCCATTCAGGTGCTAGAGCCTTGTAGAAAAGAATTTCAAGGCATGGATATTTCTAGCCTCAAATGAAGAAAGCTGCTAAAAAAATTGCAAAGAAATGTGTACAATGCCAGAAGATTGCTCCTTTATAGCATCAACCAGTTGAGCAGCTTAGGTCAATATCAACTCCATGTCCATTTGCAGTTTGCGGAATGGACCTCATTGGACCTTTTTCTTTGGCCAATGGACAAAGCCGATTTATCATTCTAATGATCGATTATTTCAGCAAATGGATCAAGACAAAGCCGTTAGCAAAAACAACCACGTATGTCACAACCCGCATTTTCCCAAGAATATAATACGTATTATCAGAGCAACGGGAAAATACGCATCGTGATGCCACCCCTGCAGGAGATGACTACAGACGCTCAGGAAAACACTCCTTACGATAATTTTATAAAAGACATATCCGTGTTCGGATTAAAAGAGAAATTTTCATTTTTTAGCTTAAGACCGCGTCACTCGGTCTGATGGATCATCTAGCCCACAAGTAGAAAACTATACATACGCAGCGGAAAATAGGTTTGTTTCTTTTAGCCTACATGAGCAAGAAAATAAACATTTCAGGAATGATATGCACATATCTAGGTTTAGTATAGTAAGAAAGGATACGAATTTCAAAGTATGCGATCTTTATTTAAAAGCATGATATGCAAGAACGACATTTTTTTATAATCAATAAAGTAACTACTACATCTTTGCGAAAATACTTCCCAGAGAGCAAATAGGTAAAGTACTCAAAGTAACAGCAAAGCAAACAGTAAGTAATCTAAACAAAAAGCCATACGGGTGCCAACAGCTGACACGAACCCGCAGGGAAGAAGGAAAAACAGCTAAAGGAGAGACAACAACTAAGCATCTGCCCCTTACCTAAGAGGGGAAGGGCCTCGACAGGAACACTGAACGACGCCGCTCTAACTCCTGCGGCGGCTAAAAACCTGAACCTGAGACATTCATAAGAAAAGAATGCCTCAGCCCAAGAGGGTGCAAGAAAACCAAGATTAGCAGTAAAAGAAATAAGAGAGTGCAGAAAGGAAAACTAAACAGGTAAACATCTATAATCTTACAACAACCCGAGCCAGCTCAAATGAGTGCACTCGGTAAGAAGAAAAGCTTGCACCAGAAGGTAATAGTCAACCACGTGTCCGCCATTGCGGCTCAGAGGTGATGGTCATACATATAATATCATAATACACATATATAAGCATATATGTTTAAGAACTTGAGACTGATCAGCTCGAGGGAAAAGCGTCCCCCAAAAGAAGGTACTGCGACGTTGGTATCTTCCACTAACGCCCGCAGCCCAAAACCGGGTCGTGGTCCTTTATCCACTGCCACCCAATAACTACCCACCGTGCAAGGCTTAAAACAAAGGTTCTAAATAATCAAATTAATTTTCAATCAAGACACGGGACGTAACCCGAGATATCAGCACCATAACACCCTAAGGATAGGGTCACAAAGAAATAAACACTACTCAACGATTCGTTTAAAAACACTTGGTGAGTCCAAACTTGACTCCCAAAGAGCTTCTCGTAACAGCACGATGAATAAGGCACGACAGATGAACACTGACCAAATACAGGGCAACTCAAGAATATAGCATATCTTTATCAAAGGTCCCAGCCAAAGGGATTTAAATGGTTTGATAACAACGTTTAAGATACCCGGGAACACCCGGCAGAAGAACATATAGATATATAAGGAAACAATTCAGAATGAGCGATGAAATTGACAGGAGACTCAACAGGAGCCGACGGGAGAAGACTTATATCAAGTCGACGAGGAGGACTGATTTCAAAGATGACTAGAAGACTTCACTTCAAAGTCGACGGGGAACTTCATAGAAGAAGAAATAGTTGCACGATCATAAGGTGTGCAAACCTTTCTAAACCTAGGGAAATCTTATATTAATGAACATATTTTATCGGGGTTGCATCACCGTTAGAGTGTTGACGATGACCTCTAGGGATGACTTAAGATTTCAAGACTTGATCATGGAAAGACACTATATAAAGGAATTTGCCCTCCAACTTAAAAGAAAATAACGACAACACTTAGTGGACTGCATAAGAATGACCACCTAGCCTAATTTATACTGCAGAAATTTAGCAATGACACTCCATAGATTAGGACTATAGCAGCCGGCCAACAAGGAGGAGTTATAGCAACAACCAAAGCAGTGGTAGAGTAAGGGACAGCAGCATAACAGCCCTATGGGCTGCTGAAAATCAGCCCAATATCAACAGTACAAATGCTGTTTTAGGCACAAAACAGCCCAACCAAAGTTCCCTAACATTCCCCTCACATTCTACCAGCAACAACCAATCATAAACAAGGAAATATATGGTAGGTCAATATAGAAGAGAAATGTGTATAAGAGCGATTGTGGAGGTATGAGAATTTGTAGTAAACATCCTGAGACTTCAATACTGCAGCAGCATTTGGTATTGCCAGTTCTAGCAAGATATGGGCATAGGAGTACAACATCAAATTATCCATCATACAAAAAGTGATATATATAATCATAATTTATGATATTCAAAAGTAAGAAAATGGGCAAACTTTAAATGCGTGGCATCATCAAAAGCTTTAAAGCCATACATTTTAAAGCAAAGAAAAGAGAATTTATCAAAGCATGCGCAAAAGTAACAGGCACAAGTATTGGCATGAAGAAGAGAATTAGTGTGAAAGAAACATAGGTAGATCTTTAAGGGATTGATTGATTCCAAAAAGGATTCCCTTCGTTCCATTATAACAATATTTTCCCAAAAATTTGACTCTAAATATCGAGTTGCTGAAGGCAGTCAATTATTCATTTTATGAAGCAAGTTTGGCTTTTTGATTTTATATAAGGTGGACCTTGACAACTTAAAGAATCATCCCACACGGTGAAACAAACAACTGCACATCATCAATAAAAAAAAACCAGGAAGAGATCACCTTCCAAATCCCAATCATAATAATAGATCCACCTCAGAAACAAAAGTGAAACCTTAGATTTAGCCTAGCCTTCTAGCGAAATTCACGAACCTTAATATCAATTCTGGAATCCATATATAACCTAAAAATACTAAACAAAATTTAAGCAGAATCCTCAACAATCAACCACCAGCCCGGCATATTTAAAGGCAAATTAAAATTTCAGGAAGAGCCCCAAGAAGCCTCTCAATAGATGGTTTGTAAATCCAAACCAAAACAAAATATAGCCGCCCCCCAAATCAAATATGGCAGCCCCCAAATCATAATATACACAGCAGCCCCCTTATTTAGATAATACGCAAGGAGCATATGCAGTGCGCTCTGGAGTCATCGACTGTAATTATGAACGAACACCTTAATACACCTAGCTTAAGACACAACAGCTAGGAACTAGAATTTCCTAACTTGATACAGATCAGAAAAGTGTAGATACTTGCTCTTGCTGTCACCTTGCTCTGGGAATTCATGAAATGATGTTATGCTTAACTTAGGACGGTATACCATCATCCTATCAACTTATGTGCATAAAATATAAATCCATGAATGCCCAATTTTATTTCAAATCATGTGTGTACAAGCGTCATCATGTATGTCTTTAGCTTGGCACGTGTGCAAATGCTATGTTATGATGCATATGCAGTGCTATGCAATCTAAAAGGGCCTTAATGCATGCTATGAGCGGCGTACACATGCGATCTTATGCATCCCATACTACATATTATCGCATGTAACGAAAAAGAAAAACGAGTTAATGGACACGCATGCGACCTACGTTATGCATCCCATACTACATAACAGTCGTATGTTGTCACCTATGAGGATCCATATACAAACACATATTATGCATCCCATACTACATAATATGCCCCGTATACTTCTTATCATGCTATGAGTGTAGTGTTCATGCTTCAACCAAGACATACTGATGACCCTTCGGTGTGTGTATGCGATGAATGACGATTCTCACCAGGCGGTTAACCGGACCAACCAGACTATCACATCAACCCGGCTAACCTCCCTCTGATACCAACTGTCACAACCCGCATTTTCCCAAGAATATAATACGTATTATCAGAGCAACGGGAAAATACGCATCGTGATGCCACGCCTGCAGGAGACGACTACAGATGCTCAGGCAAACACTCCTTACGATAATTTTATAAAAGACATATCCGTGTTCGGATTAAAAGAGAAATTTTCATTTTTTAGCTTAAGACCGCGTCCCTCGGTCTGGTGGATCATCTAGCCCACAAGTAGAAAACAATACATACGCAGCGGAAAATAGGTTTGTTTCTTTTAGCCTATATGAGCAAGAAAATAAACATTCCAGGAATGATATGCACAAATCTAGGTTTAGTATAGTAAGAAAGGATTTTTCTATGAATTTCAAAGTATGCGATCTTAATTTAAAAGCATGATATGCAAGAACGACAATTTTTATAATCAATAAAGTAACTACTACATCTTAGCGAAAAGGCTTCCCAGAGAGCAAATAGGTAATGTACTCAAAGTAACAGCAAAGCAAACAGTAAGTAATCTAAGCAAAAAGCCATACGGGTGCCAACAGCTGACACGAACCCGCAGGGAAGAAGGAAAAACAGCTAAAGGAGAGACAACAACTAAGCAACTGCCCCTTACCTAAGAGGGAAAGGGCCTCGACAGGAACACTGAACGACGCCGCTCTAACTCCTGCGGCGGCTAAAAACCTGAACCTGAGACATTCATAAGAAAAGAATGCCTCAGCCCAAGAGGGTGCAAGAAAACCAAGATTAGCAGTAAAAGAAATAAGAGAGTGCAGAAAGGAAAACTAAACAGGTAAACATCTATAATCTTACAACAACCCGAGCCAGCTCAAATGAGTGCACTCGGTAAGAAGAAAAGCCTGCACTTGAAGGTAATAGTCAACACAATCAAAGCCCACCACGTGTCCTCCATTGCGGCTCAGAGGTGATGGTCATACATATAATATCATAATACACATATATAAGCATTTATGTTTAAGAACTTGAGACTGATCAGCTCGAGGGAAAAGCGTCCCCCAAAAGAAGGTACTGCGACGGTGGTATCTTCCACTAACGCCCGCAGCCCAAAACTGGGTCGTGGTCCTTTATCCTGCCACCCAAAAACTACCCACCGTGCAAGGCTTAAAACAAAGGTTCTAAATAATCAAATTAAGTTTCAATCAAGACACGGGACGTAACCTGAGATATCAGCACCATAACACCCTAAGGATAGGGTCACAAAGAAATAAACACTACTCAACGATTCGTTTAAAAACACTTGGTGAGTCCAAAGTTGACTCCCAAAGAGCTTCTCGTAACAACACGATGAATAAGGCACGACAGATGAACACTGACCAAATACAGGGCAACTCAAGAATAGAGCATATCTTTATCAAAGGTCCCAGCCAAAGGGATTTAAATGGTTTGATAACAACGTTTAAGATACCCGGGAACACCCGGCAGAAGAACATATAGATATATGAGGAAACAATTCAGAATGAGCGATGAAATTGACAGGAGACTCAACAGGAGCCAATGGGAGAAGACTTATATCAAGTCGACGAGGAGGACTGATTTCAAAGATGACTAGAATACTTCACTTCAAAGTCGACGGGGAACTTCATAGAAGAAGAAATAGTTGCACGATCATAAGTTGAGCAAACCTTTTTAAACCTAGGGAAATCTTATATTAATGAACATATTTTATCGGGGTTGCATCACCGTTAGAGTGTTGACGATGACCTCTAGGGGTGACTTAAGTTTTCAAGACTTGATCATGGAAAGACACTATATAAAGGAATTTGCCCTCCAACTTAAAATAAAATAACGACAGCACTTAGTGGACTGCATAAGAATGACCACTTAGCCTAATTTAGACTGCAGAAATTTAGCAATGACACTCCACAGATTAGGACTATAGCAGCCGGCCAAAAAGGAGGACTTATAGCAACAACCAAAGCAGTGGTAGAGTAAGGGACAGCAGCATAACAGCCCTATGGGCTGCAGAAAATCAGCCTAATATCAACAGTACAAATGCTGTTTTAGGCACAAAACAGCCCAACCAAAGTTCCCTAACATTCCCCTCACATTCTACCAGCAACAACCAATCATAAACAAGGAAATATATGGTAGGTCAATATAGAAGAGAAATGTGTATAAGAGCGATTGTGGAGGTATGAGAATTTGTAGTAAACATCCTGAGACTTCAATACTGCAGCAGCATTTGGTATTGCCAGTTCTAGCAAGATATGGGCATAGGAATACAACATCAAATTATCCATCATACAAAAAGTGATATATATAATCATAATTTATGATATTCAAAAGTAAGAAAATGGGCAAACTTTAAATGCGTGGCATCATCAAAAGCTTTAAAGCCATACATTTTAAAGCAAAGAAAAGAGAATTTATCAAAGCATGCGCAAAAGGAACAGGCACAAGTATTGGCATGAAGAAGAGAATTAGTGTGAAAGAAACATAGGTAGATCTTTAAGGGATTGATTGATTCCAAAAAGGATTCCCTTCGTTCCATTATAACAATATTTTCCCAAAAATTTGACTCTAAATATCGAGTTGCTGAAGGCAGTCAATTATTCATTTTATGAAGCAAGTTTGGCTTTTTGATTTTATATAAGGTGGACCTTGACAACTTAAAGAATCATCCCACACGGTGAAACAAACAACTGCACATGATCAATAAAAAAAACCAGGAAGAGATTACCTTCCAAATCCCAATCATAATAATAGATCCACCTCAGAAACAAAAGTGAAACCTTAGATTTAGCCTAGCCTTCTAGCAAAATTCACGAACCTTAATATCAATTCTGGAATCCATATATAACCTAAAAATACTAAACAAAATTTATGCAGAATCCTCAACAATCAACCACCAGCACGACATAATTTAAAATTTCAGGAAGAGCCCCAAGTAGCCTCTCAATAGATGGTTTGTAAATCCAAACCAAAACAAAATATAGCCGCCCTCAAATCAAATATGGCAGCCCCCAAATCATAATATACACAGCAGCCCCCTTATTTAGATAATACGCAAGGAGCAGCCCCCCCCCCCCCCCATTTGAACAGCAATATGGCAGCCCCCAATCATAATATATACAGCAGCCCCCTTATTTAGATAATACGCAAGGAGCAGGATGGGAAGTGCAGGATGGGAAATTAGGCGAGCAAGACCATCCATAATTAACCAAGTAGTTATGTGAAAAATGCAGGGTTCAACAAGTAAATATGATCCAGAACTAGCCGATAATAAACCCAGCGTATAACCAAGATAACCCCAAAATAGGATGATAGCCGGAACTAGGAGCACTACTAGCACACCCCCAAAATAGATGTTAACAGAATTTGGAGAAAAACTACTAGCATAATCTAACACAAAGCAGCCTAACATTGCAGCATATCAGATACACCAACCAATTTCCAACGGGAAAAATTTCTAACTAAATTTTCTAATAAGATTCCTAATCAGGGAAAGGATACCAACAAAAACTTACAACCTGGAAGGGGTTTCCAGCACAACCATGGTTAAGACAAAGCATATAACCTGAACAAAATTTCTAACAGGGATACGCTAAAGCCCCCTAAACAAAATTGGGAGATGAAGAAATACAAGACCTGGAAGCAAGATTTCCTTGCACAATATAAGATAATGCCTTCTCAGCCCCATATCCAAGCCAAATTCAGAAGAAGGCATAACCTGGAAGGAATTCTTTGCTTAGATATTGGGTCGTGCAAAGCATATGACCTAGACGAAATTTTCTGCACCAACATCGGATAATGCTTTCGCAACCCCACAATCGACCGAATTCAGTTAGACAAAAGAAGAAGAAGAGGAGGGGGGAGAGGAGGAGATGGGGGAGAAGAGTTTCCTTGCCTCATTCAAACCGCGACCCGAAGGACTTGCGACAAGCAGAGGAAGAGCCGCCCGGATCCACAGCTCCGGCGACGAAACCAGCTCCGGCGACGAAAAGCCCTTCACCTCCGACGTCTCTGATGCCGCTCAACTCCGACCACGCCATACCCTACCCCGCAGCTCTCTCTCTCTCTCTCTCTCTCTCTCGAATGGAGCCATCGGGGAAGGAAGGAAAAAAAACTGCCGGCAATCCTAAAAACTGCAGCCTATATAAGTATAGATTAATAATAATAAACAACTTTCATAAATATAAATTTTATATATAATTTATATATTATATATGATTGCATACATGTACCCACCTGCATAAATACATGCCTAATGAAACCCCACATTTTATGCATATATATATCATATTTATGTTTGTATAAATCTTTATACGCCACTATACGCACAAACATATACCCTTATACAACCTCTTGCACAATTACGAATACATATATACACTTATATATTTTTCCTAAATATAAACTTCTATATCTATACATTTATATCTATAACTATATAAGCCTAATTACTTATAAACTTACCTATATAAAAACATAACCGTACGTGATTGCCCATACACGCATAAAACTTCATACATACTCTCACATATATATATTTTTTTTTTATTTGTAAACACCTACCCCCATGGACCTACAAACATGCATATATATACGTACACATAACAGCATAAATGACTCAATCGAGGATAACTCGCCGGACGACGACGATCACGCAACGGTAATGCCCCTACGCACCTACGCCCTGAATCAAAATCTCGCTTTAG
The DNA here is from genome assembly GCA_033032865.1 of Dactylorhiza incarnata. Classification (NCBI taxonomy): domain Eukaryota; kingdom Viridiplantae; phylum Streptophyta; class Magnoliopsida; order Asparagales; family Orchidaceae; genus Dactylorhiza; species Dactylorhiza incarnata. The sequence goes on along the minus strand of JAWHQI010000019.1, from coordinate 19,073,434 downwards.
AATAATTATTATTAATTCCATATGCCTTAAATAAAATTATTATAAGAAAAACCCGGGGCATTACAACGTAGATCGTGAAGAATTATATATGGTGCAAAATCGTGTGCATACATGGAATTCTAATGTCCATAATTACTGATAATGATCCTCAATTCAATAACCCCGATCTGATAAATTTTTGTTGTCAAATTGGAATTGAGTTGCGATTTGCTTTGGTACACCATCCAAGGAGCATTCAGCAGGTGGAGGCAGGTAACAAGTTAATTATAAATCTCCTGAAGAAAAAGTTAAAAATATTCGAGGCAATTGGTCGGACCAGTTGTCCTCAGTGCTTTGGATTTAGGACAACTCTAACCTCAGCTATTGGAGAAACTCCTTTCAAACTATCTCATGGCTCAGAAGCTCTCATACTGGTTGAATTCGAGGTGATGAGTCCAAGGGTATTATTATCAAAGCAGAACAAAGATGGTTGGATGGAAGCAAATGATGAAGAGCTGAGATGTAGTCTCGACCTCATTGAAGAACTAAGAGACACGACAATGATCAGGTAAGAAGATGTGAAACGAAGAATGACCAAATATTATGACAAAAATGTTAGGATAAAAGAATTTGATTTTGGTGATCTAGTCCTAAAGAAGGTGGATGCGACAGCAAGAAAAGGTTCGGTTAGAAAGCTAAATCCAAATTGGGAGGGTCATTCATAATTAAGGAAGTGCTCAAGAATGATGCTTATCGTCTCCAAACTTATGAAGTGGAAGAGATATCCCACACTTGAAGTGGAGATGACCTGAAGTATTTTTTCCTCTTGATAATGTTGTCATTACATCTTTCTTATGTTCTGTAGATGTAGTTACTTGTACCTTTTCCCTGTACTTTACAAAGGAAGTATTAAGATAGATTATTTGTAAGGCTAAAATTCTACCAAGTGAGATATCGACGGATCCTACTTGTTGCCCCCGCAACTTAAAGCTTGAGAAGTAAAACCAATAATGACCACAGATAGCGGGGAGATTTTGCATATGTGTAGTAGTAGCTCGCCAAGCTCCTGTGGTGGATATTTAGGATGTTGCGTCCTTGCAAACATCTGACACACATCTGCATCAATGGAGGTCTAGGTGAATGTTTAGCTCTTTCATGCATATTAGGACATTGTTACAGCTTTGAAAATCTCTGTGAGAAAAGCAATGTCAGTTGCTATTCAACACGACACCTGCCCTATTGATCATCTTGGTCTGTGAGCTTTGAACAATCGTTGGTCTAAGGATAACCAAATTTTGTGAAAAGGGTGGTCAGGAGCATCTGTGACCGTCGCCTGAGCCCGAGAGTGGCTAGGAATTCTGACAATTGAGGTCATTTTCTCTTAGGGTGTTACATCCTTGATGATCTCTCTGAGGAAAGTAATATCGGCGTATCTTCAGTACCACAGCTGCCCTACTGATCGTCTTGGTCTGTACACCTCTTCTCTTCTTTACCGCTGCGGTCGCTCTTCTTCTTAGGTGTTACAACCTTGACAATCTCTCCGAGGAAAGCTATGTCGGTCAATTTTTGCCACGACACCTGCCATATTGATCATATTGGTCTGTAAACCTCGTCTCATCTTGACCGCTGAGGTCTCTCTATTTCTTAGGGTGTTACAACCTTGACGATCTCCCCAAGGAAAGTAATGTCAGTCACTTTTTAGCATGACACCTGCCCTATTGATCATCTTGGTTTGTACACCTCTTCTCCTCTTGACCACCAATGTCGCTCTTATTCTTAGGAAGTTACAGCTTTATTGATCTCTCTGAGGAAAGCAATGTCGGTTTTTGCTCTTTGAGGAAAGAAATGTCGGTTGCTCTTCAGCACCACACCTGCCCTGTTGATCATCTTGGTCTGTACACCTCTTCTCTTCTTAACCGTCAAGGTTGCTATCAATATATTCTATTATTAAGTGGCGTTCTAGAGCATTAAAGACCGATGCCTCTGATATTCGGCTACCTATTTTATGAAGGGGCAGTCTAGAGCATTTAAGACCGCCGCCTCAGATTACCAGATATCTATTCTTTTAAGGGGTGGTTTGGAGCATTTAATACCACCTCCTCAGGTTTTCGGATATATATCCTACAAAGGGGCGGTCTGGAGCATCTAAGATCGCCGCCTATATTTTTTGATCTAAATATTTTATTAAGGATTGTACTGGAACATCTAGGATCTTCACCTGCGGTGGATTATATACATTTTTTATGAAGAGGCGGTCTCGAGTGTTGGAGATTAGCACTAATAAACTATTATGAGATGAGACGATCTAGTATTTCAGAGATTCAATCTTTGGTGGTTTCTTATTTTTTCAAGCCGAAGGGATTCTTGTTATATGATCAAATAATTGTCGATCTCCCTCATGCAGTTGGTGATTCTAGCTCAATTACTTTAAAGCTTATGAACAAATGTACATATTGCTTTCTTAGAATATGTGGCCGTGAATAATGAAGATGACTATTCTCTTATACAAGATCTGGTAATCAATTTATCAATTATGAGAATGACTTCACCTCATGAGGAGTCAAGATGTGATCACGTGGTATGAGCAAATCGGCAAAGGCGAGATCGAAGAAATCATATTCACTATTAGTAAGTACATTTATTCTCATAAAACATAGAAGACAGATATAAAAAGTACAAAATTTTCATCATTTCATTTTTGGAAAGTACAATGGTTGCGCTGTCTCAAAACGACTGGAGATTACAATTCTAGCAAAAGAAAGTAAATCATCTAAAATATTATCTTTAATGATCACACTTTTGCCTCTTTGCTGACTGCTCTTTTGAGGTGGATTCGGTCTCATCTAAGGGGTTTTCTGAGCTTCTACACGGGACTCGAGTTCCATAAATTCGACACCGCAGTCAAACTCAAGTCGTTGGAGCATATTAACTCCCGCTTAACTGAGTTGGTTCCCTCTCCTTATGGCTCTTTTTTGTGGTCACTCCTTATTCACCACCTTCACCGGTCTCAAAAGCGGTTGAAAGTCCACAATGTGCCTCTGAGTATTCTCTAGAGGGGGTGAATAAAGTTTTAAATCTTTTATACCCTAGTTATGCACACACAATAAAAATATTAAGTGTTGTGCAATCATCAACACCAAAAGCAGAATAAAGTAATCACAAGAAATATAAAATAGAAAAGCAGTAAACTAGACAACATAGAAATTTATAGTGGATCCCCAAAATGATGGTTATACACTCTTCTACATCCCTGGTAGGATTGCACTAACTGTGCCCGAGTCTTTTGATAAGGAGACTCTCAGAACCACTAAGTCTTTTGACATGGAGACTCTTAGAACCACTAAATCATTTGATAAGGAGACTCTTAGAATCACTGAGTCTTTTCATAATGAGACTCTTAGAACCACTGAATCCTTTGAAAGAGGGATTCTTAAAACTCTTTTATAGTGTGTGAATGAGAACAGTAGAAGGAGAAGAAGAAATAGAATGGAATTCTTCAGTAAGAATTCTTCAGAAGCTATCTCTTGAATGTTGTTGCTTCTATTTGTCTTAGGATATAAATATGATGAATCCTTGCTTAAGATAATGATGATTGTAAGGGTTATAAGCTTGATCCTGATCCTCTTTGCCCATTTGTTAACTTGATGTTGTGTAATGTAGAAGAAGAGGCAGAGTGTTGTTATTAACTTTTCCTGTGCAGTAAAGTTGTTCTGCTATTCAGTCTTAGGGTTGATGGAGGAAAGAGGAGAAGCCCTATTTCGACAGACAAAAATATATGATCAGTTCTTCTCTCTTTTTTTCTTCCTTTCTCAGCATATTTTTTCTCTATCATTTTATTTTGAATTTCTTACTTCTTCTGGATTGTCCTTAGAAGGAATGTCCATTGGACAATTGATGTTTCCTTCTATCCTTCTTCCGGACCCGTCCATCTGATTTGAATAAACTTTCAAGAATGTTTTGCTGCATCTCTGGAATACTCCATTCCACTCTTGGCAATAAATGAGCGGTTGGAGAATAGTCTACAGTTTTGTAGACCTTCTGAAATGGTATTAGAAAAGACAGTAGAAAACCTTCTATTTCTGACTGTACTCGACGCTGCGTCGACATAATCTTTCGTCAAATCGACGCACCTTTGAGTTCATATAGAAGTAGCTTCGAATTCCTTCTTATCTCTGGCTGAACTCAGATATCGACGTTGTGTCGAGTTCTTATCGACATATCCATTGAGTTGAAGACTTGAATTTAAACTTCGTCTTCTACATCGAATTGAAGTCAAAGTTGCGTCGACTTCTAAGATGGCTTCGACAGACTCTTCCTTCTGCGTCGAGTTCATTTTGAAGTTGCGTTGACTTCTGATATAGCTTTGACAAGCTCTGCCTTCTGCGTCGAGATCATTTCAATTTTACGTCAAGATCATTTTGATGTTGCGTCAAATTTGCTTATACGTTGACTACATTTGAAGACTCGTTGATATCCAGTTGGAGTTACATCGACTCCATGTTGAGGTTGCGTCGACTTCTAGTCGACACATAATTACTCTGGATAATTTCCTTCATGTTTTCAGTTTGCCTTTCTCATTACTTTGACTCGGCTGACTTCCTAATACTTGTTAGATCTAATTACCCTTATTATACAACATAGGTAATTACCCTAGGGAGTAAAATCACATATAGTGAATTTGTTAAGTTAAATCAAAAGGAGTTTATCCCAACAATCTTCCCTATTTATCTTAACAAATTTATAGATTGTTCAAAGTGATTTTACAGAATTGAGAAATAACACAAAATGTACATCATTTCTAAATAAGGAGAAGGAGAAAAGCATCACCATGCAAATGAACACTTATGTCTTCGAGATAGATTTTTAGACTTTGCCCTTTATAAATTTAGCATTAGTATTAAGCTTATGTTTTGCCATTTACAAATTTAGCATCAACATCCAGCCTTTGTTTCTTTCTTTATTCCTTTATTAACTGTTTGTGATATTGCCCTAAGAAATAACTTCTTTTATCTTTGTTCTTTTATCAGCATTCTTTCAAATCATGCTGAAGAAAAGACTTGCTTCTCTCCTTTTGAATATAATAGATAACCCTTTTTGCAATTTTAAATGTGACTCCTCTTCATCATCTTCAAGTTCAGTTATTTGATTAGGAGATTGATTAGCATCTTCCTCCCCGTGAATATATGCACCATGTTCAGCAAGTTCAATCTAAATCTCCCCCTGAATATGTGCACCCTATCCAGCATGCTTAATCTCAATCACCCCCTATTTATCAACCTTATCCACCTGATCCTCCTTCTGTTTCTCACCCATCTTAACCTCATCAGCATGGGAGGTTAAGAATGACCTTGTCATAGAGAAGGAGGACATTCTTGACTATAAGGACTATATAAAGACAGTGACCTTACCAAACTGTGTTTGCATGGTTTCAAAGGTTGTTTGACTTTTCAGAAGTATGCTCATCCGTAATGAGATTGTGTTGGTGACCATTTGTACTGCCTAATTTGGTGAAATAGAGGGATCTGGACATGGCAACATGGGCAGAGACTTTGCATAGCAGTATTTTCCCAACAATATCTGCCAGTAATTGGTACTTTTCATAGAGATTAATGTATTGGGAATATTACCCTCAATGTTTCCTTGATTTGAAGAAGCATCACACTCAATGCTAAGTACAAGTTGTATTTGATAAACCCTATTTTACCTCATAACTTTGCAAGGTTAGGTTATTCCAAGGTGTGGAATAAGTTAAGTGGCTTACTGCTAAAAACTGCTGAGATGAGCTCTCAGTTTCAGCTGAACCGCTGAGACAAGGCCAAGAGCCGATGAGAAGGAGTCTGGGCCAGCTAAGCTGCAGATAGAGGAAATCCGCTGATACTACTATATGTCTTAGCGGATCTGCTGAGACGGGACTGAAGTTGCCGCTGAGACTGGAAGCTGTCTCATCCCAACCGCTAAGACAGATTCAAATGTGGTGGCGGGTTTTTCTTTTGGCGCAAGTTGCAGAAAAGCAAGATAAGGTGCTCCAATCACATCCATACCTTGTTAGGGTCCAACTAATAGTCGTTGAAGACTGGAGGAGTATAAAAGAACAATTTAGGGCTTTTAAGAAAGAAGTTTTTTTGCAAAAAGAACTTACATCTACTATTTTATTGACGACTGCCAAGAAGATTTCTCTTCTTGCTTCCTGAAGCTACAAGAAGAGAAATTTTTCTCTACCTGAGTGATTCAAGAAGAGTAATTTGATCCTCATTCACCTACTAAAGAGAAGGATCAGGAAGGAGAAGGAATGAAGCACTGCTCTGTTCCCTATTACAAGACTGCTACTGCAGTTAATCTACAACAAAAGACCAAAGGCTGAAAGATCAATTTATTTCATCTTCTGTTGTAAGCTTCTTTTATAACATCTGTAGGAACATAATTGTTTTGAGTTTGTTGGGCACTTTGCCTGAGGGAGTAGGGATGTTGGTCCTGAGTGTAGTGCTGAGAGTTAAGCTTGAGTGTAGGGTCTCAGTGGAGATCTGAGGTAGGACTTCTTTATAGGTCTGAGCTGGCAGGGATGATGTGCCTTATGTAGGGCTGTTGAGCCTGAGGTAGGGTTTGGGAAAACCTAAGAGATCATGAGGGATTTGAGTTATAAGCTTTTGGAGCTGAGATTGGAGGTGTTGGCCTTGTCTAACTCATTGTTAGAATGGTGAACGGGGAAAGAGGACTACTCAAGACACCCTATCTTGAGGATCCTCTATAAATGCTTGTGTGTTTTCTATGTGCTTGATTTATTACTAACATTTACTCCGAAAACAACTAGGCTAAAGCTTAAAACAAAAGAGACCTATTCACCCTCCCCCCTTTAGGTGATTAAGACTACATCGTAATAAACTATCAAGTGGTATTAAAGGTAGGTTGGTCAAGAAGGACATAACTGTCTGACCAGATCCTACAAAGGAGTAGTCATATTTTAATACAATGGCCTCCACTGGATTGCAGAAAGAGATGGGGTCTATGAAGTTGCCAATATGCAACAAAGAAAACTTTGGCATATGGAAGTAAAGGGTAAGGTTGTGTATGGAAGTATCAGACCCAAGGATCTACATCACTGTGAAGCAGGAACCATTCACCTTTCAGACGGCCTCCACCATTGATCCAACTAGGAGAGTGGCCAAGGTTTTTAATGACTTAACCAAGGTTGAACTTGCATTATTCACAATGGACAAAAGAGCCCAAAATATCATTATTAATGCAATTGATGACTCCACCTTTCAGAACATGGCGCACTGCACAATAGCCAAGGAGATGTGTGATACACTTGTGGTGTATATGGAAGGGATAGCTGAGTTGAGGGATGATAGAAAATCACTCCTCAATCAAGAATATGAAGCTTTCAGGCAGCTGAGCCAGGAAAGCATTTCTGTCTGTTATGAAAGGTTATTTAGGATAGTTAATGAACTAAGAACCTATGAAAGGGTATTCAGTGACTATGAGCTAAATGACAAGTTCCTAAGATCTTTATCTAGAGACTGGGACACAAAGATATGTGTCGTTAGGGAAGTGGCCAAGCTGGGTGAAACTCCTACCCATACTTTGTTTTAGAAGCTGCTCTCTTTTGAGTGTCTGCAAGGAAGGAAGAGGAGACCTCCATCAGGGCTCATGCAAGGGAGAGAAATGTTGCTTTCAAAGATGACAGCTCCAAGAGGAGCAAAGCTAGGATGGTGTCTCCTTCAAGAAGTATTGTTGAATCTGCGAAGTCTGAGAACATCACCTCAGATAGCTCTTCATCTGATGAGGAGTTTGCTTCCTTCTCAAGGCAGTTCAAGAAGATGATAAGGAGGAAGCTATGGAAGAACAAGCCCTCCTCCTCCTCACATTCCAAAAGGGATCACAATAGATATGAAAGACAACACACTAAGGGTGACATGTATGAATCTAAACCTGGTAAACATGTTTCAAATAATATCATATGTTATTGTTGCAGCAAGCCAAGACATGTCATTGCTGACTGTCCAGCCAAGAGAAAGGAGAAAGGTGTTAAGAAACATTATCAACAAAAGGAAAGGAAGGGTGAAAAATCCTTACTAGCAAAGAAAGGGAAGAGCTGGAGTGAATCTGAATCCTCAACTTCAGATTTAGATGAGATGAGGAAGCCTACATTGGGCTATTTGCAGCAGAAGAGGATGAATATTTTCCTACTGCCAAGATTGGAATCAGGGCCCCTCTGTCACATTCAGACGGTGACATTGAGTAGGATGAAAAGGACAAAGATCAGCTAGTCCTGATGGCCATAACTGATGAGGAAGAAAGTCAGAACAATTCTGACAGTGGACAGGTACTAATTCATTCCATCTCTTCTTCTGATTATGAGACAAGCACTGTATCTGAAGCAACTTCATGAAATGGTGGAAGTGATTCAGAATCTGAGGAAGATGTCAATCAATTGATTGACAAGTATGGTGCTCTCTTGGAAGCTCTGAAAAAGAACAAGAAGCTGGCAAAGAGGCAAGCCTAAGAAATTGCCTCCCTTAAGTTGGCTGAGAAAAAGTGCACTGAGTCACCTTCCCTGGTGGCTCAGATGTGTGGACAGATAAGCCATTTAAAAAGGATAACAATTGTTCATTTGAGCTCCATATCCTAAAAGACCAAGGTCATCAAGGACCTTGAGGAGAAGCTTCTCAAGGAAAAGAGCCTAGTGGCCCAATTCTCCATGCCCAAATCTGTGCTTCCTATTATTGACACATTTTCCTCTCAAACCAATAGAAGAGGATTAGGGTTCAATAAAATGGAAGTAGGAAAAGGGAGTGGAGAAAAAGCAAGAATAAGGCTAAGCCGCATACCACCTTTAAAAAGGTATTATTTCCCTCTAATAGGTATGACCATGATAATATGTATGGTCACTGGAAGAATGGAAGCTCCTATAGGAAGGAAAACACTCCTTCCCATAGTGAAAGAAAGGGCATGGGAATGAGTGCTATGAAGGCTCCCCATGAAGAAATTCAAATGGCCCAATCTGGACCATTTGTATTTGGTACTTCAATTCCATCATTCAAGAGTAAGGAAGTTAACTCTTCCGTGTTCATTCCAGCAAAGAGTATGATTGCACTCAAACCTGTAAACAAGCCTTGTTGCTCAGTATTTGATGTCATCCAATCTTGCTTAGCTCCCAAGCCAAAGCAAGCTGATGCCATTAAGACAAAGGTTGCTAAAACTGTCCACATATGAACATTCAGCAATATCATTGCTGAAAGTAACAAGAAAATGCAGCTTTCTCCCCTCCTAAACACAAGCATATTAATGCTCCTTCCTCAAGATATGTTCAGAAGAGGAGATACAACATTCATGAATGTTGGTACTATGGTAAGGTGGGACACTTTTCCATAGACTATTGGCACAATACCAATGTGCCAAGTGCATAGAAGAGCCTTCCTGCAAAGGGTGCAGCAGGTGTGACTTCATCTTATAATGCTAACAGGAACCTAGGATCCAATATTATTTGGGCTCCTAAGGATAACTAAATTCCTTCTTGCAGGTTAGTTCAAGTACCAGACTTAAACAAAAATGGTACTTGGACAGCGGGTGCTCAAGGCACATGACAGGAACCAGAAGTCTCCTACAGGACTACACAGCTGTGAAGAATGGACCTAAAGTCATCTTTGGTGGATCTGAAAAGGGAATCACCAAAGGATATGGCATGATCTACAATGGCATTGTCTCAATCACAAGGGTAGCTTATGTTGAAGGGTTACAACACAACCAAGTAAGCATAAGTCAAGTATGTGATTTAGGTTATGTCAATGAATTCCACAATGACAAGTGCTTGATAAAAAAGTCTAATGACTTAGAGACCATTCTCTCAGGCACTAGGAGGGGAATGTTTATTGCTTAGATTTTATATGCAATAATTCTCTTTCATCTGTATGTCTTGTAGCTAATGAAAATGAGTCTCTTTGTGTTCAATGGCATAAGAGACTTGCCCATATTAACTACAAGACAATGTATAGACTATTCTCTAAAAACCTTGTTAGGAATAGTACAAACTTAAAAGTATTAAAAGTGGTCCCTGTCATGCTTGCCAAATGGGTATGCAAACAAGGGCCACCTTTACAAGTATTGGCTCCAAAGACACTGAAAGATGTCTATATCTATTGCACATGGGCTTGTTTGGTCCTTTGCCAATTCAGAGCCTAGGTGGGAAGTTGTATACTTTGGTGATTGTTGATGATCACTCAAAATATACATGGGTATTCTTCCTTAAGAAGAATTCTGATACTTTAAATATCTTTATAAACCATGCCAAGGAAATTCAGAATGACTTACAATGTACTGTGGTCAGGACTAGGACTGACCATGACACAAAAATTCAATCTGAATCCATGACAAGGTTTTGTCAAGCTTTGGTATCACCCAATAGTTTTCCTCCCCAAGGACTTCACAACAAAATGGTGTGGCTGAGAGGAGGAATAGGACCTTGATAGAAGCTGGGAGAACATTGCTTAGTGACTCCTCACTCCTAGAATAATTCTAGGCTGAGGCAGTCAATACTGCATGTTATGTTCTCAATAGAGCTTCCATCAATAAGGTTCATGGAATTACCCCCTATGAGATTCTGAAAGGCAAACAACCAACAATTTCATACTTTAGAATCATTGGTTCAAAATGCTACATTTTAAATAATGGAAATTATCAATTAACAAAGTTTGTAGAGAAATGCAATGTGGGGGTTCTTATTGGTTATAGCTCACATAATAGAGCTTTTATAGTTTATAACAAGAAAACTCATGTTGTAGAAGAGTCTATGCATGTGGTGTTTGATGAGACTAACCTATACTATAAGGGCTGGTCTAGTTCTTCTGTTTTGACAGGGAGTGTAAGGGCAATGGAAATGATGTATGTGCAAGACATACCCAGCAGTAGCAAAGCCTATACAGATGTTGCAATTCCTGAAGATGAAGAGGTGCAGGCTGCTGAACCAGTAGATGAAATACAGCAAATAGAGAACAGAATGGCAACAGCAATAAGACACTTAAGGGATCATCCAAAAGAACAAATCATTAGAGACCAGAACCAACATGTACTAACAAGAAGCCGGGCTCATAATGAAGCCCTATTCCTGAGCTTCCAATCTTAAATGGAGCCCAAAAAGTTTGAAGAAGCCAATCAAGATACATTCTGGATTCAAGCCATGCAAGAAGAACTTCTTCAATTCAAGAGATGGAAGGTATGGACATTGGTGCCAAAACCTCAAGGGCACAACATCATTAGCACCAAATGGATATATAGAAACAAGTTGGATGAAAATGGAATCATCATAAAAAACAAGGCTAGATTAGTAGCCAAGGGCTATAGACAAGAAGATGGTATAGACTTTGATAGAACATTTGCTCCAGTTGCAAGGTTACAAGCAATTAGGCTATTATTGCCTATGCTGCCCACAAGGGGTTCAAAGTATACTAGATGGATGTCAAATCAGCCTTCCTCAATGGTGACTTGAAGGAAGAGGTATATGTTGAACAACCATCAGGTTTTGAGCATCCAACCCTCTCTTCTCATGTGTATTTACTTAGGAAAGATCTATATGGTCTAAAGCAAGCCCCTAAGGCTTGGTATGAGATCTTGTCTAGCTTTCTCATCAAGAACAAGTTCTTGAGGGGAAAGATAGAAATCACATTATTTCTTAGGGAAACAAAGAGAAAGTGTCTTGTAGTCCAAATATCTGTTGATGACATAATATTTGGGTCTACTGATGACAACCCCTGCAAAAGGTTTGCCAACCTTAAGCAGGGGGAGTTTGAGATGAGCAGTATGGGAGAGCTCAAATACTTTTTAGGCCTCCAAGTGAAATAGTCTGATGAGGGGATATTTATCTCTCAGACTAAGTACACTAGGGAGATTATCAAGAAGTTTGGGATGGAATCAGCTTCCACCATGAAAACTCCCATGGATTCCAACATTTCCCTAGACAAAGATGAGAAGGGCAAGGCCTTTGATGAATCCAAGTATAGGTGCATTAGTGGATCCCTATTGTATCTAATTGCTAGTAGACCAGACATTATGTATGCTATATGTATTTGTGCTAAGTACCAGGCATGCCCTAAGGAATCTCAATACTCAGCTGCAAAGAAGATTTTGAGATACCTCAAAGGCAGCCTACATCTTGGCCTTTGGTACGCTAAGAACAATGATTTTGAACTAACTCGAATTTTAGATGCAGATTTTGTAGGATACAAAGAAGACAAGAAACGCACAAGTGGTACTTGTCAGTTCCTAGGAAGGAGATTGATATCATGGAGCAGCAAGAAGCAGACAAGTGTGGCAATATCCAATGCTGAGTCTGAATATATTGCTGCAGGTAGTTGTTGTACACAACTTTTGTGGATACAACATCAGTTAGAGGACTACAACCTCAAGGTAAGTGAGTCTCCTCTATATTGTGACTCATCCAGTGTTATCTCTATTGCTAAGAATCCTGTCTCTCATAGCAGGACTAAGCACATAGAGATAAAATATCATTTTATAAGAGAACATGTTGAATGTAAAGATATCTACCTTAAATTTGTACCCACTAACAATCAAGTTGTTGATATCTTTACAAATCCATTCGATGAAGCTAAATTTAATGCTTTCAAGATTGAACTAGGAATGTTAAATATTGAATAGTGACAAATGTTTCCTTCTATCAGCCATCTATGATATTATGCATATAATGTTATGATTTAAAATGTTGTCACATCAATACTCTTAGTGACATGGTTAGGTCATAAAACAATCAAATCTCAAATGGATTAATGATTAGGTAGTAAGGTCAGCTAAAATAGAAGAGATTGTTTCAGCTGAGCCGCTGAGACAGTTGGGAAAAATCTCAGCTGAACCGCTGAGATAGCTAAATTGTCCCAGCGGTTGACAGTGCTCTGTCCTAGCGGTTTAGGTCACTATCTAAGAGGTTCCGCTGAGACGGGCTGGTCCTATTATAGTTTGTCTAAATGCAACCCCAAATGACCTAAATTTCATTACAATAATAAGTTCACTAAACTTTAGTTATTAGGGCTAATCAAAACATAAATCAAGGCTATATAAATAGACAATTGTTAATTAAAAAAATATGCACATCCCTTCCTTCCTAGCCGCCGAGATGAATTGTATTCTCTTCCATCCCAGCATCATCTTCCTCAATAAAAATGGCGCCAAAGAGTTCAAAGGATCTTCTGGAGGGATATAAAATTGTAAAAAATGGATTTGCCCATGCTCTAGAGGAGATGATGGGAGTGATTCAACTCCTGGAAGCCCAAGGTCTGGAGTATCTTCTTTTTTAACAAACAGTCATTCTCAGAACTGAAGTTCTGGAATGGTTCGGCAATGCAAAATTGTCCTCTTCCAAGTCCTCTTTAAAGTCTAAAATAGGAGGAGAAAGAGAGAAAATCTCCTCAGCAAAAATTAAGAATGCTTTCCTAATTCCTTCATGTAGTCAGGATGAGGAGGAAGAAATTTCAGACAAGGATAAGAAGAAAGCTCTGAAGTGGGCTGAATATTATGATACCAAGATTGGATCTTTGAAAAGGAAATTCTTCAATCAAAGAGGCAAGCTTCTATCAGACATAGTGGGAAAAGCTATTCTCTACAAGCCTGGGTCTCATGCTACAATCTCCTAATATATGTTTGACATTATGACAAGGATCATTCTGATGAAGAAAACTTCCTGGGTAGAAGTTATATTTCAAATAGTTAAGGAATGTCTACAAGCACCTAATATAGGTAGAATTCTATCCATATATCTAATCCAAACCTATCCTGAGAAGTATAAAGGGTTAAAAGGATCAAATATCCATTACCTAAAGAGGATGGATATAAAGACCCTAGATTGGTTCACCGAGGTGCTCCCCATGAGCCATCCCTCTGAGGAAAAGAGAAAGGGAAAAAGAAATCCAAAGCAGTAAAGAAGCCAAGAATGATTATGTCAAGTTCTGACTCAGACCACTCAGATAAGAATGAAGATGCTGGTGCTGATCTTGGATCTCACAGTAGTCCTGACAAGGATGCTCATTTGTATGACATGCCTGCTGACCATGTCCATCCACATGACTTGGAAATAGATAGCACACCAGATCTTCAAGGCTAGATGGATGTAACACCCCAACTTTTATTATAGTCTTCTAAGTAGGGTTTTGGTAATATTGATGGCTTAATTATTAAATTTATCCTTTGCGTAGGGTTATTGCGAGAGGGCGTTACTGTTTCGTGTGCGTCGCCGTCCGGTGAGTTTGATGTTAAGATATTTCGTATATGTGCGTATAGGCAATTCTGATCATTTCCTAAAGAAATATATGTATATATATACATATATATATATATGTATATGTAAATATATATATAATATATATGTGTGTGTGTGTGTGCATATACACATATATATGTAGGTGGCAAAAAAAATTGAGCAGATTATCTGTCTTCCCTCTCCTCTTCCCGCACCCCCTCTCGCACTGTTTAGGGGGTTTAGGGTTTTCTGTGGGCGAGTGTCGCAAGGCGCCGGAGCGGTCATAGGAGGAGGGATCTTGGTCGTCGGGGTTGTCTTCATCGCCGGGGCTGTGGATCCGGGTGGCTTGCTTCTCGCTCGTCGGGTTTCGACGGAGCCCGGCTGTTGAGGCATGAAAACTCTTCTTCATCCTCCCTCATTCCCTTTTTTTCTGTTGCTCTTCTGGTATGGGCCTGTGCTGGCAGATCATAGCTTGTTTCTTAAATTTTTGGAGAGGGCTGCTGTTATGCTCTTGATATGGGGCTGCCTTATATAATTGCTTCTCCTCCTTTTCTTTTTGTTCTTTTTCCTCCTTGTTTAGGAGGCTGCTGCTATAGGATTTTACTTTGGGCTGCCTCTTTTACACTTGGTTGGGGGCTGCTCCTTGGTTTAGTTTAATTTGAGGAGGGGATGCTGTTATGCTTAATTTGGGGCCTGCCCCATGTAATTTCGGGGCTGCTGTTATGAATTCAATTTGGGGTTTGTTTCTCATTAGTCCAAATTGAGAGGGGGACTGCTATTATATGCTCGGCTTGAGAGGGGGACTACTATAATTTCTGCTTCCGGTTGGGGGGCTGCTATGTGGTACCCAGTTGGGACTTTGTTTGGAAGGGGTTGGTATGCTTATATTCTAAATTGGGTTTTAGTTGGGGCCAATTTACAGCTCCAGTTTTGATCTTTCTTTTTTGTTGGGCTGCTCCTTGAGTTTTGTCTAATTTGGGGCTGCCTTATTGTTGTTCTAAATGGGGGGTGCTCCTTGAGTTTGCTTAATTAGGTAGGGGCTACTGTTTTAAACTCTAAATGGGGGGGGGGGGGGGGGGGGGGCTTGTTATAATGTTTTGTTTGGGCTGCTTTATACACATATGGTCCAATTAGTAGTATACATATATTTCCATTCTGAAATTTTAAATTTGGGGGTTGCCGTATAAAAATCCTATTTCTGATATTCCATTCAGTTATTGTTATATGACTGGTGGGCCGCCTTCGGGTTGTAAGGCTCGATAATTCAAGTTGCATAATCAATTTATAGTTCATGCTTGTTCCTGTTATATGACATTTTATTGCTTCGGTAATATGGCCTTGATTATAAGAGAATATGGATGTCATGTTCGGCAATTATATTTAAGCATTGGCTAAATTACCAACTCCTCTTAGTCCCACACAAGTAGCTTAGCGGTTGAGGACTTCTATTTGCCGTTTCCCTTCTATTTCAATCCTTTTTCCTGGTTTTGCTTCTCTTCCCTTTTAATGATTGTTTCTCCCCCTTTTCTGCAAGTGAAGTTCTGTTTGTGGTCTTCCTGGTTGTTCTGATAGATTCTCTCAGAAAAGTCGTTTTTTGTGTATTCTCGGAAATCAAGTTTCTTCTTGTGCATTTTGATTCCTCTTTATACCATAGACTTGTTTATATGTTCTCTCTGTGTAGTTCTAGAATTCTCTAGCCTTTTCGTCCAAAATTTATTAGAACTGTTGTCCTGAACTTATTAGTCTTTCCGTCTAGAGTCTCTGTCTAGAACTCTCATGTTTTTTGGGTAGTCGTGTTTTTTCTGTTTTTCCCGTCAAGTGTATCGACCTTTCCCGCCGACTTTGACATAATGTCCTCCAGTCAATTTTGATTGAGATTTTCTTGCCGACTTTGGTTAAATCTTTTCTATCGACTTTTGTTAAGTCTTTCTCGTCGACTTTTGTTAAGTCTTTCTCGTCGTCTTTTGTTAAGTCCTTCTCGTCGACTTTGATATTAGTCTTTTCCCGTCAACTTTTGTTAAGTTTCCCTGTCAACTTTTGGCATGTTTTTCTGTCGATTTCATCGCTTATTCTGAATTGTTTCCTCATATATTTTTATGTTCTTTTGTCGGGTGTTCCCGGGCATCTTAAGCGATGTTATTAAGCATTTTAAGCCCCGTTGTTGAGACTTTTGATGAAGCTATGCTTTACTCTTTGAGTTGTCCTGCATCTGGTTAGCGTTCTTTTATGGTGTCTTGTCGTGCCTTATTCATCGTACTATTACGGGAAGTTCGTTGGGAGTCAAGTTTGGACTCACCAAGTGTTTTCAAATGAATCGTTGAGTAGTGTTTATTTCTTTGTGACCCTATTCTTAGGGTGTTATGGTGCCGATATCTCGGGTTACGTCCCGTGTCTTAATTGAAACTTAATTTAAATATTTAGAACCTTTGTCTTAAGCCTTGTGCGGTGGGTAGTTTTTGGGTGGCAGAGGATAAAGGACCACCACCTGGTTTTGGCATTTTGGGTGGCAGTGGATAAAGGACTACCACCCGGTTTGGCTTTTTGGGTGTCAGAGGATAAAGGACCACCACCCGGTTTTGGCTTTTTGGGTGGCAGTGGATAGAGTACCACCACCCGGTTTTGGCTTTTCGGGTGGCAGTGGATAAAGGACCACCACCCGGTTTTGGCTTTTTGGGTGGCAGTGGATAGAGTACCACCACCCAGTTTTGGCTTTTCGGGTGGCAGTGGATAGAGTACCACCACCCGGTTTTGGCTTTTGGGTTGGCAGAGGATATAGGACCGCCACCTGTTTTATTTGAGCTGATCAGTCTTAAGTTCTTATAAACTTATATGCTTATATATGTGTATTATGATAGTATGTGTATAACCACCACCTCTGAGCCGCAATGGCGGACATGTGGTTGAGTTTGATTGCTTTGGCTATTACCTTCTGGTGCAGGCTTTTCCTCTTACCGAGTGCACTCGTTTGAGCTGGCTCGAGTTGTTGTATGATGATTGATGTTTATCTACTTAGTTCTCCTTTCTGCAATCTTTTATTTCCGATTGCTGCTAATCTTGGTTTTCTTGCACCCTTTGGGCTGAGGCATTCTTTTCTTATGAATGTCTCAGGTTCAGGTCTTTAGCTGCCGCAAGAGTTAGAGCTGTGTCGTTCAGTTTTCCTGTCGAGGCCCTTCCTCTCTTCTAGGTAAGGGGCAGTTCTTTAGTTGTTCCCCTCTTTTGGATGTTTTCTTTCTTTTCTATGGGCTTGTGTCAGTTGTTGATGCCCATAGCTCTAGTTTTCTTGTGCTAGTTTACTTGCTAGTTATTTTGCTGTTACTTTCAGGTTGTTTACCTACTTGCTCTCTGGGAAGCTTTATGCTAGGGTGCATTAGTTACTTTATTGGTATAAAATGTCATTTTTGCATATCATGATTTTTATTAATTGTCACATAAATTGAAGATCATAGAAAATCCTTTCTTACTATACTAAAAATAGACATGTGCATTTCATTTTAGGGATGTGGATCTTCATGCTAATGTAGGTTAAAAATGAACCTATTTTCCGCTGCATATGTATAGCTTTCTACTTGTGGAGTAGTGATCCACCGGACCGAGGGACGCGTTCCTAAGCTAAAAATGTAAATTTTCTTTTTATCTCAAACATATATATGTCTTTTATAAATTTATCGTAAGGAGTGTTTGCCTGAGCGTCTGTAGTCGTCCCCTGCAGGACGTGGCATCACGATGCGTATTTTCCCCTTGCTCTAATAATATGTATTAAATTCTTGGGAAAATGCGGGTTGTGACAGTTGGTATCCGAGCTAGGTTAGCCGGGTTGCTGGGATAGTCTGGTTGGCCCGGTTAACTGCCTGGTGAGAATCGTTATTCATTGCATACACACACCAAAGGGTCATCAGTATGTCTCAGCTGAAGAACGAACACTACACTCATAGTATGATAAGAAGTATATGGGGCATATTATGTAGTATGGGATGCATAATATGTGTTTGTATATGGATCCTCATAGGTAACAACATACGACTGTTATGTAGTATGGGATGCATAACGTAGGTCGCATGCGTGTCCATTAGCTCGATTTTCTTTTTCGTTACATGTGATAATATGTAGTATGGGATGCATAAGATCGTATGTGTACGCCGCTCATAGCATGCATTAAGGCCTTTTTAGATTGCATAGCACTGCATGCACATCATAACATAACATTAGCACACGTGCCAAGTTAAAGACATACATGATGACGCTCGTACACATATGATTTGAAATAAAATTTGGCATTCATGCATTTATATTATAAGCACATAAGTTGATAGGATGATGGTATGTCATCCTAAGTTAAGCATAACATCATTTCATGAATTCCCAGAGCAAGGTAACAGCAAGAGAAAGTATCTACACTTTTCTGATCTGTATCGAGTTAGGAAATTCTAATTCCTAGTTGTTGCGTCTTGAGCTAGGTGTAGTGAGGTGATTGTTCGTAATTGCAGTCGGTGAGTCCAGAGCATAGTGCGTCGGAGTCGACTCCCCAGTTAGAGGGCGAGTCTTTGGGTGCGCGCAAGGTAAAGCGTTTGGTCCTTTAGCCGGACATCGGTCTTTCCTTGAGTGCGTTGGCTTTTCGCGCTAGGTTTTTCCTCCGATTCTTTCCGCGGCGTGTGATCGTAACCTTTTAGTTCCTGGTGGGTATTCTTACCTCATTTATATGCTAGAAACCGTTATCAGTTTGCCGTGTATCGAGGTTTTTCCTGTGGCGCGGGAGTTCACTGATGTCTTCCCAGTTAATCCCCCTGGTTTTTTCTGCCTGTGAGAGTTGAGGAGTTCATTTTTGACCTTTAGCCAGGTACCCGTCCTACTGCTAAGGCACCGTACCCTTTGGCCCCGCGTGTGTTGCGAGAGTTGCGCACTCAGTTAGATGAGTGGTTGCAGTGTGGCTTTTTCCTGGCCTAGTTCCTGGCCCTGGAGTGTTCTCATCTTGTTCGTAAAGAAGAAAGTTAGTTCAGTGAGATTGGGTGTCGATTATCGAGAACTGATCAAGGTGACCGTCAAGAGTAGATAGTCGTTGCCTCAGATTGATGTTTTGCTTGACCAGTTGCGTGGTAGTTCGGTGTTTTCAAAGAATGATCTTCATTTAGGCATCCTTTAGTTAGGGATCCGCGAGTCAGATGTTCCGCGATCTGCTTTCTGTTCTCGGCTTGGACATTTCGAGTTCTTGGTAATGTCCTTTTCCTTTTGGGTAATCTTACCCGCATCTGTTTTCCTAGCCCTCTTTGGTTAGCATTTCTATCTAGCGAGTGTGGGCTTACCTCTCCCTTTGCTCTTTTCATTCATTGTTTTCTATGTTTCGGTTCTAAGTTCTGGGATGAAACTTCCTTCTTGGTGGGGTGACTGTAACGCGCCAGGTTTTCTCTTATAATTAATCTAAGCGGGTATGTGAGGGATGATAGTGGTAAAATGTTTGGTATTATTGTTGCAAAGTTTCGGTGTGAAACATTTTGTTAGGAGGGGTGGTTGTAACGCCCCAGCTTTTCATATAGTCTTCTAAGTAGGGTTATGGTAATATTGATGGATTAATTATTAAATTTATCCTTTGCATAGGGTTATTGCGAGAGGGCGTTACTGTTTCGTGTGCATCGCCGTCTGGTGAGTTTGATGCTAAGATATTGTGTATATGTGCGTATAGACAATTCTGATCATTTCCTAAAGAAATATATGTATATATATGTATATGTAAATATATATATATATATATATATATATATATATATAATATATGTGTGTGTGTGTGTGTGTGCATATACACATATATATGTAAGTGGCAAAAAAAATCGAGCAAATTATCTGTCTTCCCACTCCTCTTCCCGCACCCCCTCTCGCACTATTTATGGGGTTTAGGGTTTTCCGTCGGCGAGTGTCGCAAGGCGCCGGAGCGGTCGTAGGAGGAGGGATCTTGGTCGCTGGGGTTGTCTTCATCGTCGGGGCTGTGGATCCGGGCGGCTTGCTTCTCGCTCGTCGGGTTTCAACGGAGCCCCGCTGTTGAGGCAAGAAAACTCTTCTTCATCCTCCCTCTTTTCCTTTTTTTTTCTGTTGCTCTTCTGGTATGGGCCTGTGCTGGCAGATCTTAGCTTCTTTCTTAAATTTTTGGAGAGGACTGTTGTTATGCTCTTGATATGGGGTTGCCTTATATAATTGCTTCTCCTCCTTTTCTTTTTGTTCTTTTTCCTCCTTGTTGAGGAGGCTGCTGCTATAGGATTTTACTTTGGGCTGCCTCTTTTACACTTGGTTGGGGGCTGCTCCTTGGTTTAGTTTAATTTGAGGGGGGCTGTTGTTATGCTTAATTTGGGGCCTGCTCCTTGTAATTTCGGGGCTGCTATTATGAATTCAGTTTGGGGGTTGTTTCTCATTAGTCCAAATTGAGAGGGGGACTGCTGTTATGTGCTCGACTTGAGAGGGGGACTGCTGTAATTTCTGCTTCCGGTTGGGGGGCTGCTATGTGGTACCCAGTTGGGACTTTGTTTGGAAGGGGTTGCTATGCTTATATTCTAAATTGGGTTTTAGTTGGGGCCAATTTACAGCTCCAGTTTTGATCTTTCTTTTTCGTTGGGCTGCTCCTTGAGTTTAGTATAATTTGGGGGCTACATTTTTGCTGTTCTAAATGGGGGGCTGCTCCTTGAGTTTGCCTAATTAGGTAGGGGCTGCTGTTTCAAACTCTAAATGGGGGGCTGCCTTGTTATAATGTCTGTATGGGCTGCTTTATACACATATGGTCCAATTAGTCATATACATATATTTCCATTCTGAAATTTTAAATTTGGGGGTTGCCGTATAAAAATCCTATTTCTGATATTCCGTTCAATTATTGTTATATGACTGGTGGGCCGCCTTCGGGTTGTAAGTCTCGATAATTCAAGTTGCGTAATCAATTTATAGTTCAAGCTTGTTCTTATTATATGACATTCAATTGCTTCGGTAATATGGCCTTGATTATAAGAGAATATGGATGTCATGTTCGACAATTATATTTAAGCGTTGGCTAAATTACCAACCCCTCTTAGTCCCACACAAGTATCTTAGCTGTTGAGGTCATCTATTTGCTGTTTCCCTTCTCTTTCAATCCTTTTTCCTGGTTTTGCTTCTCTTCCCCTTTAATGATTGTTTCTCCCCCTTTTCTGCAAGTGAAGTTCTGTTTGTGGTCTTACTGGTTGTTCTGATAGATTCACTCAGAAAAGTCGTTTTCCGTGTATTCTCGGAAATCAAGTTTCTTCTTGTGCATTTTGATTCCTCTTTATACCATAGACTTGTTTAGATGGTCTCTCTGTGTAGTTTTAGAATTCACTAGCCTTTTCATCCAAAATTTATTAGAACTGCTGTCCTGAACTTTTTAGTCTTTCCGTCCAGAGTCTCTGTCCAGAACTCTCAAGTTTTATGTGCAGTCGACTTTCTTGTGTTTTCCCTGTCGAGTTTATCGACCTTTCCTGCCGACTTTGACATAAAGTCCTTCAGTCAATTTTGATTGAGATTTTCTTGCCGACTTTGGTAAAGTCTTTTCTATCGACTTTTGTTAAGTCTTTCTCGTCGACTTTTGTTAAGTCTTTCTCGTCGACTTTTGTTAAGTTCTTTTTTTCGATTTTATCGCTTATTCTGAATTGTTTCCTCATATATTTTTATGTTCTTTTGTCGGGTGTTATAGGGCATCTTAAGCGATGTTATCAAGCATTTTAAGCCCCGTTGTTGAGACTTTTGATGAAGCTATGCTTTATTCTTTGAGTTGTCCTGCATCTGGTTAGCGATCTTTTATGGTGTCTTGTCATGCCTTCATCGTACTGTTATGGGAAGTTCGTTGGGAGTCAAGTTTGGACTCACCATGTGTTTTCAAATGAATCGTTGAGTAGTGTTTATTTTTTTGTGACCCTATTCTTAGGGTGTTATGGTGCTGATATCTCGGGTTACGTCCAGTGTCTTAATTGAAACTGAATTTGATTATTTAGAACCTTTGTTTTAAGCCTTGTGCGGTGGGTAGTTTTTGGGTGGCAGTGGATAAAGGACCACCACCCGGTTTTGGCATTTTGGGTGGCAGTGGATAAAGGACCACCACCCGGTTTAGGCTTTTTGGGTGGCAGTGGATAAAGGACCACCACCCGGTTTTGGATTTTTGGGTGGCAGTGGATAGAGTACCACCACCCGGTTTTGGCTTTTCGGGTGGCAGTGGATAAAGGACCACCACCTGGTTTTGCCTTTTTGGGTGGCAGTGGATAGAGTACCACCACCCGGTTTTTGCTTTTCGGATGGCAGTGGATAGAGTACCACCACCCGATATTGGCTTTTTGGGTTGGCAGAGGATAAAGGACCGCCACCTATTTTATTTGAGCTGATCAGTCTTAAGTTCTTATAAACATATATGCTTATATATGCGTATTAAGATAGTATGTGTATAACCACCACCTCTGAGCCGCAATGGCGGACACGTGGTTGACTTTGATTGCTTTGGCTATTACCTTCTGGTGCAGGCTTTTCCTCTTTCCGAGTGCACTCGTTTGAGCTGGCTCAAGTTGTTGTAAGATGATTGCTGTTTATCTGCTTAGTTCTCCTTTCTGCAATATTTTATTTCTGATTGCTGCTAATCTTGGTTTTCTTGCACCCTTTGGGCTGAGGCATTCTTTTATTATGAATATCTCAAGTTCAGGTCTTTATCGACCGCAGGAGTTAGAGCGGTGTCGTTCAGTTTTTCTGTCGAGGCCCTTCCTCTCTTCTAGGTAAGGGGCAGTTCTTTAGTTGTTGCGCTCTTTTGGATGTTTTCTTTCTTTTCTATGGGCTCGTGTCAGTTGTTGACGCCCATAGCTCTAGTTTTCTTGTGCTAGTTTACTTGCTAGTTGTTTTGCTGTTACTTTCAGTTTGTTTACCTACTTGCTCTCTGGGAAGCTTTATGCTAAGGTGCATTAGTTACTTTATAGGTATAAATTGTCATTTTTGCATATCATGATTTTTATTAACTGTCACATACTTTGAAGATCGTAGAAAATCCTTTCTTACTATACTAAACCTAGACATGTGCATTTCATTTCTGGGATGTGGATCTTCATGCTCATGTAGGCTAAAAATGAACCTATTTTCTGCTGCGTATGTATATCTTTCTACTTGTGGAGTAGTGATCCACCTGACCGAGGGATGCGGTCCTAAGCTAAAAATGTAAATTTTCTTTTTATCTCAAACATATATATGTCTTTTATAAATTTATCGTAATGAGTGTTTGCCTGAGCCTCTGTAGCCGTCCCCTGCAGGACGTGGCATCACGACGCGTATTTTCCCCTTGCTCTGATAATATGTATTAAATTTTTGGGAAAATGCGGGTTGTGACAATGGATGCCCTATATGAGGGGGAGCAACAACAAGAACCATCTTCCATGAATGTTGCTCATGAAAATAATGATAGTGAAGCTGTCTCTCACAAGATTGATGAGGACAAAGTGCCTTCTCTTGAGGACATGCAAAGTAAGATTGACACAATCATCTTAAATCTTGAAAGAAGAATTCAACTTAATCCTAATAATGAACCTGCTCTCTGGGATTCACCAGATCACAGTCAACCTGTTGAAGTTCAAAATTTCATGGACTCATCTGTTCCAGACAATGTGGATGATGTTGATAATTGGGTTGAGGATGAAATTAATAATGATGATGGTGACAGTAAGAATGATGCTGATAATAATGATGATGGATTTCCTGACAAGACTGATCTTACAGCAAAATCTATTGAAGGAGAGGATCATCATGCTGAGGGGGAGCTTCCAGCAGTTGACATTCAAGATAAACAACCTTCAGTCATTGAACAACCAGCTTCAACCTCCACCTCATCACAGTCCAATGAGAGCATTCTCAATGCAATTCAGATCATGTTAGATGCTCATCTAACATCTATGAAGGATTATGTAGACAGGTCAGCTTCTACAGTCAAAGAATATATACATCAGTCTATCTTCAATGTGAAATCTGAAGTAAAGGCTGAGGTCAAGGAGATCAAGGAGGACACTGCAATCCTTAACAAACAAATGACAAAGTGGTTTGATCTGGCAGAGAAGACAGTGGTGTCTCAGAATTCAATTCTAAGATCAATGAACAAACACCTCCAACTGTCTGAGCAGGATATGACATATGCCAAGAACTATGTCAGCAAGACAGATGAGGTAAGAGAAAATGCATCAAACCATCTACAAGAATATGTGTACTCCACTCCGATGCAGCTGAATGGTGAGGCTGACAGGAACAAGGACGAGCTAAAGGCTGATATTGAAAATGTTTTCCAAACAATTTCTGGCTCCATAACTGCTACTCAGCAGGACATAAATCAGAAGATATTTGAAGAAACCAGAAAGGGGGATCATAACAATGCTGTAACCAATTATATGATAGCCCTCATGGTTCTACAAGGAACAAGGCTTGCCTTAAACCCTCCCCTCCTGGATAGGAAAAGAGCAGAGGATTGGGATTTCTCTAAACAAGAAGAAATAGCCCAGAATGCAAGACTGACAAAGAAAAGAGAAAGAGAACACACAATGCTTGTTGAAGAGTTTATGGCCAAGCAGATGGATGAATAGACCATAGATCCAGACTTTGAATATTAGAGTGAAGAATCCAAGAGCATCATTCTAAATGCATGGATCAGTCATGGACAGGTCTGCAAAGACATTGATAAAATCTATCTCTCTGAAGAGTGGATAAATGTAAGACCCCAATTTTCATGTGCAAAGAAAGTGCAAGTGTGCTGAAGCTAAGAAGCTAGCGCCAGATGCTAGTGTTATCGCCGGCGGAAGCTCTATAGACGAATGTGTCAAATTGACGAAGGGACTTGTGTTTATCGACAAAAGCATCAAGAGCATTCATCGATACATGTTAGTGCCGACGGTTGGGCTAGCTTTAGCGCTAGCTTTTCAGCGAATGTGTCCCGATGAATGCATCTCGACGAACGTGTTGAACGCAATAGATTCGTCGATAATTGCTAGAGCAGGCGGTAGCTCTAGCACTAGCGGTAGTGTATTAGAGCGGTACCGACTCTGAGCTAGCGCTAGGCACTAGTGGCTAGCACTAGCGGTAACGGGAAAACCATATAAGCACCCAAATCCGACTTTCCTTCTCATTTTCTGAGAATCCTCTGCCTTTCTGAGAGCAGTGGGCTGAGTGCAGGGAAGGAGATCAGTTGAAGGTCGTTGTGCCAAGGGAAAATCTACGAAGGAGATCTTGCGTGCTTGCGCCATCGTCAATTCTGTGGAGAGGAAGCTGTCTCAAAGGATTCCAGCCGATTCCCTCTCAGTTCTATGGCACCAAAGCGAGCGCCAAGGGTAACGATTCACCCCCCTATATCTTTGGACATGTGCATCCTTTGATTTGCATGCTTAGGAAAAGTTCTACAGATTAGTAGATGGGTTCTTCTGGTGGGTTGATGTTATCCCCATGAGAATTTGCATTTAGTGTCCAGAATCGAAGTACGGACATAGGCATGCTGTGTGAAGCCCACCTGGACAGGTTGGTCTGGATTGGTGATGCTTGCTTATTTCTTGCCGGAGAAGACTCCGTGATATATGCTGTGTTTTTTGAGTTCTGAGTACTAAGGCGTGCTAGAAGGAGTTCTGGAGGGGTTTCCCGGACAATACCCGGAAAAGGTAGCAGAACTAGGTTCTGTTACTAGCGCCGGGCACTAGTGCCAGCGCCGGGCGCTAGTGCTAGCGCCGGCGGTAGATCCCAAAGAGCTGATTGTGTGGGCCTATGTGTGACCTAAGCCCTGGGGGCTTGGTGCGTGGCAGAAAAAGCTGGAGGGCCTTGAGGGCCTTGCTTTGAGAAACAGGCAGAGGGGAAAGCTTACCCGCATCGTGCAGAGTTGATCGCGATGTTTGAGCACATGCCTAGCTGATCTAAACCCACCCATAGTGGTGTTGAAGAAGTCGCCCCTTGGTGCACCGGGCTATGGAAGAGTGCCGAAACTTCGTGTGTACGGCCTAGCTCAAATAGTTTGTCTAAGTTGAAATAAGACTTAGCGTGGAGGCGTATCTTGGGGAGTATGCTAAAGTGTGCCTTGAGAGCATAATACAGTGCTTAGATGCACCTGTGAAATATATGTTTCTATTGCTTGCATGCAGGGAAGGATTACCATCGCCCCAGGCATTGGGTGGGGACGTTATATCTGGGTTAGATAAAGCTGACCGGTTGCTTATTTTCCCCCACTCTTTTGGTGGATTTGTTTATACAGGTCCTGGCGAGACTAGTGGGAAATAGCGGGCTGAAGCCCCTGCTGCTATGCTGTGCTGGCCCTCGAAGGCCAAACCTTTTTGTTTACTATTTTTCATGTGTGTCCGGCCTGCGTGTCGATGTTTGGAAGCCACCTAGTTGATGTAAACAAATTATGTAAAGACCCTTTTTGTGTACTCGTTCATAGCTAGTAAGTGGACATGTTTTTGTAAGCTGGTTGTACTTAATAAATTTAATTCTTCCATTGTACGACTCTGTATGCTGAGATGGTTATTATATTAACTGTTTGAAACTAATTAAGTAACGCGCTCTTCTGTTCATTTAATATGGCGTGGGGTCCCGGCCAGACCTACTGCTATTTTCTATGTATCAGGGAGGGTGTTACAAATTGGTATCAACTAGAGGTCTCGATCCCTTTTCGTCAGAATTCATGGTCAAATTCTCTTAAGGGGTGGTGAGCACGTGTATGCGTCGCCGTTAAGACATGTAAATAACTAGTAACTGTCCACTTTAGGAATGAATTACACTTATGATTATTACATCATGATGGAACTTATGTGTTTCTTTGTTGATCCATGCAATCTCTTAGTCGCTAATTGTGTTTTGTACACATATTTATGCAGCTGGGAGTGGAGCGGGGCCATCTTGACCCCTACGTTCAACTGCGAGCAGTGCTCCTGCTGAGGTGCCTACTCCTCCTTCTGCTGAGACAGTGAGGATGATAGCTGAAGCGTTGTTTGCTATGTTCACTGCACAACTTGGAGGGCATGTCCCTGGAGAGCCTCCTACCCTTGGTGTGGTTCCAGTGCCGGTTGTGGCAGGTGAACCTGTGGTCGAATGACTAGTGCTGGTGAATGCACGGAGAGCTCTGGACCAACAGCTACAGCACTTTCCGAGATTCCACCCTCCGATGGTCTCGGGGGAAGGAACCCCGACGCAAGCTGAGGATTGGCTAACGAGAGTGCGAAAAATCTTGAAGGCCATAGATACGGAGGATGGTCTGAAGGTGACTTTGGCAACTTTCCTTCATGATGGGGAGGCGCCGCTTTGGTGGGACGAGTTGGAGTTGCATCATCTAGCAGGAAGGCAGCTGACGGACATCTCTTTCGAAGAGTTTTTGAGATTATTCTTGGCGCTGTATCTCCCACCTGCTCAATAGATTGAGAAGGAGAATCAGTTTAACCGTCTACCTCAAGGTGATAGTACGATTGATGACTATCTGCACGAGTTTACTCGGTTGGGGAGGTACGCATGCGCAACGTTTGCAGATGAAGCTCGTAAGACTTATAGTTTTTATGAAGGTCTGCTAGAAGAATTGTGGTTCCTTCTACTGGGTCAATGACGCAAGGGTTTATGACCCTGGTCAATACGGCTCGTTCCTTGGAGAAGGACATGAAGCGGTCCCAAAGCAGGAAGGAATTAGCTGTGGTAAAACCGGAATTCAAAGTACCAAGATCTACGAAGTCTGAGCAAAGCAGCTGGAGGAAAAGAGCGAGATCTTCTAGGTCAGCTCAATCTGCTGCATCGGGTGTGACGATTGGGCGAGGCCCACTCATCTGTTATAACTGAGGCAAACCAGGGCATTATGCGCGTGACTGTCGCAGCGGCAAGAAGACAGTTGCGACATATGCAGCAGAGAGAGGAAAGGCGGTGGAGTCAACTGCATCCCATGCAACTCCAGCCCAGCCTAGGGTGTACAATCCTGGCCAGCAGGAGGCCATAAAGCAGTGTGACCTGGTGACAGGTATGAGTTAGTATACAGCTTTTGTTGCTTTTTATACTTCATACCTTTTACTTTGTTTGTTAACCTTGTGTGTATTAGGCTTTGTCCTAATATTTAACTGTCTATCGACAACACTATCTAATACGGGAGCTTCACATTCCTTTCTATCGGAGGCCTTCATACGACAACTTGGAGTGCCTTCGACGATGATAATGGAAAGGTTAAATGCGATGCTGCCCAATTGGTGTTCTATGTTTGCGGATCAAAGTTGTGTGGTAAAGGTAC
Organism: Dactylorhiza incarnata; assembly: GCA_033032865.1. Lineage (NCBI taxonomy): Eukaryota > Viridiplantae > Streptophyta > Magnoliopsida > Asparagales > Orchidaceae > Dactylorhiza > Dactylorhiza incarnata. The sequence goes on along the minus strand of JAWHQI010000019.1, from coordinate 19,044,980 downwards.
AAATTGGAAGTCAAGACTTTGATTTGATAGCACTGATACTACCGCTTATGGAGTTCGAAGTGATCTTTGGTATAGAATGGCTGTCGGCGTAGCAGGCTTACATTGATTGCACTTCAAAGGAGGTCACACTAGGGAGGAATACCGAACGTGCGAGTACATTCGCTGGTTTGCGTGGATCGAGCAAGACGTTGATGTCTGCTGTCCAAGTAGTCAAGGCAGTTCGGCAGGGCGTAGAATTGTGTGTTGTGCTAGTTGGGGCTGCAAAGCCTCAACCCAGTCTGAGTGACGTTCCTGTTATCTTGAAATATCCTGATGTGTTTCTGAAAGATCTTCCTGGGGCGCCACCTCAGCGAGAGATAGACTTCACTAAAGAGCTGGTGCAAGCTGCCAAGCCTATGTCACGCTCTCCGTACCGAATTGTGCCAAAGGAGATGGTAGAGTTGAAGGTTCAGTTTCAGGAGTTTCTAGAGCAAGGATATATACGCCCAAGTTTATCCCCTTGGGGTGCTCTGGTCCTCTTTGTGAAGAATAAGGACGGAAGTCTGCGCCTTTGCATAGACTATCGAGAATTGAACAAGCTGACCGAGAAGAACAAGTATCTAATTACTTGATTCGATGACTTATTTGATCAGCTACTCAGATCAATGGTGTATTCAAAGCTGTATCTTAAGTCTGGCTACTACTAGTTGCGGATTAAGGAGTGCGACATTCCCAAGACGACATTTAGTACCGGTTACGGGCACTATGAGTTTACAGTTATGCCGTTTGGACTAATGAATGCAACATCAGTGTTCATGGATCTGATGAATAGGACCTTTAGGGAGTGTCTCGTCCGGTTTGTGAACGTATTTATTGACGATATTCTGGTATACTCTCAATATGAAGATGAACACGCCATTCATTTACGCATAGTTTTGGAGACCATGTGACTGAGTCACCTGTATGCCAAGTTCTCCAAATGTGAGTTTTGGCTATCCTCGGTGGAGTTCCTTGGTCATGTGTTTAGTGGTGAGGATATCGCAGTGGATCCGACAAAGATAGTTGCTATACAGGAGTGGCCCATTTTGAAGAAAGTAGAGGAAGTCAGGAGCTTCCTCGGACTTGCCGGCTACTATCGACGCTCTGTTGAGAACTTTTCGCGGATTGATCTTCCTATCACGACCTTGACAAGGAAAGATCAAAAGTTCATTTGGTCACAGCGTGTGCATGAGCTTTTGAGGAGTTAAAGAGTCGTCTGATCATGGCACCAATTTTATGCTTTCCATGTGGTACAGAAGGCTATGAAATTTACAGCAATGCGTCAGGAGCGGCTTAGGCTGCATACTTCTTCAGAATGGTCAAGTGATAGCTTATGGCTCTCGCAAGTTGAAAGTGCATGATCGGAATTACCCGATCCATGACTTGGAGTTGGCGGCCGTGATCTTCGCTCTGAAATTGGGACGACACTACTTGTATGGTGTGAAGGTTGATATCCTTACCAACCATAAGAGCCCAAAGTATCTGCTAAATCAGAAATAGCTCAATATGCGACAGCGAAGGTGGATGGAGTTCCTGGGGGACTATACTTTCGAGATACACTATACTCCCGGGAAGGGAAATGTCGTAGCAGATTATTTGAGCCAGAAGGCTTCTGCGCAGGCCAACTGGATTCAGATGCTTGACTCGCATCTGATCAGTGATTTGGAAGCTTTAGAGATCTCCTGTGTGGAGAGGGTATGACCGGACCTGGAGCTTGATTCGAGCATGCTGCGCAACTTGGCAGAGACTGGGGATAGGTCTGCTGCAGAGTTTGTAATGGACGACGGTCAAATGTGGAAAGACGGTCGGTTGTGCGTCCCAAATATGGGAAAATTGCGGGAGGAATTGATGTATGAAGCACATTTTTCAAAATACTTAATTCACCCGGGGAGCACAAAAATGTACCAGGACATGAAGAGGCTATTTTGGTGGACAGGTTTGAAGAAGGACATCGCCCTTTACATGGCAAAATGCAAAACTTGCTCACTAGTGAAGTGAGAATATCAGAAACCTGGTGGGTTCCTAAAGTTGTTGCCTATACTGGAATGGAAATTTGATGACATTTCGATGGATTTCGTGCACGGTTTGTCGAGATCGCAGAGTGGGAATGATGCTGTTTGGGTGATCGTGGATTGCTTGACAAAGGTAGCCTAGTTTATTCCAAACCGGAAGGACTATTCAGTGGAGAAATTAGCAAAGCTATATGTTGATAGTATTGTACGTTTGCACGGCGTGCCCCGTAACATTGTAAGTGACCGAGATGGGCGCTTTACTTTGAAAGATTGGAGTCTAATCCACCAGTTGTTGGGTACAAAATTGAAGTTTAGTACTGCCTTCCACCCTCAAACGGATGGACAGACTGAACGTACTAACAGAACTTTGGAGGATATGCTCCGCATGTACGTCCTGGATTTCGGTAAGAAGTGGGAAGATCATCTTTTCATGATCGAGTTCGCTTATAATAACAGCTACCAGGCAAGTATAAAGATGGCGCCCTTCGAGGCCCTCTAGGGTAAAGCTTTCCGTACTCCATTGGCTTGGGCGGAGACTGGCAAGACAAAGCTATTTAAGCGGAAGGAAGTCGAAGATGCAAATTCGAGTATTCGAACAATCCGGGAGCGATTGTTGGTTACGTAGGATAGACAGGAAAAATACTACAATGCCAAGCACTGGAATGTTCTGTTCACAGTGGGCGACTAGGTATATCTTAAGATCAAACCTTTCAAGGGTGTGTCCAGGATTCGACGCTTGAAAAAGCTGAGTCCAAGATATCTTGGACCGTTTGAGATACTGGAGCATGTTGGCGAAGCTGCCTATCGGCTCGCTCTTTCGACGGAGTTGAGTGGTTTGCACGATATGTTTCACATATCGGTGCTGAGAAAAGCTGTGTCAGAGCCTATCCAAGTGCTTGTGGCTAGTCAGGTGCTGGTCGATGTTGGGTTGAAGATGGTGGTCACGCCTATTTGCATCAAAGACACTGATGTCAAACAGCTCCGGAATAATTTGATCAAAATGGTCAAAGTCTGCTGGAACAACTGCGGTCGTGAGAAGCTTATGTGGGAGCACGAGCAAACCATGCGTGAGGAGTTCCCTGAGCTGTTCCGTTGAGGTACAAGTCATATTTTGTATCTTTTTGATTATTTGCACTGTTAGAATTTCGGGATGAAATTCTTTTGAGGGGGGAAGAATTGTAAGACCCCAATTTTCATGTGCAAAGACAGTGCAAGTGTGCTGAAGCTAAGAAGATAGAGCGAGGTGCTAGTGCTAGCGCCGATGGTAGCTCTATAGATGAATGTGGCATATCGACGAAGCGACTTATGTGTATCGACGAAAGCATCAAGAACTTTCGTCGATAATGTTAGCGCCAACGGTGGCGCTAGCGCTAGAGGTAGCTTCTCGGCGAATGTGTCCCGACGAATGCATTTCAATGAATGTGTTGAATGCAATACATTCGTCGATAATTGCTAGCGCAGGCGGTAGATCTAGCGCTAGCGGTAGTGTATTAGAGCGGTACCGACTCTGAGCTAGCGCCAGGAGCTAGTGGCTAGCGCTGGCGGTAGTGGGAAAACCATATAAGCACCCAACTCCGACATTCCTTCTCATTTTCTGAGAATCCTCTGCCTTTCTGAGAGCAGGGGGCTATGAGCAGGGAAGGAGATCAGTTGAAGGTCGTTGTGCTAAGGGCAAATCCACGAAAGAGATCTTGCGTGCTTACGTCATCGTCAATTCTATGGAGAGGAAGCTGTTTCAAAGGATTCCAGCCGATTCCCTCTCAGTTCTATCCCACCGAAACGAGCGCCGAGGGTAACGATTCTCCTCCCTATATCTTTGGACATGTGCATCCTTCGATTTGCATGCTTAGTAAGACTTCTACAAATTAGTAGATGGGTTCTTCCAGTGGGTTGATGTTATCCCCATGAGAATTTGCATTAGAGTCCGGAATCGAAGTACGGACATAGGCATGCTATGTGAAGCCCATCTGTACAGGTTGGTCTGGATTGGTGATGCTTGCTTGTTGATTCCCGGTGAAGAATCCGTGATATATGCTGTGTTTTTCGGGTTCTGTGTACTAAGACGTGCTAGAAGGAGTTCTAGAGGGATTTCCTAGACAATACCCGGAAAAAGGTAGCAGAACTAGGTTCTGTTACTAGCACCGAGCGCTGGTGCTAGCACCGGCGGTAGTTCCCAGTACGCTGATTGTGTGGGCCTATGTGTGACCTAATGCCTGGGGTCTGGGTGCATGGCAGAAGAAGCTGGAGGGCCTTAAGGGCCACGCTTTGAGAAACGGGCACAGGTGAAGGGTTACCGGCATCGTGCAAAGTTGATCGCGATGATTGAGCACGAGCCTAGCTGATTCGAACCCGCCAATAGTGGTGGTGAAGAGGTCGCCCCTTGGTGCACTGGGCTATGGAAGAGTGCCGGAACTTCGTGTGTACATCCTAGCTCAAATAGTTTGTCTAAGTTGAAATAAGACTTAGCGTGGAGGCGTAACTCAGGGAGTTTACTAAAGTGTGCCTTGAGAGCACCATGCGGTGCTTAGACTTACCTATGAAATATATGTTGCTATTGCTTGCCTGCAGGGAAGGAGTACCACCACCCCGGGCATGGGGTGGGGTCGTTATAATTGGGTCAGCTAAAGCTGGCCGGTTGCTTGTATTCCCCCACTCATTTGGCGGATTTGTTTGTACAGGTCCTGGCGAGACTAATGGGAAATAGCGGGCTGAAGCCCCTGCTGTGCTGTGCTACCCCTCGAAGGCCAAAGATTTGTTTACTATTTTTCATGAGTGGCCGGCCTGCGTGCCGATGTTTGGAAGCCACCTAGTTGATGTAAATAAATTATGTAAAGACCCTTTTTGTGTACTCATTCATAGCTACTAAGTGGACAAGTTTTTGTAAGCTGGTTTGTACTTAATAAATTAAATTCTTCCGTTGTACGACTCTATATGCTGAGTTGGTTATTATATTAACTGTTTGAAACTAATTAAGTAACACGCGCTTCTGTTCGTTTAATATGGCGTGGGGTCCCGGCCGGACCTACTGATATGTTCTATGTAACAGGGAGGGTGTTACAATAAAACACTTGGAAAGAAACATAAAGAGAGAATGAATATCCAAAAAAAATTTGGTAAGAAAGGAGAATCCAAGAAGGATGCAATCAAAGTACATTCCAAAGCCATTCATGTACTTCAAAATGGAGGAAAATAGGAAAAAGATAGCTGAAATAGAAGCAGCAAATGCAGATAAAGATGCCTCAACCAAAGGAAAAGAAGCTTTTGCTGACATTGCTGATTGCTCAACTTCTTCTAAAAAGAGAAAAACTTAAATGAATGTATCTAGTTTTATGATTATCTGAATGTAATTTGAACAATGTTTCAACACTTTATCTGAAATGAAAATGAATGAGTTGCTGAATCAATTACTTTATGTTGTCAGATAATCTCAGTCATAACTTAATATTTTTCTGTGTTATTGCTTGAGATAATCTGTGATGCATTGACATAATTACTTAATCACATTATTGGGTTGATAAACTATGTGGTATTATGCTTGTCATGAAGATTATATGTTATGACAATATTTGAAATGCAATAATAGTGTTAACATGATTATGATATGATGAATGATGTGTAGAGAAGTTACATGATAAGTATTTATTTGTTATGTACCTTAGCATTGGGGGTGTTCTATTTCTTCAAATAGGGGGAGATTGTTGGGAATATTACCCTCGATGTTCCCTTGATTTGAAGAAGCATCACACTCAATGCTAAGTACAAGTTGTATTTGATAAACCCTATTTTACCTCATAACTATGCAGGGTTAGGTTATTACATGGTGTGGAATAAGATAAGTGGCTTACTGCTAAAAATTGCTGAGATGAGCTCTTAGTCTCAGCTGAACTGCTGAGACAAGGCCAGGAGTCGCTGAGAAGGAGTCTTGGCCAACTGAGCTGCAGATAGAGGAAATCCGCAGAGAAAACTATCTGTCTCAGCGGATCCGCTGAGATGGTACTGAAGTAGCCGCTGAGACTGGAAGTTGTCTCAGCCCAACCGCTGAGACAGATTCAAATGTGTTGTCGGGTTTTGCTTTTGGCGCAAGTTGCAGAAAAACAAGATAAGGTGCTCCAATCACCTCCATACCATGTCAGGGGGCATCTGATAGCCATTGAAGACTGGAGGAGTATTATAGAACAACTTAGGGCTTGTAAGAAAGAAGCTTTTTTGCAAAAAGAACTTACCTCTACTTTTTCAATGACGGCTGTCAAGAAGATTTCTCTTCCTGCTTCCTGAAGCTACAAAAAGAGAAAGTTTGCTCTACCTGAGTGATTCAAGAAGAGCAAGTTGATCCTCATTCATCTACTGAAGAGAAGGATCAAAAAGGGGCAAGATTGAAGAACTGAACTATTCCCTATTACAAGACTGCGACTGTAGTTAATCTGCAGCAGAAGTCCAAAGGCTGAAAGATCTATTTATTTCATCTTCTGTTGTAAGCTTCTTTTATAACATTGGTAGGAACATAATTGTTCTGAGTTTGTAGGGCACTTTTGTTGGAACATGGTCTTCCGCATCTCCTAGGTTTGAGAATAACAAATCCTATATGTATTTGATCTTGTGTGTTTAAGTGTGCAGGATAACAAAGTCCACATGACTCAAGGATTACATAAGAAGGTTGCCCCCAAGTTTGAGCCATCAAATCCAACACTCCCACTAGCACCGGTGGGAGCACCTAGCGCCTGGAACTAGCGATGATCTGCGCAATTCCGGGAGCACATATAGAAGGAGATAGCACCTGGCGGTATCCGATAGCGCAGGCGGGAGCGCGGAGCATAGAAGGCAAGGGAGAAATGTTTCCTCAGATTGATGATTCCGCCGCGCAGAATATGTCCTAAAATGAGATAGTGCCGGCGGTAGCACTAGCGCAGGCGCTAGAGCTGACGCTATAAAATGGACCCCGTGGATCCGTCTTCTTCATCCTCTTGAGATCCAAAATTCCAGAGCTTTGTGCCACAACATAGAGAGGAAGGTTCAGAGAGATACTCCCACAAATCCATGAAGGCTTAAGGCGATCCGTGGAGGATTTCAACACGCTTCATCTTTGTGACGAAAGACCATATCGACTACGATCATACTCTGCGGGTCTTCATCTACTTCACCAAGAGATCCATATAGGGAGTTTTTACATTATTTTCATTTCATATCTTTTGTAACCATTAGAGAATTCGCCTCGTGTTGGCGACTAGGTCTGGGTAGGACTTAGGGCAGAAACTCGGCTCATGTTGGCGACTAGGTCTAGGGTGTAGATCTAGGGGGTGCTCGAGGCCATATTCGGGGAAGGATTGGATAGAGCGGCTTAAGGCCGTATCCGAGGAAGGATAGGTTAGGGCCACCGGTTCGTGGGGATACGAGTCGAGATAGAAGACGAAAAAGAGTTTTATTATTATTCTCCTTAGATTTCTAGCGTCAAAGAAATCTACTTTTTTAAATCATTTTTATTAATAGTAATCATGTCTCTCCTTTTGTAATAAAAATGATTTGTTCTTCATTTCTCTAAATTGTTTATTATCATCTCATTTATTATAAAACAATTTAGATCTTTATTCAAAATCACTATTGAAAGGGGTTCAATTGAGTATCAGGTGCAAGAAATTGATAAAATAAAATCAACCTGCTTTGATACCAATTGGAAGGAGAGTTTTAGTTCTTATTTATCTGTTAAAACTCTTGTTAAAGTTTCTTTCAAAATAAGTGATATATATATATATGAGTTTGATGTAAGAGTAATAAGCACAAACAGTTAGAGTGCATAAATAAAATACAGCAAAAGAAATAAAGCAAAACAAACAAGCACATACAGATGACACAAAGAAATATAGTAGTTCCCCAAAACCCAGGTACATATACTCTTCTACCCACTGGTAGGAATCCACTAGGTGTTTTTGATCAGGTGTCCACACACCAATGGAGGTTTGATCAGTTGCCCAATTCACCTATAAGCTTTTGACCAGGTGCTTATAAACCAACTAGATTTTTTGTTCAGGTGTCTTGCCACCAAGGGGTTACACTTTTGAAGGGAGTATTAACCCTGTTCAAGATGGGGAAGGAGAAAGGGAAAAGATTAATTGTTCTTCTCTTTTGGTGAGAAGACTCTTGATGAATATGTTGAAGAGAGCTCCCCCTGTTTGATGTAGTTTGATGACAGCTTGTGGGGGCTCCTTCTCTTGGTTGTAAATCCTCTGTTCTTCTTCTTGCAGTTTGAGATCCTGAGCAAGTAATATTGGTTTGGTGTCTCAGGATATGTATAGAAGATCTGCAAGAAAAGGATTAGCAAAAAGAAGATAATATGTATTCTGATCTGTTCTTCTTTTTGCTCTGTTCTTCTTTTTCTTCTTTCTTCCTGTACAGTAATATTAATATCTGTTCTATATATATATCTTAGATCTGTATAGCAGTATATATTCTGTATATATATATATATATTAAGAGAGAACAGTTTTAATATATTCTGTTTAAATCCTTGCCGAATATATTAAAAATATCTTTCATTTCTCAGATCCTTGAGAACATCTCTTGCCGTCTTTGACTTACTGCAATGGCTCTATTAATTAATGCTTTTGCCAAACGGCTATATTAATTAATGCTGCAACGGCTGGATTGTTAAATCAATATATATATATAGCAATATATAAAATACAATAAAGAGATATTGCTTTAATAAAGTCTGACGGCATATTAGAATAAGACATATAATATTTAGTCGAGCAAATATATATAAATAAATGCTGCAGAAATTTGTCGACATTAGCTCGTCATTCGTCGGGCTGAGCTCGCCAAATGGTATTTTGAACATTTGATTAACTGCAGAGAACTTTAGTCGAGCGCTGTTCGTCATTCATCGACCTCTGTTCCACGTTCATCGACCGCAGCCTTCCTTGCTATAATCTGTCGAGCGCTGCTGTAATAAGATCTGTTCACCGATCGACGTTCGACGAATGCCGAGCGTCGTTCGACGAATGTCGAACGCAGCTAACTATATGAAATATATTATTTCTCTTATATTATCTTATATTGTCTTATTCTCTTATAATATTTTCTCTTATGTTATTTTCTCTTATATTAATTAGCCTATTATTATATATATATATTTCTTAGTATATTATATATATATATATATATATTATTTTCATCCTTTTAACTTAATGATAATTAATCTAAGTTAATATATATTATGATATATACTTAGACATTAAAGGTGGATCCTAACTCAAATCAAAACTAAGGTTCCAACAATCTCCCCCTATTTGAGTTGGGATCCTAATCCAAATAAACTAGGTTCTAACAATCTCCCCCGATTTGGTTTAGGATTCCTAAGTATAAAAAGTCTTGATCTACTTAAGGGTTAGAGATTATTTTTAAATTTCTTTTATAACTAAGCAATTTCTAATTTCCTGAATATTGATTTAAATAGGATTTTTAAATGAAATGAATTGCTAGTTGTTAACAGATTCTAAGAATTTTTATAATCAGAAAGACAATATCCGATAGCTTCTTTCTATAGAATCCCCTTAATCAGAAGAGGCTCACACTCAGAGTTCTGATCATTTCTGATCATGCTACTTGAGTAGAATGCTCAAACAGATTTTGGAGAAAATTTGTAAGATAGTGAAGTTATCTGATATTGCTTTTAAAATAGAAAATTCAAAGAAACTTAAAACTGCTGTTTAATTTAATTTAAGTAAAAATATTAAATGTTTTAAAAAAATGCCTTATAGATAAATATTTTGGCCTTTCTATCTCATTAAAGTACAATTTTGAAAGTTTATTTTTATTTTGCTGAACATAAGAAATTTCTTTTTCTTTAAAATTCTGTTTAAAGTTATCAGCTATAATTAACTTGTTTTCTAAACAGATAATTTGTTTTTCTGATGTTTTAAAATCTTCTTTAGGTTTGTTATAATCAGAAGTCCAAATAGTTATTTGTAACTCTTTTCTAATTTTATTTTCAGAATTGTAATTTTCAGCAATTATGAAATCTGTACATAATGAATTGAAGACAGATTTATCATCAGAGGTAGAAATAAAATGTGAAGATACCTCTTTACCTTTTCTGTTTTATATTCAGATTTTGATGTGTAATCTGAACCATATATAGCCAACATGAAGAATTTTATGGCCTTTTGTTCTTCTTTTTCTTCTTCTTCAGTTAGAGTAACTGATGGTTCTGCATCAAAAATAATGTTAGTGGAAGAAGTAGGAATGGATTCATTTATCATCCTAGAGAGGGAGTGCCAGATTGCCTTTGCTGAAGTGCAATCAGCCACTTTTTGAAGAATGTCATTTGACATTGATTTAGCCAATATATCCATGGCTATGGCATCAACACTTTTCAGCCTTTCCTAATCATCAGATGAAGAGGTTGAAGATGTAGTTCCTGTCAAAATAGATTTATATATATCTTCATCTATGGCATTCATAAATAATTTAATTCTAATTTGCCATAAATCAAAACTATCCAAATTACATAAAGGTGGATCTGAAAAATAGAAATCTGAATGTGTCATTTGGAAAAACCTTTTTACAACAAAATAAGAACTAAGGTGATCTTTGTGATTTCAGGTGTTAGCCTGTGAGCAAAATCAACTTCCTCTGATACCAATTGAAAGGGGTTCAATTGAGTATCGGGTGCAAGAAATTGAAAAAATAAAATCAACCTGCTTTGATACCAATTAAAAGGAGAGTTTTTGTTCTTATCTATCTGTTAAAACTCTTGTTAAAGTTTGCTTTCAAAATAAGTGATATATATATATGAGTTTGCTGTAAGAGTAATAAGCACAAACAGTTAGAGTGCATAAATAAAATACAGCAAAAGAAATAATGCAAAACAAACAAGCACATCCAGATGACACAAAGAAATATAGTAGTTCCCCAAAACCCGGGTACATCTACTCTTCTACCCACTGGTAGGAATCCACTAGGTGTTTTTGATCAGGTGTCCACACACCAATGAAGGTTTGATCAGGTGCCCAATTCACCTATAAGCTTTTGACCAGGTGCTTATAAACCAACTAGATTTTTTGTTCAGGTGTCTTGCCACCAAGGGGTTACACTTTTGAAGGGAGTATTAACCCTGTACAAGATGGGGAAGGAGAAAGGGAAAAGATTAATTGTTCTTATATTTTGCTGAGAAGACTCTTGATGAATATGTTGAAGAGAGCTCCCCCTGTCTGATGTAGTTTGATGAGAGCTTGTGGAGGCTCCTTCTCTTGGTTGTAAATCCTCTGTTGTTCTTCTTGCAGTTTGAGATCCTGATCAAGTAATATTGGATTGGTGTCTCAGGATATGTATAGAAGATCTGCAAGAAAAGGATTTGCAAAAAGAAGATAATATGTATTCTGATCTGTTCTTCTTTTGGCTCTGTTCTTCTTTTTCTTCTTTCTTCCTGTACAGCAATATTAATATCTGTTCTATATATCTATCTTAGATCTGTACAGCAATATATATTCTGTATATATATGTTAAGAGAGAACAACTGTAATATTTTCTGTTTAAATTCTTGCCGAATATAATAAATATATCTTTCATTTCTCAGATCCTTGAGAACATCTCTTGCCATCTTTGACTTGCTGCAACAGCTCTATTAATTAATGCTTTTGCCAAACGGCTATATTAATTAATGCTGCAACGGCTGGATTGTTAAACCAATATATATAGCAATATATAAAATCGAATAAAGAAATATTGCTTTAATAAAGTCTGACAGCATATTAGAATAAGACATAATATTTAGTCGAGCAAATATATATAAAATAAATGTTGCAGAAATTCATCGACCTCAACTTGTCATTCGTCGGGCTGAGCTCGCCAAATGGTATTCTGAACATTTGATTAACTGCAGAGAACTTTCGTCGAGCGATGTTCGTCATTCGTCGACCTCTGTTGCACGTTCGTCGACCGCAGACTTCCTTGCTATAATCTGTCGAGCGCTGTTGTAATAATATCTGTTCGCCGATCGCCGTTGGACGAATGCCGAGCGCCGTTCGACGAATGTCAAACACAGCTAACTATATGAAATATATTATTTCTCCTATATTATCTTATATTGTCTTATTCTCTTATATTAATTAGCATATTATTATATATATATATATTTCTTAGTATATTATTTATATATATATATTATTTTCAGCCTTTTAACTTAATGATAATTAATCTATGTTAAGATATATTATGATATATACTTAGACATTAAAGGTGGATCCTAACTCAAATCAAAACTAAGGTTCCAACAACTATTTTGATCTCTTATTATTTCAAGTATTACAAAATATAATATAAGTCTTTAAAAACCTTATTCACCCGCCTCTAAGGGCGCCTACCGATCCAACAAATGGTATCAGAGCCAGGTTATTCAAAATCGACTTAACAACCGGGAATAATGGCGTCTCATGATCTCGCTTCTACTAGTGGGGCAAATTTTTATGAAGAAGGAAAATCACTAGCACCACCTTTATTTGAAGGAAGAAATTTTAAAGGATGGAAAATATTAATGGAAAATTTTCTTACAGCTTTAGATGAATAAGTTTGGAATATTACTATTAAAAAGCCACCTAGCGTATTAAATAAAAACGAAATGGTTTAAATGCAAAATCTATGAATAGTCTATTTTGTGCGTTAGATCAAAATATTTCCAAACTCATTCATACTTTTCCTACTGCATACGAGATGTGGAATTTTCTTGAGATAACTTATGATCTTCCTCTTGCAGGTATGGAACAAACACAGGAAGAGAAGGACATACAAGCTTCCACCATTATTCAAGAAAATCTCTCTTATAGCAAAACCATGGAAATCATGGAAATTGACTTAGCCAAAGAGAGCAATTCATCAAGAGAAGATGAAAATTCATCTATAAACAAGGAAGGCCTAGAAGACAACAAAGGAACATCATGTTAACATCTTGCCTCTTCTGATTGCGTTGTAAGAAATTCTAATTCTTTTTCTTATTTCCATATACAAAAAATTGCTAAACGTAGAATGAAGAAATTAAAAATTGCTAATAAGAGATTACGTTTAGAAAATAAAACTTTGAAAGCAAAGGTGAATGAAGAATCCAAAAAGGATGTGTTTGAATCTCAATCATGCTCTTCATTTGAAATCTATACACCTTATTTTGATTATAATAATATTAAAGAAAAATTCAAGGATTTGGAAAAAGAACTTTTAATTTCAAAAGAACATAACGAAAAATTGATAAACGAAAATAATATTCTCTCGCATAACTTTGAATCTTTAAAATCACTCTTTCAAAAAGGATTAAATAATTTTAAATATCTTATTTCTAGTATATCATCAAACTTGTGTAAAACTTCTACTAGTATGTTAAAACATATTAAACATGCACCTAGTAGAATGTTTAATCACACAAACATAATGAATTCTAACCCATATTATGTATCTCCCAAATTAAATTCTAATGTGCACAAATTTCCTATGAAATATAATTTCAAAAATGATTATGGAAATTTGAAAACTAAAAATAATGGTTATCCAAGGTTTGAATGGAGGCCCAAAATTAAAGATTAAACACTAACTCAAATCAAAAGGGCCCATTCATTCATATCTCCCCAAAAGCAAACACGATATATTTGGGTACCCAAAGAAACCGTCACACCCTGTCCTCTTTGGATACCTAAATCTCTCATTCATTAGTATCAAATCATTTGCATGAAGTAGAAATCAACTAAAAATGAAATATCATTATTCTACTTCATGATATGCCTAACCTTTTTTGTTTTTTGTTTTTTGTTTATTTATTTTCTTTTTGTTGAACCATCATGATATGATAACTTCATATAACTTATGATATGACTTTCTCATATTAAACCAAAATTCATAAACAAATCAAATTGATCTAAGTTGAATAAAAAGTCATATCATTTTTTCAAGTGATCTACTTATCCTTTTTCTTTTTATCTTCTAAATCCATTTCCTAAAAGTCTTATAAAATTTGAAAAACTAAATTTGTCATATGATATTATTAAGACTAAATGAAATAAGTGTCATAATGGATTTAAAAGGTATTTTAGGGGTATTAGGCTAAATTTTTAAAATGAGCAAGTTTTGCTTAGGTAGTTAATATATTTGCGTCACTTTCAATTACCCCTTGTATGTTTAATCATAATCATGTCAAACCGAAATTGAAAAATTGCATGAATATTATTTCACTTTTTATGATCATTTCACTCATGCATATGTTGTGCAAAACTCAAAAATTAAGGTCTAACAAATTTGGAGATTTAATGAATGAGAAACCCATGTACTAAAATTTTAACTTCCGCAACTTTTGCGAATTCTTCTCATCTTTTCACTTCATTAGACAAGCCTTACATTGCACAAACATAATTAAGAAAAATCGGAAGTGAAATCAAAGAAAATCTAGGTCATATGATTAAAATAAGCACTCTTTGTGAGTTAACGCAGGCACTATTACCTAACGCCGGCGCTAGCTCAAGTCTCTGTTTTTCTGAAATTTTAAAATTCTGAAAAATCAATAAAAATATTTTATTTTATATGTACTACTCATTTTTGTAATTCTGCCTGTACTTGTTTTTGAAAAATTAAAATACAAAATTACAAAAGCCAAATTACAAAAAAAAATATTTTGTTTTCTCTTGGATATTTGTTTGAATTCTTTTCCTATATGCAAAAATCAAATACAAAAATATAAAACAAAAACAAGTATCAAAAATTGTTATTTTTGAACTTAACTTTTCTATTTACATGTATCTTGCGAAAGGGTGATTTGGGCTATCATCCCATCATATCACCTAGTACCGGGCAAACCTCTCACAGGGTAGACCTCGGGAAGTCCAAGATCAAATTATAAGAGTTCAAACTTTAAATTAAAATTATTTCGCAAAAATATCAAAAATACTGTATGGACTTTATTGAGAAAATCACGCATGATTTCTTCTATCATTTAAGACTTTCTACAATGCTGTGATTCATATTTTCAAACTACTTTGAACATTGTCTTTATCATGCCTTGGTACTTCTAAGCTCATGTGCATAAATTATATTGTAAAAGTTGTGTAAAACCAAGCTTAGCATGCCTGTAAGTATGAGTAAATGTTTTATGTTTGATAATGGTATTTATTCACTCACTTATTTTGGCATTGTCTACATATATTTTTAATCTAAGAATGCTTATGTATGTTTTGTAATAGTACAATGAATTAAAACTGCACAAGTATCTTACCTACACAACCTTTGTTTGCACTTTTAAAAGTTAAGAAAAGTGGTTATGTTTTCATAAATTATATTGGTTTGCAAAACAAGTGTATTCGGAGAACTTTGTACAAAACAAAAATCATAAAATAAAGTGACAAAGATAACTCCACCAAGCACTACTTGAACCTCCTGATAAGTCTTAATAAGCGTTGTGAGGTTGGGCACCTTGGAAAGAATAGTAAAGTATCTTGTGCAAACCATATCTTTCTTTCAAAATAAAAACCACTTACTCTTAAGTAGACCGGATCACTAGTTTCAATTTTAAAATAAAAATATGTGATCCCCCAAGCACTACTTTGCACCCTGATAAGTCTTGATGAGCATTGTATGTGCAAAGCACCTTGGTAGTTGTACATTTTGTTTGTGCATTGAAGTGTGTGGAAGTAAAATTATTTGTGTTTTATTGTGCTCTTTACTTTACATATTTCTTGTATTTTTGATTAAAACATTTGTTTACTCTACTCAATATACACTTATGTGCACATCATTATCTTCCATAACACTTCTTCTCATGAGTATTGGATCCTAATGCAAATTCTATACTACTCTTTATTTATGATATGCACTAGATAACCTAGCATGCTTTCTACAATGTTTGGTATGTTTTGAAATTATGAATTAAAATAACATTGTAGTAATCTCTTTTTGATAACATTATTTCATGCTTGGTTACTTTATTGTTTAATTTAAATATTTTAATTGAACAATGATTTACAAAAACATCTTCTTTATGAAATTTAACTCATATATCTTTTATGGATCATAATGTCTTACAAAAGATGTTTGATTGTATTTTTCTAAGTCTTCCGCAACTTTACATTTACCTTGTATTCCTTATATGCTACAAACTCTGATTTATGAAAATGTTGTAATACTCAAACTCTGGTCTATTTCAATGAAAAGTATTCTAAAACTCCTTATCATTTCCTTCTCTCTACAAGCTCGATCATGCCTTTATCTTATTATCAACTTTTAAGTGGTGTCTCCTTACCCACTTTTGCTAATAACAAAAGGGGGAGAACTAACATGATAAATATAATCTGCTATCAAAATAGAAAACTAACATGCCTAATTAAGATGATAGCTTACTTATTAGGGGAGCATTCACTTAGGGGGAGCATGTATTTAGGGGGAGCAATTCTAAATGCTAAAATCGGTAATTATCCTAAGTCATCACTCTCACACACACACAAGTAAGTTTCATCATGCTTATATATTAATGCTCTGATTTATCATTAATGGATTTGTTATTATCAAAAGGGGGAGTTTGTTGGAATATGGTCTTCCGCATCTCCTAGGTTTGAGAATAACAAATCTTAGGTGTATTTGATCTTGTGTGTTTAAGTGTGTAGGATAACAAAGTCCACATGACTCAAGGATTACATAAGAAGGTTGCCTCCAAGTTTGAGTCATCAAATCCAACACTCCTACTAGCGTCGGCGGTAGCACCTAGCGCCTAGCGCTAGCGATGATCTGCGCAATTCCGGGAGCACATACAGAAGGAGATAACACCTGGCGGTATCCGATAGCGCAGGAAGTAGCGCGGAGCACAGAAGGCAAGGGAGAAATGTTTCCTCGGATTGAAGATTCTGCCGCGCAGAATATGTCCTAAAATGAGTTAGCGTCGGCGGTAGCACTAGCGCAGGCGCTAGCGCTGAGGATATAAAATGGACCCCATGGATCCGTCTTCTTCATCCTCTTGAGATCCAAAATTCCAGAGCTTCGTGCCATAACATAGAGAGGAAGGTTCAGAGAGATACTCCCACAAATCCATGAAGGCTTAAGGCGATCCGTGGAGAAGATTTCAACACGCTTCATCTTCGTGACGAAAGACCGTATCGACTACGATCATACTCTGGGGGGTCTTCGTCTACTTCTCCAAGAGATCCATATAGGGAGTTTTTACATTATTGTCATTTCATATCTTTTGAAACCGTTAGAGAATTCGCCTCGTGTTGGCGACTAGGTCTGGGTAGGACTTAGGGCAGAAACTCGCCTCGTATTGGCGACTAGGTCTGGGGTGTAGATCTAGGGGGTGCTCGAGGCCATATCCGGGGAAGGATTAGCTAGAGCGGCTTGAGGCCGTATCCGGGGAAGGATAGGCTAGGGCCACCGGTTCGTGGGGATACGAGTCGGGATAGAAAACAAAAAAGAGTTTTATTATTATTCGCCTTAGATTTCTAGCGTCATAGAAATCTACTTTTGTAAATCGTTTTTATTAATAGTAATCATGTCTCTCCTTTTGTAATAAAAATGATTTGTTCTTCATTTCTCTAAATTGTTTATTATCATCTCTTTTATTATAAAACAATTTAGATCTTTATTCAAAATCACTATTTTGATCTCTTATTATTTCAAGTATTACAAAATATAATATAAGTCTTTAAAACCCTTATTCACCCCCTCTAAGGGCGCCTACCGATCCAACAACTTTTCCTTAGGGAGTATGGCCGTTGGGCTTGAGTGTAGAGTTGAGAGTTCAGCTTGAGTGTAGGGTCTTAGTGCAGATCTGAGGTTGGACTTCTTGATAGGTCTGAGCTGGTAGGGCTGCTGTGCTTGAGGTAGGGCTGTTGAGCCTGAGGTAGGGTTTGGGAAACCTGAGAGATCCTGAGGGATCTGAGTTGTAAGCTCTTGGAGCTGAGATTGGAGGTGTTGGCCTTATCTAACTCATTGTTAGAAAGGTGAAGGGGGGAAAGAGGACTACTCAAGACACCCTGTCTTGAGGAACCTCTATAAATGCTTGTGTGTTTTCTGTGTGCTTGATTTATTACTAACATTAACTTAGAAAAAAGCTAGGCTAAAGCTTAAAAAAAAGAGACCTATTCACCCCCCCTCTAGGTGATTAAGACTACATCCTAATAAACAATCATAATGTTCTTCAGGTGAATTGGTTTTTCCTTTGAAGAATTCGTCAATTTCAGCATCTCCTTTATTTCTCTATCAAATAGCTCTACTTCTCAAGAAAGGCGGTCATAGGTACATCCTGCGCATGTAACTCCTTTAACTAAAATTAAAGATCATTATATCTACATTACCATTCCATTATTTGGGTTGTCCTATGTTATTCATCCTGCACATGTAACTCAAACATCAGTAGGAACCCAGATTACCTTGGGCCCATTGCTTCTACCTTGAAATGGTGAAATGAAAGTGTAAGCAGACCTTTCTTGATACCCCTTAGGATGGTAGAGTGGTAGTCTATTAAACAACCAAGTTTTAGCATTGTGTCCATTCTAAAGTAATAAAAGTATTCAAAATTGTAGTGAGAAGTGAGAGAGGGAAGTCTAGATGTTCTTGTAAAGAAATAGGGTGTGCCGAGACGAGAAATTCCGAAAGAAAAAATTCACAAGAATCACAGATCAATCACAAGAGACACACAGATCTACAGAGGTTCACCCCAATCCGGGTTACGTCCCCTCCCCCCTTCCTCTTCATGATGTTCTAATCACCAAATCGGATTACAACATACAA
This sequence comes from Dactylorhiza incarnata, assembly GCA_033032865.1. Lineage (NCBI taxonomy): Eukaryota > Viridiplantae > Streptophyta > Magnoliopsida > Asparagales > Orchidaceae > Dactylorhiza > Dactylorhiza incarnata. The sequence goes on along the minus strand of JAWHQI010000019.1, from coordinate 19,026,207 downwards.
GGTTACAAGGATCAAGAAAAAACTGATCCAACCTCACTCAACCCTCTTCAGACAAGAACAGAGGAACCGCTGCCAAGGACAACTGCTCAAAAAACACTATTGCACTCTCTTACGCTTAACCCTAAACCAGGGTTACGCATCCTTTAAATAGGGCGCCGAACCGGGCTCAGAACAACATCCGCTGAGATGGTTCAACAACATCTGCTGAGACGGCTTATATATCCGCTGAGACAGTTCAGCAACATCCGCTGAGACGGCATGTATACCCGCTGAGACGATTCAGCATCATCCGCTGAGACGGCATGTATACCCGCTGAGACGATTCAGCAACATCCGCTGAGACGACATGTATACCCGCTGAGATGATTCAGCAACATCCGCTGAGACGGTATGTATACCCGCTGAGACAATTCAGCAACATCCTCTGAGATGACATTACTTAAGGACCCGTTCGACGAACGCAGGCGGAGTTCGACGAACCCTTCTCCGTTCGTCGAACCCTGACCAGAAGTGTTCCCCACTCCAACATTCTCCCACTTGGTGAACATATTCCTCCGACGAGAGCTGCTCCTCCAACCTTCCTCTTCAACCCTACGGCCGTTGCACAACACTGAAATTTGGCAACAGGAACCACCTTGGTAAGAAAATCAGAGCTATTCTCCATCGTGTCCACCTTCTCCAGTCGAACTACCTTCTTCTCCACCCTCTCCCGGATGAAATGATACTGAATGTCAATGTGTTTGGATTGTGCGTGGAAGGCTGGATTCTTGGCTAGCTGAATAGCCCCTTGGCTGTCACACCACAACTTCACTGGCCCCTGCTCAAACCCGTGCTCCAAACTTAGCCTCCTCAGCCATATGGCCTCCTTGCTTGCATGAGTAAGAGCCATGTACTCCGCGTCTGTTGATGAGAGTGCCACCACGCATTGCCTCTGACTCATCCAACTGATTGCACCTCCAAATAGTGTGAACACGCACCCACTGGTGGATCTCCTGCCATCCAGATCACCTCCCCAATCCCAGTCCACGTGCCCAACCACGTCCAGGACTCCTCCTTCAGCAGCCACTTCAAAACATAGGGAGTAATTCAAAGTTCCTCGGAGATACATGAACACACACTTCACAACGTTCCAGTGTTCCTTTCCCGGTGTAGCCATATACCGGCTCAACACTCCCACTGCTTGAGCAATGTCAGGGCGAGTGCACACCATGGCGTACATCAAGCTTCCCACAGCACTAGCATAAGGGACCTTCGCCATGTCCTCGACCTCATCATGTGTCTTCGGGCTCAACTCTGCAAATAACTTGCACCCAACTGGCATTGGTGCTCCCACTGGCTTGCAGTTCGTCATGTTGAACTTCTTCAACATCTCCTCGACGTACCACTACTGCCCCAACCAAAGCTTCTTCTTGCTTCGATCCCTAGAAATCTGCATTCCCAAGATGACACTTGCGGGCCCCAAATCCTTCATCTCGAATTTGGCTGAGAGCAGCTTCTTCACTTGTTGGATCATCCTGACACAATTGCCCACCAGTAGCATATCATCTACATAAATTGTCAGGAAGATGAACTGCTCTCCCTTTCTCTGGATGTACACACAGTGGTCTGAATTCGATCTTTCAAAACCTAACTCCAGCATGTAGGTGTCGAATTTCTGGTACCACATCCTCGGAGATTGTTTTAGTCCATACAGGGAATTCTTCAGCCTGCAAACCTGATCCTCCTTGCCCTTGGCTTCGAATCCTTCCGTCTGCTTCATGTATATCTCCTCCTCCAGATCACCGTGAAGAAACGCCGTCTTCACATCCATCTGCTCGATCTCTAAGTCATGCACTGCCGCAATAGAGAGTACTAGTCTGATCGATGTCATCTTGGCTACCGGTGAGAAGATCTCATCGTAATCAACACCTTCGACCTAGGAGAATCCCTTTGCAACCAACCTTGCCTTGTATTTCTCCACAGTGCAATCACCCTTCACCTTTTGCTTGAAAACCCATTTGCTTCCAATGGCCTTCCTCCCCTTTGGAAGCTTACATAGACACCAAGTCTGATTCTTCCTCAGAGACTCCATTTCATCCACCATGGCTAGCTCCCACTGATTTGAATCAGCCCTTGATCTAGCATCACTAGCAGAGGTTGGATCTTCACCAAGCATACTCAGGCAACATTGTGTAGCCACTGCACATTGGGGATATCTCACTGGTTCCCTTCTTTCCCTTGTTGATCTCCTCATCAGTGGAATTTCCTCAGCTTCATCTTCTGACTCATCAACACTTCTCACCACCTCCAAATCATCTGATTCTTAATCAGATTCAGGCCCAAAAATGGTAGCTCCTTTCTCAAAACTTCCTTCCACAACCACCGTCTCTTTCTCTGCTTCTTTAGCCTTCTTAGCTTGTGTGACTGCCTGTGGACTGGTTTAATGAAACACCACATCCTTGCTGAATGTTATAGTACTAGTCACAGGGTTCCAAAGCTTGTACCCTTTTATGCCTTCTTTGTAACCCACAAAGATGCACTTCTCAGATTTAACATCAAGCTTCCACTTCTTCTCCTTTGGAATGTGAACATATGCATCACACCCAAACACACGAGCATAGGCCAAATTTGGATTTCTCTTGAAGATGGCTTCAAAGGGTGTACATCCCTCCACAACAGATGTAGGGGACCTGTTCTTCAGGTAATTTGCAGTCGCCACTGCTTTAGCCAAAACTCCTTCCCCAAGCCTTCCCAACTGATCATGCACCTGGCCTTCTCCATCAAAGTTCTGTTCAGCCTCTCCGACAATCGATTCTTCTCTGGAGTGTACAGTGTGGTCTTCTGTCGTGCAATCCCCTGCTCAGTACAGTACCACTCAAAAGCATCAGAGCAGTACTCCCCTCCATTGTCAGAACGGGGGACCTTCACCTTTCTCTCTAACTGGTTCTCCACCAGGTTATTAAATTCCTTAAACCTGTCCAGAACCTCTGACTTGGACCTGAGAAAATAGATCCAGGAGTAACGTGAGAGGTCATTAGTAAGGGACACATAGTACCTTGCGCCGCCAAGAGATGGAGCTGGAGTTGGCCCGAACACATCACTGAGTATCAACTTCAGCACTTTAGTTGCCCTCATGCCTGTCCCACGAAAGCTTACTCTGGTCTGTTTGCCAAGCAGGCAATGCTCACAGAACCCAAAGCTTGTGGAGCACTCCGACACCCCTTCCACCATCTGACTAGATGCCACGACTGACATCCCCTTCTCACTGATATGCCCAAGCCAATGATGCCACAGCCTGGACACCTCCTCCTGGTCAACCTCCTGGCTCTCAAAAATAAGAGCTCTACTTAGAACCACTGTATCAGCAAGCAGAGTATACAGTGTTCCATGTCTCACTCCACTGGAAATCACCAGTCCCCCTCTTGTCATCTTGAAAGATTGCTTGTCACAGCTGAAGTGCACTCCTCCATCCGCCATGGAACCCACCGAGATTAGATTCCTGCTCATCCCTGGAATGTGCATCACATTGAGAAGAGACCTTGTGATCCCATTAGACAACTTCAACATCACCTTGCCACGCCCAATAATCTGCACAGCAGAATCATCACCCAGCATGACATCTCCACCATCAAACCTCTCATACTCACAGAACCAGTGCATATGAGGGGTCATGTGGTATGATGCTCCTGTGTCTACATACCACATATCAGAATCTCTCTGATCAACACATGCGGCAGCGATGTACATGTCACCGCCGTCGCCCTCCTTCTTCGTACCAGAAGTTGTTGGTGTCTCCTTGTTCTGAATGGCCTTGTTCGGACATTGAGACTTCACATGACCAGTCTCATTGTACTTCCAGCACCGAACGGGCTTCTTACCCTTCTCCCTCTCCTGGCTCTTAGATCTACCTCGAGACTTATCTTGATATCCACCATGCTTGTTCTCCCTTCGTTGAGGACAGGATCTAGATACCCTCAAAGCACCTTTGCTCATCACCTCAGAACCTCCTCTCCTGGTCTCCTCAGATAAAAGAGATACACATACAGTATCATATGACAGTTCCTTGTCTCCACTTCCCCCATCACGACAATCAGATTGTCCCATGAATCTGGCAGCGAGCACAATAAGGTGATGGCTCTATCCTCGTCTGAGATCTTCTCACCAATAGAGATTAACTGACTCACAATGGTATTGAATTGAGTCAAGTGCTCTGAAAATGAATCGCCCTCATGCATCCAAAGTTTATACCACTTCTTCCTCAAAAGCAATTTGTTTACCAGGGACTTGCTCTGGTAAAGGGATTCCAACTTACGCCACAGACTTCGTGCTGAAGTCTCCTCCATGACGTTAGTCAAGATTGAATCTGCTAGGAATAACCGGATCAGGCCCTTAGCCTTCCGATCGGTTTTCGTCCAGGCAGTAGCCTCCGCTGTAACCGCTGCACTCACCTCTGGAGATTCTCCCTTCGATGTGCTCGCATCCTTCTCTCCAACCTTAGCAACGGGAGGATCATCTTCGATCGCAGACCATAGATCTCGATCAATCAACATATCCTCCATCTTCATCTTCCATAGATCGAATCGACTTCCGTCAAACTTCTCGATCTCGATCCGCATGCCGCCAGAACCCATTTCCAGGATCAAGAACCTGGCTCTGATACCAAATGTAAAGAAATAGGGTGTGCCGAGATGAGAAATTCCGAAAGAAAAAATTCACAAGAATCACAGATCAATCACAGAAGACACACAGATCTACAAAGGTTCACCCCAATCCAGGCTACGTCCCCTCTCCCCTTCCTCTTCACGATGTTCTAATCACCAAATCGGATTACAGCTTACAAGGTTACAAGGATCAAGAAAAAACCAATCCTACCTCACTCAACCCTATTCAGACAAGAACAGAGGAACCGCCTCCAAGGACAACCGCTCAAAAAACACTGTTGCACTCTCTTACGCTTAACCCTAAATCAGGGTTACGCACCCTTTAAATAGGGAGCCAAACCGGGCTCAGAACAACATCCACTGAGACAGTTCAACAACATCCACTGAGATAGTTCAGCAACATCCGCTGAGATGACATGTATACCCGCTAAGACGATTCAGCAACATCCGCTAAGACGGCATGTATACCCGCTGAGATGATTCAGCAACATCCACTGAGATGACATGTATACCCACTGAGATGGCAAGTATACCCGCTGAGACGATTCAGCAACATCTGCTGAGACGGCATTACTTAAGGACCCATTCGACGAACGCAGGCGGAGTTCGACGAACCCTTCTCTGTTCGTCGAACGCCGTTCGACGAACCCTGACCAGAAGTGTTTCCCAACTCCAACAGTTCTAAAATTTCTTGCTGGAAGCATGCATCGAGAAGAAATCGACGCAACTTTAGAGTTGCATCAAGTGTAATTCGATGTGTCTACATAGTTATGTCGATAACAATTCAGTGTAGAATATTCATTGCGTTGAATAGAATTCGATGCACCCTCATATTTGCTTCGAATTGATGTCGAAGCATATGCCGTTCTGTCGAGTTTCATTCGACACATCTTTAAAATTGCGTCGAGTTCTAGTCGATGCATAATTCTTTTTATTAAGATTTTTATAATTTTTATTTGGCTTTTCTAAGGGGTGTTTACCTAGAATCCCTGTTTGATTACTAATGTTTACCCTATTGAATATAGTGAGTTTATTAGGTTTATTATTTTATTTTTCACATGATTCTATGTTGTTATTAGGTTGATTGATACTAGACCTTATGAATGCTACAGGATTTTCCCAGGCAAGTTTGATATGGATTAATGTATTGGTGGATGGTAGTGATTCTAGATCAAGATGGTTAAATCTCTTAATGAGATTTTGTGAGATGTCCTTATGCTTTTGACTCCTCCCATTAAGTGAGTACTCAAAGGCTTTTACTTTGTGAGTTCTTTCTTAAAATTGGAATTTTCATTAGTTAATGTGTATATTTCTTTTACTTCCTTAAACATCTGATTTCTTAGATCATAGTTAACTGAGTACAAATTGTCTATCCTAAGGTATTCTAGTTCTTTTCTAATTATGTTAAGTTCTTTCTGGCTGTTATATAATCTTGACAGAATTCTTTAAAACAGTCTTTAAAGTCTTCTGAGGAAAAGCCAAAATTATCAAAAATAGGTACCTGATTTTCTGTATTATAGTCTTCCAGAGCCATTAAGCAGGCTTCTTCAGTTGTACACTCTTCATCACTATTATATGAGGAGGAGATTGGCTCAGGCTCTGAATCACTCCAGGTTTCAACAATGAAACCTTTGTCTTTCTTCTTATCCTTCCTTTCATCTGAGCTTCCTTCAACTATACTTGAGAGAGAATCCAAAATTTCCTTAGCTGACTGGGATTCAGTCACTCTCTGAAATATGTCATCTAACATAGTTGATGCTAGTATGTTCATAGCCTTAACATCATAGGCCTTTAATTTCTTCTCAGCTTCAGTCCATTCAGATCTGGTAACCAGTTCTTGTGTAACAGTCCCACTTGTATCTTTTTTGAATGGTACTGGAGGATCTGATAATGACATCAAATATGTCTTCATCAATAGAATTCATATAATGTTTTATTCTATCGTTCCAGAGTGTAAAATTATTTAAGTTACACACTAGTGGTCTTGTTGATGCATAGTCCTTAGAACTCAATTGTTTTTTAAAATAGTTTTAGTTTAAAATAAAGAAATAAGAGTGAGGAGATCTTTTGATCAAAGTGTTAACCTTTTATTGATCAACCTCCCTCTGATACTAATTGAAAGTGCACTGTGTGCCTCTAAGTATTCTCTATAGGGGGGGGGGTGAATGGAGCTTTAAAATTATTATACCCTAGTTATGCACACACAATAAAAATACTAAGTGTTATGCAATCATCAACACCAACAGAAGAATAAAGTAGTCATGGGAAATATAAAACAGAAAAGCAGTAAACTGGACAACACAGAAATTCAATGCGAAAGACACAAAAATTTACAGTGGTTTCCCAAAATGTGGGTAGTCCACTCTTCTACCTCACTGGTAGGATTGCAATAACTGTGCATGAGTCTCTTAATAAGGAGACTCTCAGAACCACTGAGTCTTTTGAGAAGGAGACTCTTAGAACCACTGAGTCTTTTGATAAGTAGTCTCTTAGAACCACCGAGTCTTTTGATAGGGAGACTCTTAGAATCACTGAATCCTTTGAAAGAGGGATTCTTAAAACTCTTTACAGTGGGTCAATGAGAACAGTAGAAGGAGAAGAAGAAAGATAATGGAATTCTTCAGTAAGAATTCTTCAGAAGCTATCTCTTGAATGTTGTTACTTCTATTTGTCTAAGGATCTAAATATGATAAACCCTTGCTTAAGATAAATATGATTGCAAGGGTTATAAGCTTGATCTTGATCCTCTCTGCCCTTTTGTGGACTTGCTGTTGTGTAATGTAGAAGAAGAGGCAAGAGTGTTGTTATTAACTTTTCCTGGGCAGAGGAGTTGTTCTGCTGTTCTGTTTTAGGGTTGATGGAGGAAAGAGGAAAAGCACTATTTCGACAGACAGAAATATGTGATCGGTTCTTCTCTATTGTTTTCTTTCTTTCTCAACATATTTATTCTCTATCATTTGAGTTTGAATTTCTTTCTTCTACTGGACTGTCCTTAGAAGGAATGTCCATTGGACAATTGATGTTTCCTTCTTTCTTTATTCTCGACCCATCCATCTGATTTGAATAAACTTCCAAGAATGTTTTTTTTGCATCCCTGGAATACTCCATTCCATTCATGGCAATAAAGGAGTCGTTGGAGACTAGTCTACAACTTTGTAGTCCTTCTGAAAAGGTATTAGAAAAGACAGCAGAAAACCTTCTATTTCTGACTGTACTCGACACTGCGTCGACTTCATTTTTCGTCAAATCGACGCACCTTTGAGTTCTTATAGAAGTAGCTTCGAATTCCGTCTTAGCTCTGGCTGAACTCAGATTTTGATGTTGCGTCGAGTTCTTATCGACGTATCCGTCGAGTTGAAGACTTGAATTTGAACTTCATCTTCTGCGTCGAATTGAAGTCAAAGTTGCATCGACTTCTAAGATGGCTTCGACAGACACTTCCTTCTGCATCGAGTTCATTTTGAAGTTGTGTTGACTTATGATTTAGCTTTGACAAGATATGTCTTCTGCGTTGAGATCATTTTGACGTTGCGTCGAGATTATTTTGATGATGCGTCGACTTCACTTATACGTTGACGTTGATATCCAGTCAGAGTAACGTCGACTTCCAGTTGACGTTGTGTCGACTTCTAGTCGATGCATAATTACTCTGGATAATTTCCTTCACATTTTCAGTTTGCCTTTCTCATTACTTTAACACAACTGACTTCCTAAGACTTCTATGACCCAATTACCCTTACAATACAACATGGGTAATTACCCTAGGGAGTAAAATCACATATAGTTAATTTGTTATGTTTAATCAAAAGGAGTATTTCCCAACAGCGGTGGCAGATTATTCGGAGATCATCCTTGCCATTTCAAGGAACAAGTCTGTGAATTCTACCTCCTAAAATTCTGAACACAGACCGCCACATTCTTGTAGCCGCAGAATTGTCATATCAGATGAACAGTTCATGTGCTTCAACATCGCCTTCCGAAAGGCCGAATTATCTATATCGTAAGCCTCTTCTTTTGTTCTCTGCAGAAGGAAGTAAATTAGACCGGGTGGTCAAAATCAAATAAAGTAACTGGCCGCAGGTTAGTTTTCTTACTTGAAGCATATCAATATCATGTATGGTAGTGTGGAGTGATCTCCCCATGTGGTGACTCAAGATCATACTCCTAGTGACCGCTTGTGCAGACATATCAGATAGCATCCCGGGCACGATGGCGAAAAGCTCCCTGGTGTTGTGATCGCCATATAGTGCGAAAGTGACCTCATTAGTGTGTCGAGATAGCTTCCCACTCCAGAGTGGGAGAGCAGTGGACACCTTCAAAATTTCCCCTTCTCATTCCACCTGGGAAGGGGTTTTCCTATGATGCCCTTCATTTTCTTACAGAACCCGATCAGAGGATAGGGTTTGCTGGCCGAATCAGACTCCTGGGAGGTCTCTTCCTTTGCCCTCTCGCGATCCCTCTTACGTCTCATCTCACACTGAGTGAGGATCTCATCCTTCGACGGCACGAGCTTGACCAATGGAACCTCCAAGACCGCTGGAAAGAAAAAGAAAGCGTTAGAAAATATAAACAAAGTAGAATATTAATTATCCCGCAGGTATTTACTTACTCTCTTCAGGGGTTATCTCAGCGGCCTCAGGCCAAAGGGCCAATTAGTAGCGAAGGTCAAGGCGTTTTCTAGTTAACGAGGATAGGATGTCGAGCTCCACTACCAAGTCCGACTTTGGTTTCCCGAAGACATCCTCTCCTCGATGAGCTGGCTAAGTACCCAGATCTCCAAACTCTCCCTCAAAAATCAGAAACCTTTCGGTCACATTTGAGATGTTATTGGGAAGGTTAAGGACTTTGATCCCATGGAAGCAAAAGTACATCAGGCCCCTGAACTCCTCTTTTTTCGTCACCTCCTTATGCGATTTCATCGTGAAGGTGCAACAGAACAATTCTATGGTAAACGTGACCCTCGCTGATCTCATATAGCAAATGAAGGTGGACATAAGGGCTATTGAGTTTGAGGGCAACTGTCCGAGCACCACTCCATAATCCTCCAACTTCTCTAGAAATTCCCAGGGCAAGGGAAGCATGAGACCGCAATGAAAGTGATCGATTGGGATCACCAGCATAATTTTAGAACCAGAATTTATCATTTCATCCTCCCGAGTTGCCGCACAATCACCTGAGTTTGAATCATGTGGCACTCTAGAAGAGACCTGTATTCTGTTTGAGAAAGCCTGTAAGGTTTGTGAACTGCTTTCATGAAAGTCTCAGTTGCGGCATCCCAAGCGGACACCATTTCTATAGATCACTGAGACCGGTGCTTTGGATGCATTGACAAAAGTTTACAATAAACACGACTATTTATGGATTTCAAAAATAACTTAGTCATGATTGTTGGACATGTGTGTCACATCCCTTTGTTTGAGAATAACAAATCCCAAATTGTATTTGATCTTGTATTTTGTGTGTTTTGAGTATGCAGGAACTATAGGTGCAATAATCCATAGATATAAAACAGATTGGAGATGATTCTCTCGAAAGAGAGCTAGCGCTCGCGGTACCTGGTAACGCCCCGCGTTACCAAGATGGTTAAATCTCTTGGAGAGATTTTGTGAGATGTCGTTATGCTTTTGACTCCTCCCATTAAGTGAGTACTCAAAGGCTTTTACTTTGTGAGTTCTTTCTTAAAATTGGAATTTTCATTAGTTAATGTGTATATTTCTTTTACTTCCTTAAACATCTGATTTCTTAGATCATAGTTAACTGAGTACAGATTGTCTATCCTAAGGTATTCTAGTTCTTTTCTAATTATGTTAAGTTCTTTCTGGATGTTATATAATCTTGACAGAATTCTTTAAAACAGTCTTTAAAGTCTTCTGAGGAAAAGCCAAAATTATAAAAAATAGGTACCTGATTTTCTGCATTATAGTCTTCCAGAGCCATTAAGCAGGCTTCTTTAGTTGTACACTCTTCATCACTATTATATGAGGAGGAGATTGGCTCAGACTCTGAATCACTCCAGGTTTCAACAATGAAACCTTTGTCTTTCTTCTTATCCTTCCTTTCATCTGAGCTTCCTTCAACTATACTTGAGAGAGAATCCAAATTTTCCTTAGCTGACTGGCATTCAGTCACTGTCTAAAATATGTCATCTAACATAGTTGATGCTAGTATGTTCATAGCTTTAACATCATAGGCCATTAATTTCTTCTCAGCTTCAGTCCATTCAGATCTGGTAAGCAGTTCTTGTGTAACAGTCCCACTTGTATCTTTTGCAGTTGTGTTGACTTATGATTTAGCTTTGACAAGATATATCTTCTGCGTTGAGATCATTTTAACGTTGCTTCGAGATCATTTTGATGATGCGTCGATTTCACTTATCCGTTGACGTTGATATCCAGTCGGAGTAACGTCGACTTCCAGTTGACGTTGTGTCGACTTCTAGTCGATGCATAATTACTCTGGATAATTTCCTTCACATTTTCAGTTTGCCTTTCTCATTACTTTAACACAATTGACTTCCTAAGACTTCTATGACCAAATTACCCTTACTATACAACATGGGTAATTACCCTAGGGAGTAAAATCACATATAGTTAATTTGTTATGTTAAATCAAAAGGAGTATTTCCCAACAGCGGTGGCAGATGATTCAGAGATCATCCTTGCCATTTCAAGGAACAAGTTTGTGAATTCTACCTCCTAAAATTCAGAAGATAGACCGCCGCATTCTTGTAGCCGCGGAATTGTCATATCAGATGAACAGTTCATGTGCTTCAACATCGCCTTCCGAAAGGCCGAATTATCTGTATCGTAAGCCTCTTCTTTTGGTTTCTGCAGAAGGAAGTAAATTAGACCGGGTGGTCAAAATCAAATAAAGTAACTGGCCGCAGGTTAGTTTTCTTACTTGAAGCATATCAATATCATGTATGGTCGTGTGGAGTGATCTCCCCATGTGGTGACTCAAGATCATACTCCTAGTGACCGCTTGTGCAGACATATCAGATAGCATCCCAGGCACGATGGCGAAAAGCTCCCCGGTGTTGCGATCGCCATATAGTGCGAAAGTGACCTCATTAGTGTGTCGAGATAGCTTCCTACTCCAGAGTGGGAGAGCAATGGAAACCTTCAAAATTTTCCCCTTCTCATTCCACCTGGGAAGGGGTTTTCCTTTGATGCCCTTCATTTTCTTATAGAACCCGGTCAGAGGATAGGGTTTGCTGGTCGAATCAGACTCCTGGGAGGTCTCTTCCTTTGCCCTCTCGCGATCCCTCTTACGTCTCATCTCACGCTGAGTGAGGATCTCATCCTTCGGTGACACGGGCTTGACCAATGGAACCTCCAAGACCGCTGGAAAGAAAAAGAAAGCGTTATAAAATACAAACAAAGTAGAATATTAATTATCCCGCAGGTATTTACTTACTCTCTTCAAGGGTTATCTCAGCGGCCTCAGGCCAAAGGGCCAATTAGTAGCGAAGGTCAAGGCGTTTGCCAACAAGGATAGGATGTCGAGCTCCACTACCAAGTCCGACTTTGGTTTCCCGAAGACATCCTCTCCTCGATGAGCTGGCTAAGTCCTCAGATCTCCAAACTCTCCCTCAAAACTCAGAAACCTTTCGGTCACATTTGGGATGTTATTGGGAAGGTTAAGGACTTTGATCCCATGGAAGCAAAAGTACATCAGGCCCCTGAACTCCTCTTTTTTCTTCACCTCCTTAAGCAATTTCATCGTGATGGTGCAACAGAACAATTCTATGGTAAACGTGACCCTCGCCGATCTCATATAGCAAATGAAGGTGGACATAAGGGCTATTGAGTTTGAGGGCAACTGTCCGAGCACCACTCCATAATACTCCAACTTCTCTAGAAATTCCCAGGGCAAGGGAAGCATGAGACCGCAATGAAAGTGATCGATTAGGATCACCAGCATAATTTCAGAACCAGAATTTATCACTTCATCCTCCCGAGGAGCCGCACAATCACCTAAGTTTGAATCATGTGGCACTCTAGAAGAGACCTGTATTCTGTTTGAGAAAGTCTGTAAGGTTTGTGAACTACATTCATGAAAGTCTCAGTTGCGGCATCCCAAGCGGACACCATTTCTATAGATCACTGAGACCGGTGCTTTGGATGCATTCACAAAAGTTTACAATAAACACGACTATTTATGGATTTCAAAAATAACTTAGTCATGATTGTTGGACATGTGTGTCACATCCCTTTGTTTGAGAATAACAAATCCCAAATTGTATTTGTTCTTGTATTTTGTGTGTTTTGAGTATCCAGGAACTATAGGTGCAATACTCCATAGGTATAAAACAGTTTGGAGATGATTCTCTCGAAAGAGAGCTAGCGCTCGCGGTACTTGCTAACGCCCCGCGTTAACAAGAGGAGGAATGCCTGTCGACGAATCTTCGTTCGACGAATTTGCCTGCGTTCGACAAAAATTTCGTTCGATGAAATTTTCATTCGACGAAATGAGAAGGCCGATCGATGATTTGCAGCGTTCGACGAACGGAACTGCGATCGAAAAATTGAAGTTAATTCCGTTCAACGAAGGCGCGTCGACAAATTCTGTTCGACGAATTTTGTTCGACGAAATATTGTTTGTCACGCCGCCGGCGGTTTCGCAACCGCTCCACACGAACGCTACCGCCAGCGCTAGCGCTACCGCCTGGCCCTATCTCAAGTTCGTGCACAGCGCCACGCCACCGATGGTTTCACAACCGCTCCACACGAACGCTACCGCAGGAGCTAGGAGATACCGCAGGCGCTCTCTCCAAGTTCTATAAAATGAGCCAACTTCGATCATTTTGTTGATCCATCCCAGAGAGATTGCTTGTGCCACAATTCTATTGTTGTTATGTTGTCGAAGATGGATCTCCCACAAAAAGCTTAAGGAAAATTCTGGAGGAGGACCACGTCACGCTACATCCGAAGGACGATCGCTTCGACCTCGCTCATACTACAACGATCCTTCATCTCCGACTTCAGAAGATCTCATATAGGGAGTTTTATTATTGTTATCATTATTTTCATTCCATACTTTTTGTAACCGTTTAGAGAATTCGCCTTGTGTTGGCGACTAGGTCTGGGTAGAACTTAGGGAGTAATTCGCCTTGTGTTAGCGACTAGGTCTTGGTAGGACTTAGGGAGAATTCGCCTTGTGTTGGCGACTAGATCTAGGTGATTAGATCTAGGGGGTGCTCGAGGCCATATCTGGGGAAGGATTGGCTAGAGCGTCTTGAGGCCTTATCTGGGGAAGGATAGGCTAAAGCCAACTGGTTTGTGGGGATACAAGTCGGTATAGAAAAGGAAAAGAAATTTACTTTTGTACGCCTCCGATTTCTAGCGATATTGAAATCAAATTTATGTAAACACCTTTTTATATAAATACAATCATGTCTCTATTTGTGTTTACTTGATTTCTATCATTTGGAATAATCTCTAAATATTGGTTACAAAGTTTTCAATTCTAATTACTTTATCTAAATTGTTTAGTTCAATCTCTTTCATTATAAAACAATTTAGTAATTTTCATAAAATTATAAAAAAGAATTTTATTCCCTTATTCACCCCCCCTCTAAGGGCGCCAATCAATCCAACAATGATGACAAAGTTGGCGACCACCAAGTCAACTTTGTAGACCGCCCGACCTGCATACCGGTGAGAGGTAATAACAAAAAATTGGTCACAAAAAAGACCGATCGCATCATCTCAAGCATGTAGTCAAAAACTATGCAAAGAAAAAAAAGACAATACATAATCATAGAGATCGCCGTCACAACATTCATGAGACCGCATAGGTAAAAATTAATATCAATATATTACATTATTATTAAATTGTCCAGGATCATAGTCTCTCAAGACCTACTAAAAAGAAAAATATCGGATTTCATCTCCTCTGCTGGAGCTTTCTATCGATGAAGGGTGCAACATCTGACATTTCATCAACAACGTTCAGAGTGGCCGCCAAACTTTAATGTGCTGACATCATAGCTCGATGTCTCTTAGCAACATCTTTGTCCACCTTCTCTAGAGCAACCACGATGATCTCAGAAGTCAGTATTGTTGGAACATGGCTTTCCGCATCCCTTTAATTTGAGAATAACAAATCCTACTTGTATTTGATCTTATTTGCCATTTTGTTTTTATCATGCATGTTTGGACAGATATGACACCAGGGTGCTGCAATACTCATCTGGAACTATCCACAAGAAGAAGGATTGAAAGATGTTTAACACCAGACATTAGGTCTTAACGCTGGGCATTAGCGATCGATGGGATGGTCTGCCGATCGACGGAATGGGATGTCGATTGACGGGATGGATTGCCGACTGAAGGAAAAGCGAAAGAAACTCATCGCCATGCGTCAGTACTTGACGCCAACATTATTGATCGACAATTATGGCAAGGAGGAAGCAGCCGTGATTGCAGGAGGAACTTTAGGAATGATTTTCCCAACGCCTAATTTAGCCTTAATGCCGACATTAGTATTGCCTAAAATAAAACAATTCGTAAAGTGCAGAATCTCCTTCCTCTTCTGAAGATCCGAGCCATCAATATGTTGGTATACATGGTCAATGCCCGACGTTAGAACTTAACGTCGGCGTTAGCTCAAATTCTATAAATTGGATGATTTCGACGTCTCTGACTACTGATTGATTTGAGCCTTACTCCAGTACTCCAGAAACTCAATCAGAGACGTATTTTCAAGAAATTTAACTCCCACACCAATTTGAGCAAAGAATTCAAGGAGAACCAGATCAACGCTTACTCAACGCAAATAATGCGCGCTTCGACTTCAAGAAGATTCAGCGGCCTTCGCCATCTCCAGAATTTTCAGAGGGAGTTTTTAGTATATGTGTTCAAAGATTTTGTAACTTTTTTGTTATTTTCTTGGAAGTAAATTTGTCTCGTGTTGGAGACTAGGTCTGGGTAGGACCTAGGGAGCAATACACCTCGTGTTGGCGATTGGATCTAGGAAGTAGATCTAGGTGGTGCTCGAGGCCTTTTCTGGGTATTGGAATGCTAGAGCGGCTTGAGGCCGGATGTGGTGAAGATTGGCTAAAGCCAACCGGTTCTTGGTGAGAAGAGTCGGTATAGAAAACAAAAAGAAGATTTCATATTTTGCCTTCGATTTCTAGCGTTATAGAAATCACATATTTTGTAATATTAAATCTTAATGAAAATCATGTTCTTTTTGTTTTGTTTTAAATTGATTCACTCCTCTTAAGTTTTGATTTAAATTTGATTTAAAGAAAAACAACAAAAGTTTTATATTAAATAATCAAGTTTTAAAAACCCTTATTCACCCCCCCTCTAAGGGCGCCTCACGATCCAACAAGAGTTATCAGAGCCAGGTTATTCCAAAACAGTCTAACAACCGGGAATAATGACGTCTCATGATCTCGTCTTTCATGAAGCGCAAGGAATAAGAAGAACTCCACTTTTCACTGGAACTGACTACAATTATTGGAGAACACGCATGCGTTATTTTCTAATCAATTTAGATCTGGATGTCTGGGCTAGTGTTGAAACACCGTATATGACTCCTACTTATATTGTTGGAGAAGTAACCATGGAAAATCCTAAAGATAGGTTGGATGATGGAGATAAAAACAAATGTAAAAATAATGCGAAAGACATGAATGCTTTATTTTGCGCATTAGATAAGACTGAATTTAATAGAGTTTGTGCTTGTGAAACTGCTGATGACATTTGGAATTTGCTTGAAATAACTCATGAAGGTACCTCGCAGGTCAAAAACTCAAAGCTATTCCAACTGGAATCAGAATTTGAATGGTTCAGGATGGATCCAAATGAGGACGTCGACTCAATGTATACTCGCTTCACCAAGATTGTCAACGCCACAAAGATTCTTGGAAAAACTTTCTCAAACGGTGACTTGGTGCAAAAAATCCTTCGGTCTCTTCCTCCAAAGTTCAATACAAAGGTGACTGCAATCTCTGAATTGCATGATCTAAGGTGGCTCCAGATCGAGAGCCTCATTGGGAATCTCAAAACCCATGAGGTCGAACTTAACATTCAAGATGAAGAATACAATAAGGAGCCAAAGAAGAAAGCCTTGGCACTAAAGTCAAGAAAAGAGGATGACGATGAGGAAGTTGACGAGGAGAGTCTCTTTGTGAAAAACTTTGCAAAGTTCATGAAGAATCCAGAGAGAAGAAATACGTTCTGTAAGTACTTTAGAAAAGGAGCATCTTCCAAAAAGGAGAAAAAGGAAAAATCAAGCGACAAAGATGAAGAGCGACCTCCTCATGAGTGCTTCCACTGCTGGAAGACCGGGCATATAAGAAGGCAATGTCCAAAATACCTGAAGGAACAAAAAGAAAAGCGGCATAAAGGAATGGAGAAGAAGAAGGTCTTGAAGGCGAAAACATGGGATGATTCTTCATCCGGATGCTCAAGCGAATCAAGTTCAAGTGAGGATGATGAGGCAAACTTGTGCCTCATGGGGAAGCACCAAGAATCTACTGATGACGAGTGCAGTATCCAATGTGACATCGAGGTAATCCCTTCTAATTATGATGATCTTTATGTTGAATATTTAAAAACGTGAAAATTGTGTGGAAGAAATTTAAGAGATCTTGATCTTCTTAAAACTGAAAATAAAATCCTTTTAAAACAAAATCAAAAATTAAATAATGAAATAATGTCATGCCAAAAGAATGACATTGATTTGACAAAGGAAAAGGAACTTGAAAACAATCTTTCCAAGGCTCTCTTCAACATCGAATCACTCATGAAAGAAAAGGGAGAATTAGAAAGAAGGTTGAAAATATCATTTTCCCAAATCAAAAATGAAAAGAAAAATTTTGCAAAGCGATGTGGAAATTTAGTAAGTGAAAACTTCGCCTTAAAAGCCCGAATAAATGATCTTAATGAGGCAATAAACAAATTTGGGGTTGGCCAAAAATCACTGGATATGATTTTTGGAAACCAGTGCCATGGTTCTACTAAGTTTGGGCTGGGATATGTCTCCAAAACCTACCGCCCAGTGTTGACTACTAACGCTGGCGTTAGCTCTGCTTCCAGAAATAAAAAAAACTTTTCATAAAAATATTTCCTTCACTCTCTCTACCTCTGTGTGTACCAGCAAGGGTCAACAACAGTCTCTGAAAAAGGTCTCAACCCCTTTTGTTGCTTGTGCCAATTGTTTGGGTACACCACTGAATCTTGCAGGAAGAAGGTAAAGCGCACCCTTAAGCAAATCTAGGTACCTAAGGTCTCCACCTACACTATGGGAGGAACCTCTTGGGTATCCGGATCTTCACTAACATTTTCTTCTTAGGTATATTGGCAGGCTAAGGACAAAGAAGACATGTGGTACTTGGACTCTGGTTGCTCCAAGAACATGATGGGCGATAAAGCAAACTTCCTTAGCCTCACTAAGAAAAATGGAGGAACCGTGACGTTTGGTGACAATGGAAAAGGAAAAATATTGGGCACCGATACAATGGGTAACAACTCTTTCTCTCTTACTAATGTCTTGTTTGTAGAAGGCTTAAAACATAACTTAATCTCTATTAGTCAATTATGTGATAAAGGCCTTAATGTGTTATTTGAGTCTTTTACTAATTTGTGCAAAATCATTGATCCTAAGTCTAATAATATAGTACTCACTGCACCAAGAATTCATAACGTTTATTTAATTGCTTTCATGATCTATCACGTGCATCTCTTAAATGCCTTATATCTAAAAATGAAGAACTTGAATTATGGCATAGGCGTCTTGGTCACTCTAGCACCAAGTTGATTTTAAAATTATCAAAAAATAAAATTATTAGAGGATTGCGAATCCTAAATGTAAACCTTTCTTCCTTATGCTCGTCATGCCAAAAAGGAAAATTTTCAAAAACATCGTTTAAAAGTAAGATTGAAGTGTCCACCTCAAGACCATTGCAACTAATTCACATGGACCTTTTTGGGCCAATTAGCACTTGTATCCTTGGTGGTAAAAAGTATACTTTTGTATTAATTGTAGATTTTTTAAGATTCACGTGGACTTTATTTCTTACCTCCAAATCCGATGCATTTTCTGAATTTTCAAAACTTTGCAATTGCATTCAAAATGAATTAGACTCAAAAACTAAATGCATAAGGTTGGATCATGGAGGGGAATTTGAAAATGATAGTTTCACCACTTTCTGCAATAATCTAGGCATTAAACATGAATTTTCTGCTCCACGCACCCCCCCAACAAAATTGTGTGGTGGAGAGGAAAAATAGAACCCTTTAGGAACTCGCACGCACTATGCTATCCGAGTATGGGTTGCCTAGATCTTTTTGGGCTGAAGTGGTAAATACATCTTGTTATGTTATAAATCATATCATGCTTCGCCCTATTTTGAAATTAACTCCATACGAATTATATTACCAAAAGAAACCCAATGTATCATAATTTCATGTTTTTGGATGTGAATGCTTTATTTTAAATACCAAAGATGCATTAGCTAAATTCGATGAAAAATGCGATGAAGGAATCTTTCTTGGGTACACATCAACTAGCAAGGCATATAGGATATATAATAAAAAATCTAAAAGGTTGAAGAATCTATTCATGTTAAGTTTGATGAACTTGTGCCTTGTGTAGATAATAATATTACAGGAAAAGAAGATGAACCCCCTTCACATTTGGAGCTTGATGACGATGAACCACTTTGAAAGGACAAAGAAGTAGAGCCGATGCAAGAAGATTTCGTGCCTCCAAGCGAGCTTAGATTCACAAGAGATCATCCAAGGGATCTTATCATTAGTGAACCGTCAAGAGGGGTAACTACACGTTCTGCCTTTAAATTATCTTTTTCCAATTTATGTATTTTTTCCAAAATTGAACCCAAAAACATTTCTACAGCTTTAAATGATGAATTTTGGTTTATTGCTATGAATGAAGAATTAAATCAATTTGACCGCAATAGGGTTTGGAAACTTGTTGAAAGATCATCTAATCACCCGATCATAGGTGTAAAATGGATATTTAAAAATATATTAGATGGTGAGACTAGGATCACTAGGAACAAAGCTAGATTGGTAACACAAGGTTATTCTCAAATCGAGGGGGTAGACTTTGATGAAACATTTGCACCCGTAGCTCGCATTGAATCAATTAGAATTTTTCTTGCATTTGCAAGTTACAAAAGATTTAAATTATTTCAAATGGATGTAAAAAGTGCTTTCTTAAATGGGATAATTAAAGAAGAAGTCTATGTAGAACAACCCCCCAGTTTTATAGATGAAAAATTTCCAAATCAGGTCTATAGATTAGAAAAGGCTCTTTATGGTCTAAAACAAGCGCCCCGTGCGTGGTATGAATGACTAACATCCTTTCTATTAAAGCACGATTATAAAATGGGTAGTGCCGACAACACACCCTTCATTAAGCATATTGATAATGATATAATTATTTTACAAATATATGTTGATGTTATTATTTTTGGAGCCACTAATGAAGAGTTGTGTAATGAAGTAGTACTAGTAATGCAAAATAAATTTGAGATGAGTCTAGTTCGTGAATTAACTTATTTTCTAGGCTTTCAAATAACCCAAAGAAATGATGAAATCTTCATATGTCAATCTAAATACGTACATGATATGCTAAAACGATTTGGATTTGAAAACTTACAACAAGCTAGTACTCCAATGAGTGCATCACTAAAATTAGGAAAAGATGAAACCGAAATTTCCATTGATCAAACTTTGTATAGAGGAATGATTGGATCCTTATTGTACCTTAGTGCATCTAGACCCGACATTATGTTTGTCGTATACCTATGCGCTAGATTCCAAGCAAACCCAAAAGAATCTCATTTAAAAGCGGTCAAATGAATTTTTAGATATCAAATTGGCACACCTAAATTAGGACTTTGGTATCCAACGAATGATTCCTTTCTATTACATGGGTATTCCGATTCTGATAATGCGGGTTGTTCTTTAGATAGAAAAAGAACTTGTGGCATATGTCATTTCTTAGGTCCAGCTCTAGTTGCATGGTCAAGTAGAAAACAAAATTCCATTGCCCTCTCCACCACCGAGGAAGAATATATTGCACTAGGAAGCTGTTGTGCCCAAGCCTTATGGATGACTCAAACATTAGAAGACTACGGAGTACATCTAACTAACATAGAACTAAAGTGTGACAACAAGTGTGCCATTGATTTAACCAACAACCCCGTTAATCACTCAAGATCCAAACACATAGACGTTAGACATCATTTCATTAGGGATCATATAAAAAAGGAACATGTTCATGTAAACTTTATTGGAACTGAATCATAACTTGCGGACATCTTGGCCAAACCTTTACCGGATTCCCGCTTTGCTCTGCATAGACTAGAATTAGGAGTCTTAGATATAACAAATTCGAAATCACCACATGTTATGTCTCCTTCCAAATAATAAAAAATATATATTTTTCAAATATAAAAGATAAAATAAATTTATATTAGAACCACCAAAATATGCTTAAACAAGCCTTCTACACTTATCAACATTCTCTGAAATTTCTACCCTAAGAAGGTCTATGTACATACTCCCTATTCCAAAGAAAAAGTTTTTCAAGAATCTCAAAAATCGAGTACTGTTTCGGCGTTAACTACTTAACGCCATGCGTTAGCCTTTTTCTCCAGATCAAAATTCTGCTTTCACTAGTATATTTCTGGTATTTTTCTATTGATTTTTCTCTGTTTATTTTGTCTGATTTCAAATTATTTTGTTATTAATGTTGTTGTTTTATTCCAAAATCCAAAAAAAAAAATTAATAATTCCAAATGATCAAAAATATATTTCTGTTATTTGTTTTGCTTTAACTCTTTACAAAATTATGGTTTGACTATAAAACTTTACATGAGCAAACATCTTTGCTATCTTTTATTTCCAATGGTAAAAATTGATTTTGGCATACTCACAAGGATTTTCTTTAATGTCTAATTTTAATTTCAAATTTTCTAAACTTTGTTTTTGTCATGCCTTGACCTTAATCTGATTTTGTGCAAGTCTATAGAAAATTGTGTATGATTGCCTAGCATGCCTCTAAGTATGAGTAATGTTTTATGATATTCAATGATTCATTCACTCACTATTTTGGTAATCTACATGTGCTCACAATCTTAGTCTTGCATGATTGTGTAGTGTAATAGTTTTAACATATTAAGTTGTATGTCTAAATTACCTACACCGTCTTTCAAAAATAAATTTCATGCACAACATAGAAGTGTTATTTCAATAATATTAATGTTTGCAACAACAAGTGAATTCAGAGACCTTTTGGCCCAAAATAAAAATCTGAAATAAAAAGCCAACGATAACTCCACCAAGCACTACTCACCCTCCTAATAAGTCTTAATGAGCATTGTAAGGTTGAGTACCTTGGAAAGAATTGTAAAGTGTCTTGTGCAAACATATCTCTTTTTCTCAGTTCTATTTGTACACCGGATCATTAAAATAAAATTTCTTGAAAGTGCACAGTTAACCTCACTAGAATTCTCTAGAGGGGGGTGAATAGAGATTTAAAATATTTTTGTGCAAAGTTAATAATTATATATATATGGGTGTAGTGATCACAGATTAGAGCTTCCCACACACCAACAAGAATTAAGTAAGTAAAGAGAATAAATGCAAGAAGAAAAATCACAGCACAACACAAAGAAATATAGTGGTTCCCCAAACATTGGGTAGTCCACTATTCTACCCCCTTGGTAGGAAATTCACTATCTTGCACTGAGTCTTTTGATAAGGAGACTCTTAGAACCACCCTGAGTCTTTTTATAAGGAGACTCTTAGAACCAACCGAGTCTTTTGAAAAGGAGACTCTTAGAACCAGTACAACTGAATTTTTTTGAAGAGAGATTCTAAAAACTCTTTTAAAGTATTTGAAAGTGAAATAAAGGTAAGAAGAAAGAGAGATAATAAAAAGACAAGAAGGAATCTTCTTCCTAGCAAGAAGATTGGAAGCACAAGAAGTAGTGAATGAAATCTCTTTTCTATAGTGACAAGGAGATTGTAGGCCTTTTCTCTCTTTTGTGAGAGCTATCAGAGTATGCAGCAGAGTGGCTTCAGAAACAGGAGAAGATGGAAGCTTGATCTTTGCTGCAGCACTATCTCTCAATTTTCTCTTTTCAATTGGGAGCTCTTCCTCTTTTTCAAATGTAAAATGGTGGATCACTTCTCTATGCTCTCTGCCGACCACCTTGTTATTTATAGCTCTGTTCATTAAAATAACACTATAGGAGAGTAATCAATTAGCAGACAGAGTATTAGAAAGAAGCAGAAATTTCCATAACAATTATATCCATAAAAGGAAAGTATTCATTCTGATTTCAAATAGTGTCCATAATGGATTTAATCAAATTAGCCAAGAATTCATTAGAGGAAAAGAATAATTCAGAACGGCTATAAAGAATAATTTGATTCCATATAAATCAGATCTATGAAAGAAGGAAAGAGATCTGGCGATATTTGAATTAATCATAGAAATCGATGTGCGTCGATTACTATTCGACGTAAGCGTCGAATTCGTCCTGGCAGAACGTCGAGAGGAGAATAAGGAAGGTGCGTCGACTAAGGTGCGTCGACTTCTCAAGATACGTCGACTAGAAGTCAGAGCTACGTCGACATAGGATACGTCGAATTCTTCTTAAAGTTACTTCGACTCATTCTGAAAGGAACGTCGGTATCACTTCAACGTTGCGTCGAATACTATTCGACGCATATTTACTTAACCTTGATTTTCCTTTCTTAGAATTCATATTCAACTTAATTTCAGGGGTTAAGAGAAATCATTTTCCCAACAATCTCCCCCCATTTGTCTTAACCCTATAGGAGAGAAAGCATATAATTAACACTTCACAACATTTGTAAAGATAAGAAATATATTAAACAATCAGAAGAGAAATTAGAATAAGGGAGTATATGACAAGTATTCGTCTTTCACAAGAATTAAACCAGAAACTTCTTTCTGTACATGAAGTTGACAAAAGCAGAATAAAGTTTCCTAGATAAGTTTTCAATAGCATCAAAAATGTAGCCCCTGGCTCTATCAGGATGTTCCTGGACATTCCTGATGATTGTATGCAGTTTCTCCAAGAGTTTATCACCATCAGGGATAGTGTCATTTATGGAGTAGCCTTTGCTGATGATGATTGCTGCCTTTTCATCAATCATCTCGATTGTAATGTTTTGTGTTTTCTGTTGAGTAGGCTTGAGCTCAGGTGGTCCCTTGCTATCAACCTTGGGCCTATACTTTCTTTTCTTTTCAGATTCCTGTTTCTCAGGAATTTTAGTCATCTTTCCTTTCCCTTTCCAGGGTTTGTCAAGCCATTTGTCTAGCTTTGCAGGTCCTGTAGGCTTCTTATAGGGAATGTAGGTATCTTCAGCACACCCTACACCCCTCTTGTGCTTTTGACCTTTCTCTAGGATGACCCCTGCCTGAGGGTTTTTCTTTTTATAGGCTTCAATATCAAACAACTTCTTTGGAATTTTGATAGAAGATTCAGCAAGAATTTGTTCCTTGGTCATTCCCCTGTTGATCTTTTCCATCCAGGCTTTCCTTTTATCTTCCACTTCTTTCCTAGCTTCTTCATATTCATACAGCTCTCTTTCTCTTATCTCTTCATGCCTCTTTTCCATGTCAGGGTCATGGTACTCCTTCACAGGGCTGTTAGGAGTGATAATAGGCATCTTTTCAAATCTTTTTATTTCCTCACATGCTTTTCTATACTTCTTTTCCTTTGCATACTCTTTCCTTTCTTCTTTGGAGAAGTTTTGCCAGTAGGGAATGGCTTCTCTTTTCCTTTTCATTTGTCCTTCTGGACTTTGCCTAGGTAGGATCTGCTTAGTGAGTTTTGCTATTGGAGGAGGTAAATGTAGCAGTGGAGGTAGAGAAGAACGTTGAGGTGGAGGTAGAGGTAGCAGAAGAGATGGAGTTTTCTCTTTAGGTGGAGAAGGGATTTGTTCAAGAGGGGGAGTTTGCTCTGTAGTGAAAGGCAGGATGACCTCTGGTAGAGTAATCTTTGCTGAGGGATGTTTGTCACTTCCAAGCTCTTCTGAAGGGATGTCCTCAAGTAGAGGTGTCTTCAGTTTGATGTAACTGGTAGAGAAGCCAGGAGAGTGATGCTGAGTTTCTTCCTCATATGGGATTGCTTCAATCCACACTTGTCCTCTCCAGTCATCAGAGTAGGCTGCTTCTTCCTCCCCCTGGACTTCTGTGTTCTTAACCACAACAATCTCCCCCTGGGTATGTGGGTCATCTATTTTGAATGTTGAATCCACAACATGCTCTCCTTCAGTATGTTAGGAGGAGGTTTCTTCAAAATTTTTGTTGAAGGTGTAGTTAGAGTGATTGGAGAAGATTGGAGCCTATTGTAAGAGGAGAAGATACTTTAGAGATAATAATATTTAGAGTTGAAGAGGAAATTAACCCTGATCTTTTAAGAGAGATAGATAACCTGACAAGGGGGGTTTCTGGAGCAACTCTCCCCCTGGTTTATATCCTGCATAAAGGATTTAAACTTTTCTGGCGACAGAGGCCGTTCTTGAATGAGAGCATTAAGCTCAGGAAGAGAAGAACTGAGGGTTGCCAGTTTGGCTGCATAGGTGTTGATCATGGCAGCACATTCATTGGTGAAGTGATTCAGGCGATTCTGGAAATCATTTACTAGGTGTTCGAGAGCAGCGTTCATCGTTTTGATGAGGGCCGATTGATCAGGAGTTGGTGCCATTGTTGCAGAGAGAGAGAGAGAGGTAGAAGACGAAGTTTTGGCGGGTTTTAGGAGAGTATATGTTATGAAATAAGAGGTATTATTTAAAGGAGGTGAAACGTCGAGAAAGGAAATAGAAATCAAGGTATATCAGGTAATCCAATCGTCAAAAGAGGAAGTAAGGATTTGATTCTAATTGTAACTAGATGTCGACGTTATGTCGAATTGATGTCGACATATGCGTCGATATAAAGTCGACGCTCCGTGGAGATTTGTCCATTTAGTGTTCTGTCGATGTGTTCTTAACCCTGCGTCGATATCAATTTCGACGGTGCGTCGACAACTTATCGATGTAACTTTGCCGGGAAAAAATCAACGCCAGCGTCGAGTTCTTCTCGACGGTGCATCGATATGTATTCGACGCATCTTCAAATACTTTCTTAGATTTCCTGATTTCTTTTAGATTTCCCAACATTTCTATATAAATGCTTATGTGATCCCCCAAGAAATACTTCGCTCCCTAATAAGTCTTAATGAGCATTATGTGGACGAAGCACCTTGGTAGTTGTACTTATGTTTTGTGCTTTGAAATTTTATTCTAAAATATGATGTGTTAAATTAATTATAAGATTACATTCTTAATGGTGTTGTTACTATTTCATTACATATGTCATGTATTTTGATTATTTCACTTGTATACTTTTTCAAAACACATTATGCACATATCATTGATTTTTGTAAAGATTCTACTAATAAGAATTGGACCCTAAAGCAAATTTACAGAATTCTCTCAAAACTAAAGTAAAAGCACTAGATTGCAATGCATGACTTCTACAATGTTTTCTTTACTTGAAATACGAATTGGTTACATTGTAGTTATTATATTTATGAATATGTTGATTCATGCTTGCCTATTTGTTATGAAAATTTAAAAATTTAAAATGCTCAAATGTGAAGAGTCTAGATATATTATTGAAATAGTCAAACCATTACAAAAATATTATCTTTACATTTTGTCTTATAACTTTGCTTTATCTTTCCTCATTCCTATTTGATCATGTATCCTTATACCATGTGTTCTCATGCTTATTTCTACATTTTGATTTCACTTGTGCTTTGTCAAACAAAATTACATCTCTCTAAACAAGTAGTATCACTCTTATAATAAATTTAAAAAGCAAGTGATTACATTCCTTTGGTATAATCTTTGAATGATGTTCTTTCACGCTTATCATATATTTTTTCCGCTGTGCCACTCTCTCCCTTAGCTCAATCATGATTTATCTTATGTTAAACCAAAACTCTTACTTCCTCTCTTAGTTATGTTCTACCTTTTGCCCTCTCTTTTTTACTCCACCCTCTTTTGCTAATAACAAAAGGGGGAGACTAAAATGATAAATCACAAGGAGGAATAGGATTCACTAGATTAAGGGGGAGCATGAATCTTGTCTATGGGTGCATACACTAAAGGGGAGCACTTAAGTAGGGGTAGCACAATATTAAAAGAACTATACCTCTTATTATTATCTCTATGATTACTTTGTGTCACATATCCTTCTAAAAACACATATCCTATATAGGATTATGATTTATCTCTATTGGATTTGTTACTATCAAAAGGGGGAGATTGTTGGAACATGGCTTTTCGCATCCCTTTAATTTGAGAATAAGAAATCCTACTTGTATTTGATCTTATTTGCCATTGTGTTTTTAGCATGCAGGTTTGGACAGATATGACACCAGGGTGCTGCAATACTGGTCTGGCACTATCCACAAGAAGATGAATTGAAAGATTTCTAACGTCAGGCATTAGGTCTTAACGCTCGGCATTAGCGATTGACGGGATGGTCTGCCGATCGACGGGATGGGATGTCGATTGACGGGATGGCTTGATGACTGAATGAAAAGAGAAAGAAACTCAACGCCAGGCGTTAGTACTTGACACCGGCTTTATTGATTGACAATTATGGCAAGGAGGAAGTAGCCGTGATTGCAGGAGGAACATTAGGAATGATTTACCAAACGCCTGCGTTAGTCTTAACGCCAGCGTTAGTATTGCCTAAAATAAAATTATTCCTAAAGTGCAGAATCTCCTTCCTCTTCTGAAGATCTGAGCCATCAATATGTTGCAATACATGGTCAACGCCCGACGTTAGAACTTAACGCTGGCGTTAGCTCAAAGTCTATAAATTGGATGATTTCGACGTCTCTGACTACTGATTGATTTGAGCCTTACTCCAATACTCCAGAAACTCAATCAGAGACGTATTTTCCAGAACTTCAACTCCCGCACATATTCGAGCAAAGAATTCAAGGAGAACCGAATCAACGCTTACTCAACACAAAGAATGCGCACTTCGACTTCAAGAACATTCAGCGGCCTTCGCCATCTCCAGAATTTTTCAGAGGGAGTTTTTAGTTTATGTGTTCAAATATTTTGTAACCTTTTTGTTATTTTCATGGAAGTAAATTCGCCTCCTATTGGCGACTAGGTCTGGGTAGGACTTAGGGATCAATTCACCTCGTGTTGGCGACTGGGTCTAGGAAATAGATCTAGGGGGTGCTCGAGGACTTTTCTGGGTATAGGAAGGCTAGAGTGGCTTGAGGCCAGATCTGGGGAAGATCCGCTAAAGACAACCGGTTCTTTGTGAGAAAAGTCGGTATAGAAAACAAAAAGAAGATTTCATATTTCGCCTTCGATTTCTAGCGTTATAGAAATCAGATATTTTGTAATCTTAAATCGTAATGAAAATCATGTTCTTTTTGTTTTGTTTTAAATAGATTCACTCCTCTTAAGTTTTGATTTAAATTTGATTTAAAGAAAAACAACAAAAGTTTTATATTGAATAATCAAGTTTTAAAAACCCTTTTTCACCCCCCCCCCTCTAAGGGCGCCTCACGATCCAACAAGTATCTCTTCATGATGATCGCAAGGAGATCCTGGACACAAGGTCATGTTGGCATAACAAGCCCTGAACTTTCCGACCTCGGCGGTCAGCGCATTAGTTTTCCCCTTCTAGCACTTAACATTTTTTTCCACCTAGTGGATGATCTTTTGAAGTTCAACGATCATCACCTCATAATCTTTAGATGCCGCATGTACTCGATTTGAGCATTCCACCTCCTTAGCGCACAGATTTCCCTCATAGTCGGTTGTCAGAACTCTGACTTGATCCACCAGCACGCACTCCCGAGACCGCATAGATCGAACATCTTTGAATATTGGCTTAAGAACCTCTATGAATTGCGGCGGGATCATCATTGGCTGAGGGATTTCTCCTTCTTCTGGGACGGATTCGGCCTCATCAACGCCTGCGATCAGAAGAACAATTGTAAGCTTGATTATTTCTATTCAAAAAGTAATTCACCAAGCAGGTAATGTTATGTTGGTATTTCCGAGGTGATCTCAAAGTAATCAAGCAGTTAGTCTCACTGCCAATGCAATATAAGCCTATATTGTCGCACATAAGAGCATTTGGAGAAGTTGGAGGAAGGATTGTGTTGTCCTTACTCATATTGGATATAAGTGAAGGACCAATCCTATGACTCATTGGAGTAAGGTTGAGTTGGCTAAATGTTCCACATATATTATGAATGTTGTATGGACATGTTGTATTCTGTTCAAGACGACATTGTGTGCTTCGTTGATGATCATTACGATGATATTTTGAATATCAATGAGTTGTCAAGATGATATGACTGACTGTCAACCATTGATGTATCGTTGAAGTGTTGTGCGATATCATCTTGATTGTTAAGATGATATTTTAGTATTCTAGACAATATCATCAAGATCGTCTCAACGATATTGGTATTCAAGACGATATCATGGAGATCGTCTAAATTATATAGGTCTTCAAGATGATATCGTCGAGATCTTCTCGACAATATAGGTCATCACCACGATATTGTCCAGATCGTCTCGACGATATAGATCATCATGATGATATCGCCGAGATCGTCTCTACGATATTTAGTGATCACGACGATAATCACTGAATACTCCTATTAAAGATTGGGGTCTGTGGATATCTGATTTCATGCCCCTGGGTTGAAATAGGGAAGCGATTAGGTTTTCCCTAAGAGATCATCGTTTCGGAGTTAGAGGCAAAACCATTCTGCAAGTTCCGCGAGACCTAGTCCACTGTCGCCGTCTCTCCCTTGCACGGTTCTAGAAATCCGTGGGAGACACTGATGAGTCCCATTTATATACATATTTATGGACTCATCTGGGCCGTATTTCTAGTCGATGCACCACACTTTAGGCATGTTTACGATCATATTTGTTATTCCCTGCTAGGTGCACTCTTAGGCCCGTTTTGGTGTGCATTTGCGCTCCTTGTTATTAGGGGTAAGCACATGGTGCTCCCCAATCCTTTTTCTGTATTTATTTGGTGCTGGAGGTGTATTCCCAGCTGGTATGTCTTATGTGCAGGTGGCCGGATCGTCCCATATTCCCCCAAAATTTATGTTTGTGCATATCGCACGGTCGTGCGTTTCCTTGACGCACGGACTGTTGCGATTGTCCGTCTGTATCTGGGCAGAAAACGGACAATATGAGTTTAGTCGTGCATTTTTACGCACGGGAGGATTTGCCCGTGCGTGAGTAAAACGCACGGTCGACCTGTTTCCTCCTATTTTTAGTCATTCTGAATTTACCCGTGCATTTTTATGCATGGGCGAATTTGCCCGTGCGTGAGTAAAACGCAGGGGCGGCGCAGCGTCTCCCTCAAGCCAGCATTTATCATTTAATAACGCACGGTTCACGCACGGTCGTGCGTTCGACCGTGCTTGACCATTTTTCTTCCTGTTTAGTATATAAAGCAGGATAAGCCGCAGTCAACGAGGGAGCTCTCCGGGGGGAGCGGGAAATCAAGTCCTTCCCACCGTTTCTGAGGTCTGAAGGCTTCTCCTTCACCTCCATCACCAAGGAGACCATTTTCCGATGATTTCCACCACCATTCTTCCATTCGGGAGCGTTAGCACGCATTCTCCACCAAGTGTTCAAGCATTCCTCGTCGTGGGAAGCCATAGAAGTGTTGTAGGTCGTTGGAGCAGTGACATCCTCCATCGAGTCCGCACACCATCTGAGAGCCAAGCCTGGAGAGAGCCCGACAACCTCTCATTCCGGCCGAGAACTGCAGATCCGGTGACATCTTCCTATTGGTCCTCTCTAAACTTGATGCTTGTGTTTTCTTTGTGTTGTTGTAATGAACTTTTGATTAGCTTAATGTCATAGATCTTTTATGATGTTCATGTGCAATGATGCGGTGGTGTGAGAATAGCATTTTCCTTGTTGTGATTTTCTGAGTTCGTTGTGTGTGAAGCCCTAGCAATTGCTAGTGGTGATGCTTGGAGAAGAGGTGTGTGCGACCCTCACCCGTCACAGTTACTTTCCATCCATGCGCCTCCCGAAGCATGGCATCGCGGCCGTTGCATCCATCCCGCCTTGCGAAGTGGAGTTTTGACCCGCATCTCTCTTTTCCGCATTAGCTTAGGAACCAAATCACAATGCCCTTGTTTTTACTTTATTCGCTCGTGTAACGATCGATTCACCACGCGTTTCGTTCACCAGAACCTGCATTCCTTGAGAGACGATATTCGGGGAAGCTATTCCCAATTTTATTACTTGACAGCGACCTGTGCACTTGCCAAATACACATCAAGTTTTTGGCGCCGTTGCCGGGGAATGCAGGCGTGATGCGATGTTGGTAGTGAATCCATTGTTTTTGATTGAGTCTTTTATTTTCTTTAATTTATTCTTTTGTACGCTATTTTCTTCTTCTGTGTCATGTAGGCGCATTTGAATATCCGATGTCGTTGGTGTGGGGACACATCCCATGCTAGCGATAGGTGTCCCAAAGAGTATGGTGTCGTTCAGAAACCGTACGGAGCCCATAAATCTTTTGGCAACTCTACTGCACCTATGTTGTCGCACTTTTACGCGGTTGCCGCACCATGGGTGCCGGTGAAGATGGTGAAGCAGTGTTTATTTTGCAAAAGTAGAGAGCATATCTTGAAGGACTGTGCTGATTACCTTCGACAACTGGAGGATGACTATGAGCCGGATATCCGGATCGTCCCATCTTCGAATTCTGCGAGCACATCCTCTTCCTCTAGCTACGTGTCACTTCCACCTTCACTCTTTGAAGGCTCTGGAATCGACGCGTGCATTAGTGTCCCTCAAGACTCTATTTCTGATGCGACTCCCCATACCTCTTCGGTTCATATACCACTTTGCATGGATTTGTGCCCTTGTGTGGAGAGTGAGCCCGAACTCTCAAGTAGCACGTTTTCTCCCACTATGCACAAAACTACATCTATTTCTGATGCTATTGTTGAGACCAAGTTGCAGGATGGTGCAGACCTGCGCAGTGTCGTGCCCACTCTCATGGAGGCGGACAGTCTCGATTGTGCTGAACCATTTCGGTCCAGTGCGAGAAAGTCCAAGTTATAGAGGAGGCCTTTGCGTGCGCTGATGAGTCTAGTGAAATCGTCGATGATATCATCAGTTTTCCATTACCGCGCCCTATGGTGGATGAAGCCGAGATTATTCCCTCAGATGTGATTTCTTTTAGCTTTTCTTCTATTTCATCTCTTGACCCTGCTCTCGTATCTTCTACTCTGCAGGACCACATTGTGGAGCCAGTTCCGTTGGTGTATGAGCCTGTAACAAGGCCTAGCATTGAGAGGAATCAGGTGCAGGTGGAGCTAGATATGGTGGGCTTCACAACGCATATTATGCCTTTGCCTGATATTCATATCAGGCATTATTTTCTCACTGATGTTTGGGCAACTGTTCTATCTTCGTTTCGGTACCTTTTGCCGAAACGTGAGCACGAACAGTTACCTGACCATTTTCGCTTTCACCCACCTATTAGTTAATCTGCATTTTAAGTGTTTGTATAAGTCCCGTTGGGGGGACATGTAGCACAACAGTTATCTAGGTATAGGAGTAGCTAATTTAGATTTTATTATCTTTAGTTTTAACTTCTTTTTGCATTCAGCTATTGGTATCTCTTGTTTTTGAGAGTTTTTTGTGAACCACGCGCCCTGTGGAGTTTGTTGTTAGGCAATTGTTGTCGTCGTGTTCTTCCCTGTTCCCTCCATTCTTGCTAAAGTGTGCAAATTTTTCTGATTCTGCCGGCTCGAAAAATTTGAGAAATCTTGGAGAAATTTGCAAACGCACGACCAGATTGTGCGTGCGCGTTGGGATCGCACAGCCGTGCTATTTTCTTTTATTATAAACCGGCTCCTGCCCCATTAAAAATCGCACGCTGGCCCTAATTCCTGAGTTCTCTCCTCCCGTGCGTTTCGCGAAACCCTTCCCTCCAGTGTGTGATCCCCCTCTTTCCCGTTCATCGCCTCTTCGTTCTCTCTTCCTCTCCTCATCTCCCTCACTTCCAGGCTGTTTGGGTGCATCCATGGGTGTCAAGAAGGTCGTGAGC
This sequence comes from Dactylorhiza incarnata, assembly GCA_033032865.1. Taxonomy (NCBI): domain Eukaryota; kingdom Viridiplantae; phylum Streptophyta; class Magnoliopsida; order Asparagales; family Orchidaceae; genus Dactylorhiza; species Dactylorhiza incarnata. Next base: position 18,993,409 of record JAWHQI010000019.1, on the reverse strand, counting down.
CTATTTCGCCGTGGAGGTAGAGCTTCCTCCTCAAGATCTGAGGATCCTAGTGCTGAAGCAATGCTGCAGTTTGGGAGGCTGGAATTCCTGGAAAGGTACAATTTGTTGCGCCACAAAACATTTCTTGATCATCATTTTGTTTCGGTTGCGGACCTTCGAGTTGTCAATTTGGATGAGGAGGTAGGAAGGTTACTCAATGTGGGATCATGGGGAAACCTCTTCTCCATCATGGAAGTAGGCTACCGTGAACTCACGCTTGAGTTCCTTTCCACCTTCCGCATCATTGACCAAGTCGATGAAGTAACTGGAGAGCCCACGGCGGTCTCATTCCGTATGAAGGGCCGCACCCATACCATGAGTATTGGACGACTGGCGGTTTGCGCAGGGATTTACACCCATGACGAACTCTTACAGACGGACATTATCCACCGTCCGGATGAGTTCCCGGAGGGAGTATCTCCCAGCGAGTTCTGGCAGTCCATCACAGGACGGGATCAGCAGTATGAGGCTCGTGCAGCGAAGTCTACCCACATCATCTCCCCCGCGCTCCGTTATGTCCAGCACCTGATAGGGCACATCATCAACGCCCGCACCATGAGCCAGAATGTTGCGGGGTGGCAGGATCTCCTTTATCTATACATCATGCACAAGGGTGTGCCTCTCCATCTCGGACGAGTGCTTGCCCAGTATCTTCTTCGCCAGGCCACTTATCTCCCCCTGAAGTCTATTGGAGGCTCTCATTACATCACGAGGATCACCAAAGGGCTTGGCATCTGGGATTCACTTCCGCCCATGACTAATGTCTCCCGGTGTTTTCATATCTCTTTGACCATGATGGTAGCATTTAAGCTCATCAAGAAGGTACAGATCGGTGACAACTGGGGCTACCAAGTCTGTGAGGTCGGGTCAGGACGTGTGGTGCATACTGCTCATGCCGATGCTGCTGAGCCTAGCACCTCGGCTAGGGCGGGTAGGCAGCCCTTTGATGTCCCCCATTCCGCATCCCCTGCTACTCAATGGAACGCCCCGCGGCAAAGCATCGAGCAGCAGTATCCAGATTTTTATGACAGATTCGTGCGCATGGAGGATGCTATGGCCATGCAGTACGAGCTTTCTTCGCGGATTGGCACCCATTTGGGAGTCGAGCCTCCTGTTTCCCCTGCCAGAGCTTCTACATCGCGATCTAGGCGGATACGCACTCCTCCTCCTCCATCGCAGTCTCCTCTGCCATCTTCCCTGTGATTGTCCTGATGCAGCTTCCTGGGCGTTTAGTTATTTTGTATTTTTATTACTTTTAATCAATCTTAGATATACTCTTGGAGGATCCTGTTCCGGATATTATTCTGCTAGGGCATCGTCCCTAGGGTGTGGTTTTGGATAGCTTCAATTCTCTGATTTAGTTTCTTGTCATTATTGTATTGATTATCTCTGCCGCATATCCCTTTTCATGATGAATGTCAGTGCAGGCTGTATTATTTTTGTTTTTGCGGGTTTGGAGATGTCAGTTTGCAGGTATGGCGACATTTTTGGCAGACCCATTTATGCTAACTCTCGCTTGGTGGATGCGGAAGGAGAAAATTTTAAAGAAGGAACTACCGCACTTCTGGCATGCTCTTTTGTGAGCATAGGTCCTCTCTACCCCTATTTTCCTTATTCCAGAATTCCCTATTTTATTTAGTTTTGATCAAGTCTAGGGGAGAGAGAGAGCTGTGCACGAACACACACTTTGCATAGCATGTTAGAATGTGCTGAGTTAGGATTTATCATTTTGTTGCACACATTGCATACACTTGCACCTAGTTCACGCGCACTTGATCACGCGTGCTTATTGGGTATTGCTGCGAGGTTCCCCGCTCGTAAGAATTGGATTGTTAGTGTAGGAGTGAAGGGTGGAGAAAAATGTCGACTCGAGTAGTGCTCTAGTCGAGTGCTCCCGTCACGCCTAGAAATTCAATTAGAGTAGAATAAAATTCAATGTTGTAATTTAAGTATTTCTATTATAGTAGCTGCAATTTATTTTACTTTAGTGGTGAATCCGGTGAATCCAACGGTAGCATAGGGTCGAGTGTAGCTGGACTAGTAGTAGCTTATTACTAGGGTCGAAAGGAAGGACAACCTTTCTCGGTGGCTAGAACTTGCACTAGGCGACTCTTGAAACGATTGCGTTGAAGTACTCGTTATAAAGTGTGATATAGGCCATTTCATGATCCGTTTGTGCTTTTGAAATCCTTACCAATGTAATCACCTTTGCAAGCCCACTTGAGCCTACCTTTCCTCCTTGTTTAACACCAAAATGTCACCAAAGCCATACGACCAAGCCCATTTTCGCACCAACAAATGAGCTGAAAGAAATTTATATATCTATCATGTTTGGTGTCATCTCCGTGTTGTATGATAGCTTTGAAAAAGATGAAGGAGAAGTTTTTAGTGTGCCTACAAAAGAAATTCTGTCGAGAAAAGAAAAAAAAAGAGAAAAAGAAGAAAAATTGTTCAAAACGAACTTTCAATTACATTCTCTCGACAGAGACAAAGTATGATTGGCTTAGCACACACCTAGTGTTCAGTTGAAGTCTGGGGGTGTTATGTAGTTCTTGAAAGTGTTGTCTTGGTGATTCTTATTCTCTTGAGTGCTCAGGTTATGTTGTGTGCGATTCCTATCGTCCTTCTACTTATCTAGCCTAAACTCAGCCTAAGCCAAATCTTAACCCATAAGTCCTATTGATTTTAGATACGAGTCGTCTCATGCAGTAGAGAGAGTGCGAACGTGCAAGCCTATGGACACCAACTTTGATGGATTTCTTAGAAGATTGTCCCGAGCTTTGATTCGAGTAATACTCTACACATTAGTCACGCTATTTTCCCTTTTGCGCGACCGAAAGATTCACCAGGATTCACCATCCAAGTAAATTCGATTTCAAATTACTGTTTTAGAGATAGTTAAATATAATTTTGAGTTAAATTCTATTCTAATGTATTTCTACGCCCGTGAGCATGCGTATTCGCATGCGTCTCCACCACTCAATCATACTCTAACATCCAATTGTTCCGATAGGAGAGCGGAGTAGTTTGCTCGAGACGTGCAAATGGTTAAGTCTGGAGGTGTGATGAGTCTCATTTATATACACATTTATGGACTAATCATGGGCCGTATTTCTAGTCGATGCACCACACTTTAGGCATGTTTACGATCATATTTGTTATTCCCTGCTAGGTGCACTCTTAGGCCCATTTCGGTGTGCATTTGCGCTCCTTGTTATTGGGGGTAAGCACATGGTGCTCCCCAATCCTTTTTCTGTGTTTATTTGGTGTTGGAGGTGTATTCCCAGCTGGTATTTCTTATGTGCAGGTGGCCGGATCGTCCCGTTTTCCACCAAAATTTATGTCTGTGCATATCGCACGGTTGTGCGTTTCCTTAACGCATGGATGTTTGCGATCGTGCGTCTGTATCTGGGCAGAAAATGGACAATCTGAGTTTAGTCGTGCATTTTTACGCACGGGCGGATTTGCCCCTGTGTGAGTAAAACGCACGGCTGACCTGTTTCCTACTGTTTTTAGTCATTCTGAATTTACCTGTGCGGTTTTATGCTTGGGCGGATTTGCTCGTGCGTGAGTAAAACGCACGGGCAGCGCAGCGTCTCCTTCAAGTCAGAATTTATCGTTTAATGATGCACGGTTCACGCACGGTCGTGCGTTCGACCGTGCGTGACCATTTTTCTGCCTGTTTAGTATATAAAGTAGGATAAGCCGCAATCAACGAGGGAGCTCTCTGGGGCAGCGGGAAATCAGGTCCTTCCCGCCGTTTCTGAGGTCTGAAGGCTTCTCCTTCACCTCCACCACCAAGTAGACCATTTTCCGGCGATTTCCACCACCATTCTTCCATTCGGGAGCGTTAGCAAGCATTCTCAACCAAGTGTTCAAGCATTCCTCGTCGTGGGAAGCCATAGAAGTGTTGTAGGTCATTGGAGCGGTGATAGCCTCCATCGAGTTCGCACACCATCTGAGGGCCGAGCCCGGAGAGAGCCCGACAACCTCTCATTCCGGCCGAGAACCCAAGATGCAGTGACATCTTCCTATTGGTCCTCTCTAAACTTGATGCTTGTGTTTTCTTTGTGTTGTTGTAATGAACTATTTGTTAAAATTTTTGATTTGAATCGTTTAGGAGTATGCAGGAGTTGCATCAACTGAGTTAAAGCCAAACAACCATAATGCCACACAGCAACACAAGAAACTTTATTGAAACACAAACTTCAATTACAGTTCGAGGTATACATGGCGAGACATGATTCATCAGAATCACGGAGACGAGAAGAACAAAACACACCAAAACAAATCTGGCGGCTAGACAAGCTGAGACCGCACAGACCGCTTGACTCCAGACTCGCCCAGCTTGACCTGAGACCTCGCGAATAGAAACCAGACAGACCGCCAGCACTACAAGACCGCACCTCAGACCGCACGAACTGGAGCTTTATTGGAACGAAGAACTTAAGCTGTCGCCAGACCGCAACTCAGATCGCCTAACCGCTGAAGGTCACCTGATCGCTGAGCTCGTTGCGAACAGCACAAGAACGAACATAAACCAGTTTGCAGACTGACCGCTGCCGAACTGTTTATTCAAGCCGCTGGGAATCACCAAGGAAGGAGACCGCAACCTGCTGACTGCAAACCTGCAAACACAACAAACAGTCAACTCGCTTCTGAAACCGCCCGACCTCAAAGTGAGACCGCACAAATTAACCCAGGTTCAGTTCTTACAGTTCTCGTTTTGAATGACGGGCCATGCACCCTTATTTATAGGCGGGTAGACGGATGTCGTCGCTGCACAACCGGGATACAGTCACCACCCGTCAGATCGCTAGCGGTCTCAGAGACCGCGCACAAGCCGCGCGGACACAAAGGTCGCTCCTCCCTTATATCACCAGGAGCAAACAAGAACCATCTGGCAGACTTAGAACAAGTCGCCAGATAGCCAAGCATAAACCGCCCGGATAGGCGGTCATACAAGAACAACCCACCCGGTCTTCCAACAAGGAAGCCAGGCAAACCAGCAAACCAACTCGGGAACAAGCGGCAGCTACAAAGAACAGACCGGCAGAACCAGCTGTCCGCCAGAATAGACCGGCAGAGCCAGACCGGCAAGATATAAACACAACCCGCGCTGTCTCGGCGGTCTCCCAAAATAGACCGCCCGGTCTCCTCCACTTAACTTCAAAATTTCAACACTCCCCCTTGAAGTGGGAAGTGGAGACTAGCCCGAGTAAACTCCGCAACTGTGTAAACGGTCCCTTCGCCAGCGGCTTTGTGAAGATGTCTGTGACATTGTCCGCACTCCAAACATGCTCGACCATAAGAGATCCTCCCAACACCTTTTCATGAATGAAATGGTGCTCAATCTCAATATGCTTAGTCCTCGCGTGATAGACTGGATTATTAACCAGCTTGAGAGCAATCTCATTGTCCCCACGTATCATAGTGGGACCTCAAACCTCCTCATGAACGTCCTCTACAAACCTCCTGAGCCAAACGGCTTCCTGAGCTGCCAAGGCCGAAGCCTTGTACTCCGCTTCTGTGGTAGATACGGACACCGAGTCCTGCTTTTTGCTGCACCAAGAGAAAGCTGTGGGGCCCATCATAAACACATAACCAGACGTTGATCTCCGATCATCCACGTCTCCCCCGTAATCAGCATCCATGTATCCATGCAACTCCAAGCTTGACCCTCTCCTAAATAGGAGACCCAAATTAGAGGTCGACTTCACATATATCAGAATCCCTTTTGCCGCCAGAAGATGAGGCTTCGGTGGCTCCGCCATGTACCGACTCACTTTGCCAACTGCATAAGCAATATCAGGCCTTGTGATGGTCAAGTAAATCAAGCTCCCCACAAGTGATCGGAACACCAACGGATCCGATAGAACTCTTCCCTCATCCTTCCGAAGTTTATGATGCTGTTCCAGAGGTATAGAGCTGCTCTTCCCTTCTTCCATGCCGAATCGTTGAACGATCCACTCCGCATATCCTTCCTGAGAAACGAGCACTCCGCTCTCCCGCCTCTGGACCTCGAGTCCAAGGAAATGGTGAAGCTCCCCCAGATCCTTCATCTCGAACCTGATAGCAAGCTCAGCTCTCAGCCTTGCTACTGCCTCCTTCGAGTTCCCGATGACAATCATGTCATCCACATACAGCAGCACAATAACCCGAAGCGCCCCCTCGTTCTTGATGAACAAGCTAGAATCAGAGTCTGAAGCAAAGAACCCGCAGAATAGAAGATACTCCGCGATCTTTCCATACCACGCCCGAGGCGCTTGCTTCAACCCATATAAGGTCTTCTTCAGTTTGCAGGCATAGTCCCGATGATCCTCTGAGATGAAACCCGGTGGCTGGATCATGAAGATATCCTTGTCAATCTCTCCATATAAGAAACCATTCTTAACATCGAGCTGCCAAATCTCACATCCACAAGATGCCGCCAAAGCAATAACAAATCGAACCGAAGTCATCTTTGCCACTGGACTAAACGTCTCATCATAATGTTCACCATACTGCTGTGAGAACCCGCGAGCTACAAGGCAAGCCTTGTATCGCTCGATCGTGCCGTCAGCTTTCTTCTTTAGTTTATAAACCCATTTGCAAGTCACAGGGATAATGCCCTTGGTCCTGGGCACTAGAGACCAAGTCTCATTTTTCTTCAGAGCATCCATCTCCTCTTGCATAGCAACATCCCACTGCTTCATGCCTTTGGCTTTCTCAAAGCTAGAAGGCTCCCTTTCATCCAAGGGACCATCGAAAAAACATGAGACAAAGCTCACTATGTTTCCTCCTGTGTATCGATCTGGTGGCTTAATAGTCCTCTTCGACCTCCTTAGAGGTTGCACCTGACTAGCCACCTCCTCAGCTGCTTCTTCTGTGCAAGCTCCTCTTCCAGACAAACTTGGAGCATCGCTCCCCCTGCTTCCAGAACCTGAAGCCTCCATCTCAGAGCTTGACACAACTGGAGCTCCTGGTGAAACAAGCAACTCCACTTGAAGACTTCCTGCAACTTTCCCTGCTTTGTCAACCCTGCTCTCCGGTAGTTCAACTCCTGAACTCCCCTTGTAGGAAGTCACTTCATTGAACACCACATCCCGAGATACAACTGACCTCCGCATCTCACGATCCATGCATCTCCATCCTTTCTTCCGCTCATCATACCCAACAAAGACTAGCTTCCTTGCTTTCACATCTAGCTTTGTCCGAAGAGCATCAGGAATATGCACATAGTAGGTTGACCCGAACACCCGAAGGTGTGCAACACTCGGTTTCTCCTTGAACATCAGTTTGTGAGGGGTCTTCATGTTGATAGGACTTAGAGGCATCCTGTTGATGACGTAAGCTGCACAAGACATTCCCTCCGCCCAAAAAGACTTTGGGATACTCTTGGCATGAAGCCAGCATTTGCAGGTTTTTATCAGATGACGGATCTTCCTCTCCGCAATGCCATTCTGCTGTGGAGTATGGGCACAAGTGAGCTCTCTCCGAACGCCGTGTTTCCTGCAAAAACTAGAGAACTCACCAGAGGTGAACTCCCCACCATTGTCAGTTCTCAAATTTTTTACCCGCAGGCCTAACCGACCTTCCACCAGCTCCTTGAACTCCACAAACTTCACAAAGGCTTCCGACTTCTCTTTCAGAAAATACACCCAGACATATCTGGTGTAATCGTCAATCAACACCAACATATATTAGTTGCCTCCAAGGCTTGGGGTGGCAGTCGGTCCCATCAAATCACCGTGAATGCACTCGAACGGTGCTTTGCATCTTGTTTGTGATTTATCAAATGGAAATCGATGAGACTTACCAAACTGGCATCCAGCACAAACATGACCGTCTCCATAAGAGGACAAGCTAGGCAAGCCCTTGACAAGGCCCCTTACCGCCATAGCCTTCAATTTTTCCATGCCAACATGCCCCAACCTTTCATGCCAGATGGTCGTGCTATCGTTGGTCTTCATCTTATCAACATAGGTATTTGTCGATAACACGAACAAGTCCTTCACCCGTTTTCCAACATGGATAACATCTCCCTTTATCTCCGGTTGAGTTTTAAGAAACTTCACTTATGTTGGTCCAAACAGAACGTGATAACCGGCATCGACTGCATTGGTCACAGAGAAGAGATTCTTCTTCATACCAGGCACGTGATAAACACTCCTCAAGGTGAGTGGACCCTTATCACTGCTCAGGGAGACAACACCTTCTTGTTCGACAGCATGAACAGAATTATCAGCCATAATGATTGCATCGTTACCTGAGTAAGGCGCCAAAGAAGAGAACTTTGATTCATCCCCGGTGAGATGATGTCCACACCCTGAATCAACAATCCAATCCTCTTCGAAGTTGATGGCAGCCAAGGACTTAACGGGCATTGCCATCATATTAGCCGCAAAGGCTCCTCCCCATCCAGCTTCTTCAGACATTGGCTTCTCCTTCTCTGCTACATGTCCCGACTGAAGATTAACCCGGCAATCTTTCTTGAAGTGGCCGGTCTTATTACACCTGAAGCACCTTGGCCCATCTCCCTTCTTCTTCCCATCAGACTTAGGAGCATAACCCCTATCCTGCTAACCTGAAGTAGAGGGTCCATCATAACCCGACTTCTTCTTCTCCCACTTCTTCTTCTTCTTTCTAGAGAACAGCACATCACTATCTCCCCCAGAGATAGAAGTCCCCGCCATCTGTCTTGCCAAACTTTCTTTCGAAGCAAGTAAGTTCTCCAGCTCCAACAGAGATGGTTAATTTTCCCAACCTTGAACTGAAGTCACAAAGGCAAGATACTCCTTCCGCAATCCGCGGATGATATGCCTCTTCAGTTTTGCCTCCGAGATGGGCTCATCAGGGTCCAATGCAGAAATCTCTGCTGTGAGGTTCTTCATCTTGAGAAAGAAGGTAGAAATAGAAAGATCGCCTTGAGAGGCCTTCACCAACTCATTTTTAAGAAACTGTAGCCGAGCTACATTCTTCTTATTGAACAACCCGTCCAAAGACGTCCAAATTTCAGCAGCAGATTTACATCCAATGATGTGGTCAAACAGCTCCGGTGAGATAGCCCTCTTGAGTGTGAACTCTGCCTTAGCATTAGTCCTCCTCCAAAGTCTCACCTCTACCATATTATCTCCTGCTAAAAACACCTCTTGTGTGTCTTCTCCTCCAACTATCTCCCAAAGATCCTCGCCAAGTAAATATCTCTCCATACACGACCTCCATTTCTTATAGTTAGTCGATGTAAGGAGTTCAATACCAAATCCTCTTGCGTATCCACCTTCCATGGCAATCGATGTGGACTCTTCTTCACAAAGACGATGGCAACTCAAGTTGATCACTGCTTATCCACTCCAATAACCTAGCTCTGATACCATGTTAAAATTTTTGATTTGAATCGTTTAGGAGTAAGCAGGAGTTGCATCAACTGAGTTAAAGCCAAATAACCACAATGCCACACAGCAACACAAGAAACTTTATTGAAACACAAACTTCAATTACAATGCGAGGTATACATGGCGAGATATGATTCATCAGAATCACGGAGACGGGAAGAACAAAACACACCAAAACAAATCTGGCGGCCAGACAAGCTGAGACCGCACAGACCGCTTGACTCCAGAAGTCGCCCGGCTTGACCTGAGACCGCGCGTACAGAAACAGGACACACCGCCAGCACTGCAAGACCGCACCTCAGACCGCAACTCAGACCGCACGAACTGGAGCTTTATTAGAACGAAGAACTGAAGCCATCGCCAGACCGCAACTCAGATCGCCTGAACGCTGAGCTCACTACGAACAGCACAAGAACGAACATAAACCAGTTCGCAGACTGACCGCTGCCGAACTGTTTATTCAAGCCGCTGGGAATCACCAAGAAAGGAGACCGCAACCTGCTTACCGCAAACCTGCGAACACAACAAACAGTCAACTCGCTTCCGAAACCGCCCGACCTCAAAGTGAGACCGCACGAATTAACCCAGGCTCAGTTCTTACAGTTCTCGTTTTGAATGACGGGCCATGCACCCCTATTTATAGGCGGGTAGACGGATGTCGTCACTTCACAACTGGGATACAGTCACTACCCGTCAGATCGCTAGCGGTCTCATAAGACAGACTGCGCGACCAGACCACTTGGACGATCATCCGACCAAGACCGCAGAACAGCAGGCAGGTCGCGCACAAGTAGCGCGAACACAAGACCATGCACAAGCCGCGCCGACACAAAGGTCGCTCCTCCCTTAGATCACCAGGAGAAAACAAGAACCATCTGGCAGACTTAGAACAAGTTGCCAGATCGCCAAGCATAAACCGCCCGGATAGGCGGTCATCAAGAACAACCCAACCGGTCTTCCAACAAGGAATCCAGGCAAACCAGCAGACCAACTCGGGAACAAGCCACAACTATAAAGAACAGACCAGCAGAACCTGCAGTCCGCCAGAACAGACCGGCAGAGCCAGACCGGCAGAGCCAGACCGGCAGAGCCAGACCGGCAAGATATAAACACAACCCGCGCGGTCTCGGCGGTCTCCCAAAACAGACCGCCCAGTCTTCTCCACTTCACTTCAAAATTTCAACACTATTGATTAGCTTAATGTCATAGATCTTTTATGATGTTCATGTGCAATGATGCGGTGGTGTGAGAATAACATTTTCCTTGTTGTGATTTTCTGAGTTCGTTGTGTGTGAAGCCCTAGCAATTGCTAGTGGTGATGCTTGGAGAAGAGGTGTGTGCGACCCTCACCCATCACGGTTACTTTCCATCCACGCGCCTCCCGAAGCACGTCACCACGGCCGTTGCATCCATCCCGCCTTGCTAAGCGGAGTTTTGACCCGCATCTCTCTTTTCCACATTAGCTTAGGAACCAAATCACAGTGCCCTTGTTTTTACTTTATTCGCTCGTGTAACGATTGATTCACAATGCGTTTCGTTCTCCAGAACCTGCATTCCTTAAGAGACGATATTCGTGGAAGCTATTCCCAATTTTATTACTTGATAGTGACCGGTGCACTTGCCGAATATGCATCAGACACTGAGGGCACTCCTTCACTAACCCAGTTCTTGTTGCACAAGAAGATTATGGTTTCCTTTGCTCATGTGGACTGGTGTAGAACCTCAGATCCTTTATGTGCTTGGAACTCAGCCACTTATTTTCTGGATCAGATCTTGGAGCACCTTGGTTGAGTATTAACTCAATCCCTCTCAGGTATATTGTAATGCTCTTTTTATTTCTTGATTCATGAAGTCGCAAGATCCATAACTCTTTTGGGTTGTTTTTGTTTGTTTATTCCGATGCGCACATGTGATGTGTTGTTCCACTCTTGTTCAGAGAAAACCCAATAGTGGTATCAAAGAGAGGTTGCGATCTAGTGTGTGTAAATCAGGAAATTTAGAAGTGTTCTAAATGCCTAGATTTCTTCCTGGAACATCATATGATGGATGCGAATAAAGTGTTATTCACAAACCATACAAGAGTTGCATGTCGATGCAATTAACAAAAGTTGCCAACCTAAATATCCACATTGTGGGTGATCATCCAAAGCTGAATTATATTGGCCGTGAAATATGGATCTCGTCCACTAGAGAGCAGCTCATATAAACTCTCTGAATTGATACTAAGGGGTATTAATTTGAATAAAATAGTGGGATATTTTAATAAAATTCCTTATTAAAATAAAATGTATTTTGAAATATAATACTAAAATTTATTTTACATAATTCTTGTAGAACTTACATGACAAGTGGATCTCACTCCACCTTGTCCCTGGGAGCCATCCTTGAGAAAGACAAGCTCAATGGGACTAACTTCCTAGACTGGTATAGTAACCTAAGAATTGTTCTCTAGAAGTGGCGCATGATCTATGTCTTGGAAGAGGATCCCCCAAAGTGCCGACCGGGAATTTGTCTCGAGCGGACATGGATGCTTATAAGAAGTATCAAGATGAATCATTAAATGTTGAATGCCTCATGATCAATACCATGAACTCTGAGCTTCAAAAGCAATATGAGACTATGTTTAGTTTTGAGATTATTGAGCACCTGAAGAAAATGTTTCAAGGGCAAGCTCGACAAGAGAGGTTCAAAATCTCTAAGACATCATTTAGTGCAAGATGGGAGCTCGAGACCTAGTGGGAACTCATGTACTCATGATGATTAGGTACATCGAGAACCTTCAGAGACTGGTGTTTCCTTTAAGCCAATAATTGGCTACTGATTTGATCCTGCAATCGTTGCAAGACAGTTACGAGCAGTTCGTTTTGAACTAAAACATGAATGAAATTGACAAGACACTGCCCGAGCTCTAAGGCATTTTAAGAATTGCCGAGAACAACATAATGAAGACCAAGCCTGCTAGCTCCATATTGATGGTGCATAAAAGCAAGGGCAAGGTCAAGGGATTCAGAAAGACTAAGGTAGGACCTAAGTCTTGCCTTGATCCCAAATCTTTAGAACTGAAAAGGAAGTGATTTGCTAAAGAAGGAAATTATCACCATTTTGGTTAGTCAGGGCACTAGAGGAGGAACTATCCCCTCTACATTGAGGATCTGAAGAAGAATGGAATTGTGACTTGCACTTCAAGTATTTTTGTTATAGAAATAAACATATCTACTCCTTCATCTTGGGAATTGGATATCGGATGTGGTTCTCACATTTGTACAAATATGCAGGAACTGGGAAGGAGAAGAATGTTACGTAAAGGAGAGGTAGACCTGCGTGTTGCAAATAGAGCAAATGTTGATGCCATTGCCGTAGGAGTGTACTGTCTTTCCTTGCCCACTGGGCTTAATATTGAACTTGATAACTGTTATTTCGTTCCTGCTATAACTAGAAACAATATTTCTATTTTATGTTTAGACATGAATGGCTTTTCTTTTATGATTTAGAACAAATGTTGTTCTATTTATAAGAATAATGTTTTTTATGACATTGTTCAAATTTTTAATGGTTTGTATGTTTTGAACATAAACCATCCAATCTATAACATAGAAAATACCAAAAGACTAAAAATGAATGAATTTAATCCAACATATCTTTGGCGTTGTCGTTTGGGCCATGTAAATGAGAAACCCATATCCAAGTTCTCTAAAGATGGATTGTTGGGCTCATTTGTTTTTCAATCATTTGAGAGATGCGAGTCTTGTTTTTTAGGAAAGATGGCAAAAGCCCCTTTCACTAGTTGTATTGAGAGGGCTGATGATCTCTTGGGTATAATACATAGTGACGTATGCGGACTCATGTGCTTTATGATTAGAGGTGGGTACAACTACTTCGTTACATTTACTAATGATTTCAGTAGACACACACACACACACACACACACACACACACACACACACACACATATATATATATCTTATGAAGTTTAAATCCAAACCTTTGAAAAGTTTAATGAGTTTAAGAATGAAGTAGAAAACCAACTGGGAAAAAGGATTAAGGCCCTCCGATCTAATCGAGGTGATGAATACCTAAGTCTTGAGTTTCGTGATCATCTGAAAGAGTGTGGTATTGTATCACAACTTACTCCACCTAGAACACCACAACATAATGATGTTTCTGAGAAGAGGAATCATACTTTGCTAGACATGGTGCGGTCGATGTTGAGTCACGCAGATCTGCCCGTTTCCTTTTGGGGATTTGCTCTAGAGACTGTTGATTTCACTTTAAATTGTGCTCCAATGAAAATAGTTCTAAAGACAGCATATGAGATATGGACTAGGAAACGTCCTAATATGTCTTTAATTAAGATTTGGGGTTGTGAGGCATACATTGGATGCCAAATTCCTGACAAGCTGGAACCCAAGTTGAATAAGTGTTATCTAGTGAGGTATCCTAGGGAGACCAATGGTTACTACTTCTACCTACCTTCTGAGGCCAATGTGTATTTCGTTAGGACTGGCGTCTTTTTGGAGAAAGAGTTCTTATCCATAAAGACCGTAAATGTAGAACTTGAAGAAGTACAAGAACCACAAACTGTAAACGAACCTGAATTGGAACCTGACCTAGGACTACAAGTAGTTTTAGCAAGAGAGCCTGCTCAAGAAACCTAAGTCCTTTGCAGATCTGGTAGACCAATGTTTGAGCCTGAGTGATCTAGATTTCTCGTGTCTCACATAGGTAATGTGTTGCTTATTGATCATTATGATGAGCCTGCAACCTACCAAGAGGCTATGATTGGACCAGACTCCGAGAAGTAGCTTGAGGCCACAAAATCTTAAATGGACTCCATGTATGCAAACCATGTTTGGTCCTTGGTGCAACCACCAGAAGGGGTATGACCCATAGGGTGCAAGTTGGTAATCAAGAAGAAGACCGACATGGATTGGAATATACAGACATTCAAAGGGCGATTAGTGGCTAAAGGTTTCAAGAAAATTCATGGTGTTGACTATGATGAGACATGTTCCCATGTTGCTATGGTTAAGTCCATCAGAATTTTGCTTACTATTGCTACGTATTATGACTACGATATCTGGGAAATGGATGTCAAAACGACATTCCTAAATGGAAACAACCTTGAGGAACTATATATGACACAACTCAAGGGTTTTGTATCTCCAAATGAAGCCACTAAAATATGCAAGCTACCGAGATCCATTTGTGGATTGAAATAGGCTTCTCAAAGTTGGAATCTATTTTGATGAGAAAATCAAAGAGTTTGGTTTCATCAAGAACAAAGTTGAGCCTTGTGTTTATAAGAGGATAAGTGGGAGCATTGTTATCTTCCTGATATTGTATGTAGATGACATAATATTGATCGGTAATGACATTCCAACCCTGCAAGTTGTTAAGAACAACCTAGGGAACTGCTTTTCTATAAAAGACATGGGTGAAGCGACTTATATACTTGGTATTAAGACCTATAGAGATAGATCTAAAAAGTTGTTGGGTTTGACCCAAAGTACATACATTGAGAAGGTGTTGAAACTGTTCAGCATGCTTGAGTCCAATAAGGGATTCTTACCCATGTCTCATGGTGTTAGTCACTCTAAGGACCAATTTCCTAAATCTATGGAAGATAAGGACCACATAGAAAGATATGGGTTATCTATAATACACCTAGAGGGTGGGTGATTAGGTATTTTCAATGTTAATTGCTACTTTAAAATCTAGATAGCACAGCATAGAAACAACACAGAAAACACACATGATTTATATTAGTTCCCTTCAAGACAATCTGTCTAGAGGTACTCCACTGTCCCTCCCACCTATCTAGCAATGTGCTAGACTAGGGAACTTCTCCATCTCAGATCTCTTCTCAATAAGCAGATCTTATAACACATGCTCACAAAGAACCCTACCAAAACTCAGACTTTACATGTCCTACAACAACTCAGATCTTCACCAAGATCCTACCAACCTCAGGCACACAAGGAACCCTACCAAACTCAGGCTTTCACGGAACCCTACCAACACTCAGATCTATTTCAAGATCTTACAAGCTCAGGCTCATAAAGAACCCTACATAACAAGAAAGTTGTTTTATTGTTGCAGAAGAGAAGGCTTCAGGATATTAGCCTTTGAATGACAGGTCTTTTTCTTCTTCTTGCAAATATAAGTCCTGAGAACTTGTGAATCACTGAACTGTTATTGAAAATCTTCTTCAAAAATAATTTCAGATGAACTTATCAGCCTGGGAAGAAGATTCTTTCTTTCTCTTTCTTTGATCTTCACATCACAAGTATGAAGTCTTCTTATTGAGCACTTTTCTCTCTTTTTTTCTTCTATGCAGTTATGTGTGAGAATAATAGTAAGAGAGAATTACTGTGTTATGTAAATGATAAAATCAGCAATTTCCCTCTTTTATACTCTACTGCAATTCTGCATAAAGGTCCTTGCTAAATTGTCAATTGTCCAGTTAGTAATTTTGAAAGGAACTACATAATATATTATCATAAATGCCTTGTCATTCTTGGAACTTGCAGAATATGGAAGTGAATAATATTCTTCATTAATGCTGTGTAATAACTATATTCTGTGGAGAATATATCATTTATTATTCCTTGAATAGTGCAAAAGATAGGCGGCGTGCACTTTCCCTATATTTCAATTTCTGAGGAAATCGGCGCATTAAATGTAGCTCAGCATCTGTCATGACGATACATTTCTTCAAGCCAATATGGTCTTGATCATTTCAACGATATGTAATCTTCATGACGATATCATCGACATACATCTTTCTTCAAGGCTCTACTTGATATCTCAACAATATTGCTTCTTCTAGATGATATCGTGAAAATGTTTTCTTCAACACGATATGTCTTAAACCTTCAAGGCGATATGTTTACTTAAAAATTTAAGACGATATGTCTTCAATCTTTAAGATGATATGTCGACTTCAATCTTTAAGATGACATGCCTTCTTCAAGACGATATCATCTAGACATCTGAACTTAGCTTTTTCAACAATACAGCTTCTTCTAGACGATATCGTCGAAACTGTCTTGACGATATGTTTCCTTTCTCAATGATTTTTCAACTAAACCTTGAGATGAAAATTTTCTTAGTGAATCCTCATTACTTTTATAGTCTTGACATTAGTAATGTAGTTTTGATGCATCTGTCTCACCATGAACTTAAATATGGCATCAAAAACAACTTGGCTTATATATACTTGTGTTCCTTCTTTAAATCTAGGAACATTGAAGGCACAATACCCAACAATCTTTCCCTATTTGAAGAATCCAGAACATACAAGTATAGATAGGCTTGACTAACAAATATATTCAATAAAGATTATGCAAAAATTTAGAGCATTTGATGTATTAATTAATATTGTCCAAAAAACACAGATATATTAGTCTTAAATGAAAACCAGAGAAATGTGCATGTGTTTTCCTAGAATCATTTTTCCTCAATTCTCTTGAACTGCTTTTCCTTTCCCAGAAGATCCATCAATCTTAGATTATTCAGCTTCAGCCAACTTTTGCTTTTACCTCTCAAAGTTGTTGTAAGGTTTAGGATGATATCTAAGAGAAGGATGAGCAGGTACTGAGGGATCTCTCATCTTGACCTTGTTCCAATAATCTCTCTTAGAAGCTTCACCCAATTCATATTTGTGCCATTATTCAGAGCTGTAGAACTTGGCTCTGTCATTCTTTCCTTGCTGATATAGAGTCCAGGTATTTAGTATAATATTCCTTGAGCATGGACTCCATTCCTCAAAATTTGGGTTCTTTTTAACTTCTTCCATTTTCTTCCTTTTTGCTTCTTGCTCTGCCTTATCTACATGATATTTTTGCCCTTTCTGACTTGTCCCCTACCACTTGCACGCTCATTAACAAAGTATTTTTGATAGATGTCAGGCTATAGATGTTAAATTTTTGAAGTAGAAGTGGATTGGTGCTGGGCGGTCTGCAGGTTGGAGACCACAGAGACCGCGCAGTCTGTGTTGGTGCCCTGGTCAGTTCTGTCTCAGTCGGTCTGATCTGGGCGGTCTGATCAAGGAGAACGCATGTTTATCCAAGCAGCTCGCACGGGTTGTTCTGGCGACTTGTTCAAGTCGGCCAGGTGTTAAAGTAGGTCTGCCTTCTTGCAATGACTAGGCAGTCCGATGACTGTTCTAGTTGGTCTGGTTATTGAAGGAGTTCTTTGCTTTTGCAATAAGACTGGGCGGTCTGTTTTAGGGAGACCGCGGTAACTGGGTGGTTTGTGTTAACCGTATGGTTTAATAAGGATCTGGTAGCTTTGCTGAGCTCGGGCGGTCTATTTTGTGAGACCGCTTGCGATCTGATGGGCGGTTATTGTATCCCAGTTTGTGTGGTGACGACATTTGTCTACTCGCCTATAAATAGGGGTGCAGGGCCCATCATTCAATATGAGAACGGTTAGCGGCTAGCAGCTCGCGGTCTGCTTGTCTCCTTTCTTCCAGCTTTGAATAAACCAGTCTGGGCGGACTGTGCTTAAGTGTTCTTGGACTGTTCAGCAAGATCAGTTGATCAGGTGGTCTTAAGTGCCCAAGCGATCTTGAGTTGCTGTCTGTAGCAGGAAGCAATTTCTTTGTTCAGTGTTCGTGGGTTCTTCCGTGATCTTAAGACCGTGCGGTCTGGGCGATCAAGAAGTGCAAACTAGTTGCTTTCAGCAGAGGAATAATGCAACAGGTCAGGCGGTCTGTGGTTGCGGTCTAGCAGGTGCAGCTTGTTCTCTGTTCATGCAGATCAGGGGTTATCTGTCTGGCTTATGTTCGCGCGGTCTAGTGGTCTCAAGTTGTCAAGTCATCAACAGCCTGTATTTTGTGTTTTGTGCTTCTCTCCTCCGTGATTCTTATGAATCATGTCTCAGCATGTATACCTCACTTTGTAAAGAGATAGTTAATACCATAGCACTATTCGGTCTTCCCATTGTCATTGTTATGCTACACTTGTGGAAAGTTTTGTGAAGTGATTCCGCATTTTTTACTTCATCTCCGGACCTCAAGTTTCTTAACATGGTATCAGAGCTAGGTTGCTGAGGTTGCTGAGCAGTAATTGCTGATACTTCTCTCGGGTTCCTCAAGTTGGCTAGCAATTAGTGGGATAGCAATGGAAGGAGGATATGCTAGAGGTCTTGGTATTGAGCTCCTAACGCAGACTAACTTCAAGAAGTGGAAGTCTTGCATGGAGAGCTATCTTCTTGGCGAGGATTTATGGGAGGTTGTAGGAGCAGAAGCAAGATAAGCTGTTATTCCTACTGAAGGGAATGCTGAGATCGTGAAGGCTTGGAGGAGAACGAATGCTAAGGCGGAGTTCACTCTCAAGAGAGCAATCATTACGGAGCTGTTTGATCACATCATTGGATGTAGTTCAGCTGCCGAAATTTGGACAGCCTTGGATGGCTTGTTCAATATGAAGAATGTAGCTAGGCTGCTATTCTTGGAGAATGAGTTGGCGAAAACAACTCAGGGAGATTTGTCTATCTCAACGTTCTTCTTGAAGATGAAGAACCTCTGCGTAGAGATATCGGCTTTGGACCCGAAGGAGCCTATCTCAGAAGCTAAGCTGAAGAGACACATAATCTGTGGCTTGCGGAGGGAGTATGTGGCCTTTCTTACTTCTGTTCAAGGCTGGGCCAATCAGCCTTCGTTTCTGCAGTTGGATAACTTACTTGCTTCGCAAGGGAGTTTGGCTAAGCAAATGGCTGGGATGTTTGTCTCGGGGGGAGAAGGTGTTGTTCTCTTTTCTGGCAAGAAGAAGAAATGGGACACGAAGAAGAAGACATCTGGAGATGATAGTCCGTCTACTTCATATCAGTAGGAGAGGAGATATGTTCTTAAGCGTGATGGGAAGAAGAAGGAAGGACCAAGATGCTTCAGGTGCAACAAGCTTGGTCATTTCAAGAGAGACTGCCAAGTCAATCTTCAGCCAGGGCATGTTGCAGGAAAGGAGGAGGCTGGTTCCAATTCTGAAGGTAGTTAGGGTGGTGGAGGTGCATTCATGACGGGCACATGTGTTCGATCTATGACTTCCATCATCTATCAGGATGATTGGATAGTAGACTCTGGGTGTGGTCATCACCTCACCGGGGATGAGTCGAAGTTCTCCTCATTGCGAGCATATACAGGTAATGATGTTTTCATTATGGCTGATGATACAATTCATGCAGTAGAGAAGGAGGGTGTGGTTTCTGTGAATGATGACAAAGGTACTCTTACGTTGAAGAGTGTCTATCATGTTCCGGGGATGAAGAAGAACCTCTTCTCGGTGACCAATGCGGTGGATGCTGGCTATCACGTTCTGTTTGGTCCAACAGAAGTGAAATTTCTCTGAAATGTTTCTGCAATGAAAGCTGGGGTCACTCATGTTGGGAGACGGGTGAAGGACTTCATTGTTCTTTCAACAAGTTCTTATGTTGATATGATGAGGGCTAATGACATCGCTGCTATCTGGCACGAAAGACTTGGGCATGTTAGGATGGATAAGTTGAAGGTAATGGCTGGAAGAGGCCTGGTGAAAGGTCTGCCTAGCTTGTCATCTTTCAGGGATGGTCACATTTGTGCAGGTTGTCAGTTTGGTAAGGCTCATGTATTCCATTTGACAAATCACAAAGCAGATGTAAAAGACCATTGGACTGTATCCATGGTGATCTATTTGGACCTACCAACACTGCCAGTCTTGGAGGTAGCAGGTATACGCGGATTTTGGTTGATGACTTCACCAAATATACTTGGGTATATTTTCTGAAGGAGAAGTCAGAGGCAATCGAGAGGTTTGTGGAGTTCAAGGAGCTGGTGGAAGGTCGGCTAAACCCGCGGGTGAAGAGGTTCAGAACTGACAATGGAGGGGAGTTCACATCCAAGGCGTTCTTTAATTTCTGCAGGAAGCATGGCATCCAAAGTGAGCTTTCTTGTGCTCACACTCCACAACAGAACGGAGTTGCAGATAAGAAGATCCGTCACTTGACGGAGACCTACAAATGTTGGCTTCATGCCAATTGTATCCCAAAGTCCTTCTAGGCAGAGGGAATGTCTTGTGCGGCCTATGTCATCAACCAGATGCCTCTCAATCCCATCAACATGAAGACCCCTCATGAGTTGAAGTTCAAGGAGAAGCCAAGCATGGAACACTTTTGAGTGTTTGGTTCTACCTGCTACGTGCATGTTCCGGATGCCCTTCGAACGAAGCTAGATGCTAAGGCAAGGAAACTAGTCTTCATCGGTTATGATGACCAGAAGAAAGGGTGGAGATGCATGGATCCCTAGACACAAAGATATGTGGTCTTTAGGGATATGGTATTTGAAGAGAAGATGTCATACCAAGGTAGCTCTTCTGTTGAGTTACAAGGAAGCAGGGTAGATGGTGGACCAGAGGAAGCTGCAAGGGAAGTTCTGGTGGAGTTGCCTGTTTCTCCAGGTGCTCCAGGTATTTCGAGCTCTAGGTCAGGTTCTTCAGGTTTTGTAAGCAGGGGGAGCGATGCTCCATGTTTACCTGAAAGGAGAGCTAGTTCAGAAGCTGCAGTTGAAGAGGTGGTTCAGAGTCAAGCTCTGAGGAGGTCCAAGAGGACCATTATTCCACCTGATCGGTATATGGGCAGAAACTTGGTGAGCTTTGTCTCATGTTTCTTCGTAGGTCCCCTGGATGAGAGAGATTCATCTTGTTATGAAAATGTCATTGGAGTCAAGGAGTGGAAGGGAGCCATGGATGAAGAGATGGCTGCCCTCAGGAAGAATGAGACTTGGGACTTGTTGCCTAAGGTTGAGGGAGTTACTCCGTTGACTTGCAAGTGGGTTTTCAAACTGAAGAAGAAGGCTGATGGAAGTATTGAGTGGTACAAGGATCGCCTTGTAGCTCGAGGTTTCTCTCAGAAGTATGGGGAGGATTATGAAGAAACCTTTAGTCCCGTTACCAAGATGACTTCGGTCCGGGTGGTGATCGTATTGGCAGCTCGCCAAGGGTGGAAGATTTGGCAACTCGACATGAAGAACACTTTCTTATATGGCGAGATTGACAAGGATATCTTCATGGATCAGCCACCTGGTTATGTATCCGAAGAGCACCCAAGATATGTTTGCAAGCTCAAGAAGGCTCTTTACGACTTGAAGCAAGCGCCTCAGGCGTGGTACGGGAAGATCGCAGAATACCTCCAGTTCTGCGGATACTTTGCTTCTGATTCAGATTAAAGCTTATTCGTAAAGAATACTGGGGAGCTTCAGTTCTTGGTGCTGCTATACGTTGACGATATGATCGTCATGGGGAATTCTTAAGTGGAGGTAGCTAGGCTTCGTGCTGAGCTAGCTATCAGATTTGAGATGAAGAATTTGGGTGAGCTCCACCATTTCCTTCGGCTCAAAGTGGAGAGGAAAGAGAGCGGTATGCTTGTTTCCCAAAAAGGCTATGCAGATCGAATCGTGAAGAGATTCGGCATGGAAGGGGGGAAGAGCAGCTCTACTCCACTGGAGGTTGGATTTTATCTTCGATGAGATGAAGGGAAGGTTCTAACCGATCCTTTGATGTTCCGGGCTTTGGTCGGAAGCTTGATATACTTGACGATCACGAGGCCAGATATTGCTTATGCAGTTGACAGGGTGAGTCGATTTATGGCAGATCCTCGGAAGCCTCATCTTGTGGCGGCTAGGAGTATCTTGAAGTATGTCAAATCCACCTCGTATTTGGGTCTCTTATAGGGGAGAGATTCAGGCTTTTGCTTGCACGGGTACATGGATGCTGATTATGGAGGAGATTCGGATGATCGTAGATCGATGTTTGGATATGTCTTTATGATATGCTCTACAGCTATATCATGGTGCAGCAAGAAGCAGGATTCTGTGTCTGTCTCTACCACAGAAGCGGAGTACAATGCGTCGGCTTTGGCGGCTCAGGAAGCCATCTGGCTTAGGAGGCTTGTGGAGGACATTCATAGGGAGGTGCGAGGTCCTACTCTGCTACGTGGTGACAATGAGAGTGCTCTCAAACTGGTGAATAATCCAGTTTGTCACGCGCGCATGAAGCATATAGAGATTCATCACCATTTCATTCGTGAGAAGGTGTTGGAGGGATCTCTGAGTGTGGAGCATGTGCAGAGCAAGGAGAATGTTGCTGACATATTTACTAAGCCGTTGTCGAATGGACCTTTTGGTCAGTTGCGGAGTTTGCTTGGGCTGACTTCCACTTCCCACTTCAAGGGGGAGTGTTAAATTTTTGAAGTGGAAGTGGATTGGTGTTGGGCGGTCTGCGGGTTGGAGACCACAGAGACCGTGCGGTCTGCGCTAGTGCTCTGGTCTGTTCTGTCTCAGTCGGTCTGATCTAGGCGGTCTGATCTGGGAGAATGGATGTTTATCCAAGCAGCTCGCGCGGGTTGTTCTGGCAACTTGTTCAAGTCGGCCAGGTGTTAAAGTAGGTCTTCCTTCTTGCAGTGACCGGGCGGTCTGACGACTGTTCTAGTCAGTCTGGTTACTGAAGGAGTTCTTTTCTTTTGCAATAAGACTGAGCAGTCTATTTTAGGGAGACCGCGGTAACCGGGCGGTTTGTGATAACCATATGGTTTAAAAGGAGCTGGTAGCTTTGCTGAGCTCGGGCGGTCTATTTTGTGAGACCGCTCGTGATCTGTTGGGTGGTTATTGTATCTTGGTTTGTGCGGTCACAACATCCGTCTACTCGCCTATAAATAGGGGTGCAGGGCCCGTCATTCAAAATGAGAATGGTTAGCGTCTAGCAGCTCATGGTCAGCTTGTCTCCTTTCTTCCAGCTTTGAATAAACTAGTCCGGGCGGACTATGTTTAGGTGTTCTTGGATTGTGCAGCGAGCTCAGTTGATCAGGCTGTCTTAAGTGGCCAGGCGATCTTGAGTTGCGGTCTGTAGTAGGAAGCAGTTTCATTGTTCAGTGTTCGCGGGTTCTTCTGTGATCTTAAGACCGTGCGGTCTGGGCGATCAAGAAGTGCGAACTGGTTGTTTTCAGTAGAGGAATAAAGCAGCAGGTCAGGCGGTCTGTGGTTGCGGTCTGGCAGGTGCAGCTTGTGCTCTGTTCGCGCGGTCTCAGGGGTTATCCGTCTGGCTTGTGTTCACGTGGTCTGGCGGTCTCAAGTTGCCAGTTCATCATCAGCTGTATTTTGTGTTTTGTGCTTCTCTCCTCCGTGATTCTTATGAATCATGTCTCACCATGTATACCTCGCTTTGTAAAGAGATAGTTAATACCATAGTACTATTCGGTCTTCCCATTTTCATTGTTGTGCTACACTTGTGGAAAGTTTTGTGAAGTGATTCCGCTTTTTTTACTTCATCTCCGGACCTCAAGTTTTTTAACAGTAGATGTTGGTCGGGAAGATCATCTGGGATATTTGCTGTTTCTTGCACTTCAAAGGAACATACAGGGATAACACTTCCTTCTGTAATGGGATGTGGATAAGCAATCCCATAATCTATTGCCTCTTGACCCATAGAAAATCTGATTTCAGTGGAAAGCCACATAGCATAATGACTGGATATATCTTTAGAGAGAGTTGCTTAGGAGATCTAAATTTGTCTGGACAGAAGATTATTCAAATTGCCAATAGCATCCATAAAGGCGCCTTGGGATATCCTAGGAGATTGATTTAGAGAAGTGGAGAGTTAATCTTGGGTCACTAGAACTTGGTGTATAATACTTTCACCTATATTATCTACTAGCTCATTAGATGTTTGAGCAGTTGATGTGATTCTTTGAATAATGGTATTAACTACATCTTCAAAGTTAGTGAAGTTCCCAGTCAGGTTTTGTATGATGACCTGCTGATATCTCTTAGAGTGGACATTCTATCAAGCACTATATTAAGTTGTTGTCCAATCAGCAAAGTTGCTTCATTTATGTGGACTATTTTATTGCCTGTATTGGCAACAACATTTGCAGCAGTGTTGTATATAGTTGTATTTTGATGGTTGATATGTTGGATGTCCTCTTGCAAAACATCTATCCTGGCAGATAGCTCATTCTTACAATTTGTAACAACATTATTTACATAAGCTTCAAACTGTATTCTTTGTTTATTAAGCAATACTTCTAGTTGGGTCATAAACTCATTTGATGTGGCTGTGTGGTTTGGGAGGACTGGAGAATGTTGCTCATCTTCCATCCTTGGAGGTGAGTGTAGCAGTGTGGTCCCCCACCATTATTGCAGGTATTTTATAGGGCTGCTCATGTGCATTTTCTGGAGTACTTTGAGGCATATCATAATTTAGAAATTCATTTAAGGATCTGTCAGAATCTTCTATCTCTTTACCAACGTCATGTCCACCACTTGGACTGACCCCAAACACAACAACTCCCATATCTAATACAGGCGTTTGAGAAATTGTCAGAACATCTTCTGGGGATACCTCCACTTGAGGTACTGGATTACTGTCCATCATAGTAGTATCTTCTCTTAGAGGCTCCCCCTCAACAGGTTTCAGGGGTTCCTGAGAAACTAAATGGATTGGAACAAGGGTGTTGGAAACTACAGTACTTTGAAGAGGAGTCGGGCCTACTTCCTTCTTGGTGAACTTCTTTCCCCACCTACTTACTGTTTTACATCTATATTTTTGAGATAGTGGATGGGGGTTGATTCTAAATCTTTGAGGTGTTGAGGTATGCAATTTTTAAGATACAGGGACAAGAATCTGTCGAGTTTGGGAGATCTTGTGTGTTCTTTGATCTTTGCAAACACAATGTTTCCCCAGTTAGTCCTCTTGTTCAGGATTACTCTGACCATGACTTCAAACATGTCTTTGGAGACTCTGTCATGTTAGCATGTCTTGCATAACATCACCTTGGCAATGATGTCTGTGAACCTCCCTTTTCTGTTCATCTTCATCCTTTGTAAACTCCCATAGGGTTTATGGTCAAAGCCACACCATCTTAACCCTTCAAATATATCTGCCTCAGTTATTGCTTATTCTTCCTCATCCTCATTGATATTAGTGAGTTGTAAGACTTTTGTCAAACTATCGGCAATAATCCTCAATTGTTGCCCAGTAATAATCATATGAATAACTTCTCGAGACTTTCTCAAATCAGCATGCTCATATAATTCAGCGAGAGTAGAATTATAAAGTCGGGTTGGCTCAGTTAGGATATATTCTAACTCAGAAGCATAGAGCAGAGTTATTGCCATATCACGATCTTCTATTGCACCTTAAAATCCACCCTTTATAAGTTCTCCAGCGTATTAAACTTTCTCATCAAAACTTTTCGGCGCCATTCCTTTTCGCAGAGAGTCATCGGGAGGAAGGAGAGGAAAGAGGAATTCTAGGGTTTTGTGTGTGCGTAATTTCTATGATTACACAATCTCTAATATATGTACCAGTATGCATTGGGAAGGCAAAGAGGCGCGTACATGTTCAAATCTTCCCATATTGTTTTGAGAATCCCAAAATAGTGGCGTAATTATGACATTGATGTGTCTGTGATGTCATTCTGTTGGTCTGATTGAGTTTTGTCATTGAGAGTGTCGTCGAGATTACTTCTACTTTGTCATCGGAATTACTTCTAGAGTGTCGTCGAGACCACTCCAGCTTTTTCGTCGGGACTCCAACAATATCGTCGAGACTTCAGCCATGTCGTCTTGACCATTAAGACAATTTTTCTTTGTCTAAGCTACTTTTCATTATATGATTTTGCACTTCTGCCTTAGACATTTTCCTATTATTCCTATAGTTAAGACTAAAGTTGTTAGGCTACTTTAGGGTAGACCTTGTGAGAGATCCAACCCATTATAAAATTGATTTAAATTCTCTAATATGATACATGGAATTCAACATACCAAATTCAAGAACTTAGCATTCCCAACTCAATTTTGAATTGATTGAACTTATATTCATCAAGGGGCTTAGTAAAGATGTCAGCCATCTGCCTTTCTGTATGGACATACTCAAGGCAAATGTCCTCTTTTTCTAAATGCTCACTAATGAAGTGATATCTAATCTCAATATGCTTTGTTCTATTATGTGCTACAAGATTCTTAGCAATAGAAATAACACTGGGGGAATCATAGAAGAGAGTGTTCTCTTTATCTGCAGATTGTAATCCTCTAATTGGTGTTGAATCCAAAGGAGTTGTGCACAACAACTACCATCAAAAATGTATTCTAACTCATATGTTGAAGTAGCAATGCTATTTTTCTTTTTACTACTCCAGGACACAAGTCTTCTTCCAAAAAACTGACAAGTTCCTGAAGTACTTTTCCTGTTCTCTTTGCACCCCGCAAAGTCTGCATAAAAAAATCAACATAACTCAAAGTCATCTGACTTAGGATACCAAAGCCCCAGATTGGGAGTACCCATATGATATATCAAAATTCTTTTCACTAATGAGTAAAGAGACTCTTTGGGGTTAACTTGATACCTAGCATAGACACATGTATCAAACATGATGTCTGCCCTACTAGCAGTAAGGTAGAGCAATGAGCCAACTATGCTTCTATACATGGACTCATTATTGGGTTTCCATTTCTCATCCTTGTCTAGAGACATACTTGAACCCATATGTGTTCTCATAGGGGTAGAGTTTTCCATTCCAAATTTTTTTATGATATTGAAGGTAAATTTGGTCTGAGAAATGAAAATTCTTTCCTCAGGTTGCTTTACTTGGAGACCTAAGAAATACTTGAGCTCTCTCATACTGCTCATTTCAACTTACTTTGCATGAGTTTGGCAAACTTCTTGCAAAGACTCCCATCTGGTGATCCAAGTATAATGCCAGCAACATATATTTGAACCAATACGATCTAGCCCTTTAACTCTTTCAAGAAGAGAGACTTATCTATTTTCACTCTTGAGAACTTGTTTTCAAGAAGAAAGGTAGATAGTGTCTCATACCAAGCCCTTGGGGCTTGTTTCAAGCCATACAGGGCTTTCTATAGAAAATAAACATGGTCAGGAAGGTTAAGAGAGATAAAACCTGGTGTTTGAGCTACATAGACTTTTTTTTCCAAATCTCCATTTAAGAACGCTGACTTCACAGACATTTTGTAAACTTTGAATCCCTTGAATGTTGCATAAGCTAGGCAGAGCTTGATGGCCTCTATTCTCGCAACCGGAGCAAATATCTTATAGAAGTTTATCCCTTCTTCCTGCCTGTATCCTTGGGCTAATAGTCTTGCCTTATTCTTTATGATCACTCCATCTTCATCCATCTTGTTTCTGTAAACCTAGTTTGTCCAAATAATGTTATGCCCTTATGGCCTTTGGACAAGCTTCCAAACTTTACATCTCTTGAATTGGTTGAGCTCTTAATGCATAGCCATAACCCAAAATTGGTCTTTGTTGGCCTCTTCAATCTTTATTGGCTCCAATTGTGATAGAAAGCTGAGGTGCATGTTCTCATTCAGAGCATTTCTTCTGGTTTTAACTCCATGATTGAGCTCACCAATTATCTGGTCTGCTGGATGATTTCTTTGATGTCTATCATCTGTAGGCAGCACTCTTTGTGGTTCTTTTATTTCAGTAACTTCTTCAGTTGCAGCTTCAAGATTTTCATTCAGATGATTTGGATCGTCAGTAGTCTCTTCTACTGTTTCTGGAATAGAGTCTTGTGTGGAACGTTCTTTCTTCTCAATTGTTTATTATTCTCTGATTTTAAGGATCTCCAATCCTATTTTAATTTCTGCACTTGTTGAACTAGAAAGAGGGTTATGCAGCATGCTGCTCTCATCAAAAACTATATGAAGAGATTCCTCAAATGTAAGAGCATTCTAATTAAAGACATTATATGCTTTGCTAGTTTTGCTATATCCTACAAAGCCACCTTCATAACTCTTTTCAGAGAATTTGGTAATGTAATGCTTATTATTCTTCATCACATAGCATTTACTTCCAAAATTTTTGAAGTAAGCTAGTGTTGATTTCTTACCTTTAATCAGCTCATAGGGAATCATATTGTGGTTCTTATTGATGAGTGCTCTATTTTGCACATGACATACAGTGTTAACTCCCTCAGCCTAGAGATATTCTGGAAGTGAGGAGTCACTTAGTATAGTCCTACCAGCCTCAATGAGTGTTCTATTTTTCCTCTCTGCAACCCCATTTTGATGTGGAGTTCTGGGAGAAGAAAACTCTCGTAGGGTACCTTCTTTTTCACAAAATTCAGTCATTAAACCAGATTGAAATTCAGTTCTATGATCACTTTTGATTTTGACCACAGAGCTGTTTACTTCATTCTGAATATGTCTGACAAAATCTTTGAATGTACTTATGGTATCAGAGATGTGTTTTAAAAAGAACACCCGGGCAAACATAGAGTGATCATCAACAATAACCAAAGTATAATCCATCCCTCCTATGTTGAGCACTGCCATAGGGCCAAATAGGTCCATGTGCAGAAGGTAAGCACCTAGTGGATTGTTTGTTCTGTATGCTTTTAAAGGTAGCCCTTGTTTGTATGCCCATTTGGCATATGCATGACAAGAAACCATTTCTAGACAATCCAACTGTTGGTGTTTCCATGGTGATCTGGAAGTGATCAAGCATCTAGTCTCACTGCCAACGCAATATGAGCCTATGGGGTCACACACAAGAGTGTTTGGAGAAGTTGAAGGAAGTATTGTGTTGGACTTACTCATATTGGATATGAGTGAGGGATTAATCCTAGACTTATTGGAGTTGGGTCGAGTCAACTGAATGCTCCACAGGTATTGTGAATATTATATGGAGCGTGTTGGCAAGTCTTCGAGACGAGTCGACGAGAATGTCTGTGTTGAGAATCGTGCCCACATGATTCCTGATTTGAAGAAGTCATCATGTCAAGAATACTTCACTTTGTCTTTGATCACACATCTAGTTCAAATATCAGGAGAATACAAGTATACAAGTATATATCATCGAGAAGGACAGAAGGGATGGCCGACAAAGTATGCTTGTCGCTGTAATGACAAGCAAAGCAGACGCAGAGAAATTGTCAAAGAAATACATGTCGTCGAGAAGAATGAAGTATCATCGACATCAAAGTAGCAGCCATATCGACAAGACAATACTGCGATCACAATGACAAGATGAACAAAGAAGGTTCCAACGACATAGTCAAAGTCAGCATATCGTCGTATATACAGGGATGCCAGCATGTCCCGTATCATTGAAATACAAGCGGCGGAGGAGAAGCAAGGAGATCTGAGAAGATGTTCCAAATCACAAGGAGCCGACAAAGGGATGTCGTCGAGAGATATTCCATGTCGTCGTAATGATGGAAGATATCGTCGAGACAAATTCAAATCTTGTGGACGCGTGCTGTCAGCAATTAATGTCGCCGCCTGATTATTCAATCAGCGCGTGCACTTAAAGTTTCGAGGTATTTGCGCGTCCTAAAAAGATTTGGAGATCTGACACATAAAGGAACTTTTCAGAAGACCGTTGGGTGACCCCTCTCAGACTTATAAAAGGACATATGAGGTTGCCCTAAAACATTGATCATTTTTGAAGAAAGAACTTGCGTACGAAGCAAATCGAATGACACAAGCACCGCAAGAAAGAAAGAAGAAGTCATCCTCATCGACTGCAAAGAAGCCAATCCACATCCGGCTAAGAAAGAATTGAAGAAGAACCGTGCATTCAAGATCTGATTCAGAAGCATTCTCTTCATTCTTAAGAAGCCGATCATCATCAGGCTAAGGTTACCGATCAACATCAAGCAGA
Organism: Dactylorhiza incarnata; assembly: GCA_033032865.1. NCBI lineage: Eukaryota > Viridiplantae > Streptophyta > Magnoliopsida > Asparagales > Orchidaceae > Dactylorhiza > Dactylorhiza incarnata. Next base: position 18,963,342 of record JAWHQI010000019.1, on the reverse strand, counting down.
AGAAACAGTTTATATTTGTAATCTCTTGTAAGGCTTGCAGGCCATATTGTCTAGCTTGAGGGCTGGAGAGCTGTGAGGCTTGAGGGCCAGTGCAGTCACTCGCGGGTGCGATTTTTCGAGCTTTTGGGCTCAGGGGCAGTAGGGACTTGCGGGTCTAGTATGTTGGGACTTGCAGGTTCGAAAGGTAGGGCTTGAGGGCCTGAGTGTCGAGCTTGCGGTCTCGGGGGCAGTAGGGGCTTGAGGGCCTAGGCTGTTGGGACTTGCGGGTCCGTGTTGTAAGGCTTGAGGGCCTTAACCTTTTGGCGGAGTTTGCCGAGCCTAGCAGATCGCTGGGTAGGAGCAGAGGGACAGAGGACTACTCAAGACACCCGGTCTTGAGGAACCTTTATAGATCTTGAGTCGTCTAGTGAAATTTGTTCGCGTGTTTTCTTTTGTGCATTACTTAGTTTCTGATAACTCACGCTCTTAATTCAAAAAGCATCAAGATCACCTAACCCCCCCCCCCCCCTTATAGGTGAACGTTCCATAACCAACAAGTGGTATCAAAGCGAGGTTGATCAAAAGGAGACCTAACAGTTTGATCTAGATCCGGAACGTCTCACCATGGCCGGCGGAGATCAGAATCGTGAAATGAGAGCTATGAAGCTTCCTATTTGCTTGAAGGAGAACTTTCCCATCTGGAAGGAAAGGGTCAGGCTCTTTATGGAAGCAGATGACCCAAGAATCTACCTGAGGATCAAGCAGGGCCCCTTCGTCCCTACTGGTACCTCCACTATTGACCCAAGCAGGCAGGTAATAAAGAAGTATGAAGACATGAACAAGGATGAGATGATCTTGGCAGGTCTGGACAAAAGGGCACAAAACGTTATTGTCAGTGCCATAGATGAATCCACCTTCCCAAATCTAATCCACTGCAGAACGGACAAGGAGATGTGGGACTCCTTGATCGTATATATGGAGGGTACCGATGAGGTAAGGGATGACAGAAAATCCCTCCTCAACCAGGAGTATGAAGCCTTCAAACAGGGGAAAAGTGAAACAATCTCCAGCTGCTATGAGAGATTTTTCAAGATAGTGAATGGCCTGAGAAACTATGATAGGGAGTTCACGAACTCTGACTTAAATGATAAGTTTCTCAAATCCCTCACAAAGGAATGGGATATCAAGATATGCGCCATCCGAGAGATGGGTCAGCTGGGCATCATTGAGCCCAAGAATCTGTATGGGAAACTGCTGTCCCATGAACTTCAACTCAACACAAGGAAGGCTGAAGAAGAAGAAAGCTCAAAGGCGAGCTCAAGAGAAAGATCGATGGCTCTAAAGGCTGAGAGCTCCAGAACATCCAGGTGGAAGATCGTTGCTTCTCAGAATAGATCTGAGAGCAGTGAGGAATCAGGAGCCAGCTCCTCTGAATCTGATGACACTGATAGAGAGGCGGCCCTCCTCTCAAAGCAATTCAGAAAAGCTGATACATAGAAGAAGGAGGGATAACAACAGAAACTCCTCCTCAAGCTCCAGAAGATCTGACCATCGGGACAGATCGAGGGCTCCTAGGGAGGACAGGTATAGGTCTAACTCAAGTAGACATGATTTACATAATACTTTTTGCTATTCTTGCAGCAAAACAGGACACATGGCTGCTGACTGCCCCTCGAAGAAAAAGGAATCAAGGAATCATGAAGAGAGAAGAAGCTTCAGGAGCAAGAGAACCTCTGAAAAGGGGTTTATGGCAAAGAAGATCAAAACATTGAGTGATTCTGACTCAAATTCCTCTGGGACTAAGGATGAGGCACTCATTGGACTGATGGCTATTAATGAAGGTAACCAGGATGATAACTCTGCTGGAAAGGTAAAACACAGAACTTCTCTATCTGCCTCTGATTCTGAATCAGTAGCAGATTCCTTGCATGATGATGAGGAGGTGTCTGCTACCAATAGCACTGCCTCAAGATCCCAATATGAAGTTGAATCTGAACTGAGAAGGCAATATAAAGCCTTATGGAAAGCCTTCAAAGGCAGTAAGAAACTCCTCAAGGTGCAAACCGAGGAGTTAGATTCCTTAAAACCTGTCCAATCCAAGCTCCAGGAGACAGCCGAGAGGCTAACTTCCATGAGCAAAGAAGTGGGCAAACTTAAGGAAACCATATGGCTTAAGAATGCTGAATTAGGGTAGAAGAACAAGGTCATTAGGGACCTTGAAGAATTATTGCTGGCTGAGAAGAAGCTTGCTTCCAGCTTCTCAATGCCCAAAACTATCCTGCCGATTATTGACACCTTCTCTGGACAGTTCAGAGCTTGTATCGGTTCTCATCAGGAGCCAGTCATGGGCAAAGATCCTGAAGCCAGACCTTCTAACAAGAAGGTGCTGAGAGCAAGTTCTTCAGCCCACAGACCTTCAGCAACAACAACTAAAAGTATGGGAGAGGCTGTTATCACAAAGCCTGCTCCTAAGAAGGTGAACCAAAGGGTTGTGAAGCCAATTTCTCCCCCGGCTCACACACATGAGGTTCACCCTAGATCTGGAAGGCAAGAAACATTCTCTTCTGCTCATCAGCACTGCCACACTACACAGATGATGAGGCAGAAGAGAAGATACAACATATATGAGTGCTGGTGCTGTGGGAAAGTAGGCCACTTTGCACTGGACTGTTGGTTCAACCCAACAAGGCTCAATGCAAGGAAAGTGCAGAGTCCTCATAAGTTTGCGATTCCGTTCTATCATCCTAACAGGAACCAAGGACCCAATCCTTATTGGGTACCTAAGGGGAAGTAATTTATTTTGCAGGTAAGTCCAAATACCAACCAATCTCCAATTTGGTATTTGGACAGTGGCTGCTCCAGGCACATGACTGGAGTCAGAAAGTATTTGAAAGAATTCATCCCTGTGGAGAATGGACCGACCGTCATCTTTGGAGGTTCAGAAAAGGGAGTTACCAGGGGCTACGAAAATATCTCTAATGGGTTAGTCACCATCACAAAGGTAGCCTATGTGGAGGGGTTGAGACACAACCTCATAAGCATAAGTCAGCTTTGTGATCTAGGTTTTGTCATTACCTTCCACAAGGATAAGTGTCTGATTAAGAAGTCCTCAGATTCTGAGACTGTCTTAACTAGCACTCTGAGTGGGAATGTTTATTGCTTAAATTTCCTGAATATAAATTCTTCCATGCCCATATGTCTAGTAGCCGATGGTAATGAGGCTCTATGTGTCCAATGGCACAAGAGACTTGCACACATCAACTACAAGACAATAGGCAAGCTTTTCTCGCTAAACTTAGTCAGAGATGGACCTGATATTAAGTGCATCAGAGATGGTCCTTGTCAAGCCTGCCAACTTGGAAAGCGGACTAGGACTAGCTTCAAAAGCATTTCTAACAAAGAGTCATCAAGGTGCTTATTTTTATTGCAAATGGATCTATTTGGTCCCATTTCAGTTCATAGCTTAGGAGGGAAGGCATACACCCTTGTAGTTGTTGATGACTACTCAAGGTTCACTTGGGTCTTCTTCCTCAAAAAGAAATCAGATACACTAGACATCTTGAAGAATTTTGTCAGGCAAATCCAGAATGAGATGAACTACTCGGTGGTCAAATTCAGAAGTGACCATGGGACAGAATTTCAGTCAGGGGACATGACAGAATTCTGCCAAGACCTAGGCATCTCCCAAGAATTCTCCTCCCCCAGAACTCCTCAACAGAATGGAGTTGCTGAAAGGAAGAACAGAACCTTGATAGAGGCCAGCAGGACAATGCTGAGTGACTCCTCATTACCAGAGTACTTCTGGGCCGAGGCTGTCAACACTGCTTGTCATGTGATAAAGAGGGCCTCAATCATCAAAGACCATAAGAAAACTCCCTATGAGCTAATGAAGGGCAGAAAACCAACTCTATCCTACTTTAGGATCTTTGGTAGCAAAATGCTATGTCCTTAATAATGGGAAATCCAAACTTACTAAGTTTGCTGAGAAAAGTAGTGAGGGTATTTTCGTTGGATACAGCTCCTACAGCAGGACATACAGAGTATATAACCTCAATACCCAAACAGTGGAAGAATCTGTTCATATTATATTTGATGAGACTAGCCTTATACATAAGGGCTGGTCTAGTTCTTTAGTGAATGCAGGTACAAGGGAAAGATTGGAGAAGCTTTCCATTGCAGACAATGCTGACACCCCACTCAACTACAAGAATCAGTCAGTAATGGTGGAAATAGAAGTGGAACCTGCAGAAGATATAGAAATAGCTGAAGAATTGCAGGATGAAGAAGTAGCTCATACTGATATACCTAGAATATTACCAACTGCACTGAGACAAGTAAGAGATCATCCTCAAGAGCAGATAATAGGAAATGTCATCCAAGGTGTGCTGACAAGAAGTAGAGCTGCAAATCAAGCATTGTACTTGAGTTTTCTTTCTCAAATTGAACCCAAGAAATTTGAGGAAGCAAATCAGGATCCATTCTGGATTACTGCAATGCAGGAGGAACTGAATCAATTTAAAAGATGTAAGGTGTGGAAATTGGTTCCAAGACCCCAAGGACACAACATCATAGGAACCAAATGGGTCTACAGGAACAAAATTGATGAAAATGGAGTAATCACCAAGAATAAAGCAAGATTAGTAGCAAAAGGCTACAGACAAGAGGAGGGAATCGATTTTGATCAGACATTTTCTCCAGTAGCCAGACTGGAAGCAATCAGATTGTTCCTAGCCTATGCAGCATTCGAAGGCTTCAAGGTCTACCAAATGGATGTGAAGTCAGCCTTCCTAAATGGTGACCTTAAAGAGGAAGTATATGTAGAGCAGCCTTCAGGTTTTGTCGACTCTACTCATCCTGACTATGTTTACTTTCTTAGAAAAGCCCTTTATGGCTTAAAGCAGGCACCTAGGGCCTGGTATGAGACTCTGTCAAGCTTTCTAATTGAGAACAAGTTCTCAAGGGGAAAGATTGATAAGACATTGTCCCTAAGGGAAGTAAAGGGTAAGATCTTGCTAGTGTAGATCTATGTTGACAACATTATCTTTGGCTCTACAGACAACAATCTCTGCAAAAAGTTTGCCAACTTGATGCAGGGAAAGTTTGAAATGAGCAGTATGGGTGAGCTCAAATACTTCCTAGGTCTCCAAATGAAATAATCTGAAGATGGCATTTTCATCTCTCAGACCAAATTCACTAGGGAGCTAGTCAAGAAATTTGGTTTGGAGAGTGCTTCTTCCATGAAAACTCCAATGGGAACCAATGTGTCTCTGGACAAGGATGAAAAGGGCATACCCTTTGATGAAACCAAGTACAGATGCATGATTGGATCCTTGCTTTATTTCACTGCCAGTAGGCCTGACATAATGTTTGCAATGTGTGTCTGTGCTCGATATCAGGTGAATCCCAAGGCATCTCACTATATCCCTGTGAAGAGAATTCTAAGATACCTAAAGGGTACATCTAATCATGGCCTATGGTACCCTAGGAACAATGAATGTGAACTGACGGGTTATTCAAATGCAGATTATGCAGGATGCAAGGAAGATAGAAAGAGCACCTCCGGAACTTGTCAATTCCTTGGAGGAAGACTGATTTCCTGGAGCAGTAAGAAGCAAACGAGTGTGGCAAACTCAACCGCAGAATCAGAGTACATCTCTGCTGGCAGCTGCTGTGCCCAACTGTTATGGATTCAACATCAACTTGAAGACTACAACCTAAAGATGACCAAAACACCCTTGTTTTGTGACTCTTCAAGTGCTATCTCAATTGCTATGAACCCTGTATCTCACAGCAGGACTAAGCATATTGAGATCAGGTATCACTTCATCAGGGAGGATGTGGAGAATGAATATATCACACTTGAATTTGTCCCAACAGACAAACAAGTGGCTGATATATTTACCAAGCCCCTAGATGAAGCTAAGTTTAACTTCTTCAAATTCCAATTGGGGATGTTAAACTTAGAGTGAAACTCAACTCTATTATTTACTAATGCCTTTCTAGATGAGTTGTTAGAAATTCTCATAGGACTTTAATGAATCACGACTAAGCAAGGGGGAGCCATTCCCTACTTAGAGAAGCAGAAGGCAAGAAGTCAGAAAGGGGGAGAAAGAGTGCTCAAAGAAGAGACATCAAATCAAGGGGGAGCTACAAAATTGATGTACTCAAAGACACCCTAAAGACAGGGGGAGCAAATCACGGGGGAGCTAGCTCAAAGATAAGTTATATCTTGACACACCTTCTGTTAAGATTATGATATTTATTGTCATGTGAAGTAGTCTTGAAATGAGATTCCGACTTCTTTAAATAGGGGGAGATTGTTGGGAATCGTGCCCACATGATTCCTGATTTGAAGAAGTCATCATGTCAAGAATACTTCACTTTGTATTTGATCACACATCTAGTTCATAATCTCAGGAGAATACAAGTATATATCGTCGAGAAGGACAGATGGGATGGACGACAAAGTATGCTTGTCACTGTAATGACAAGCAAAGCAGACGCAGAGAAATTGTCAAGGAAAGACATGTCGTCGAAAAGAATGAAGTATCGTCGACATCAAAGTAGTAGCCATATCGACAAGACAATACTACGATCACAACGATAAGATGAACAAAGAAGGTTCCAACGACACAGTCAAAGTCAGCATATCGTCGTATATACAGGAACGTCAGCATGTACCGTATCATTGAAATACAAGCGGCGGAGGCGAAGCAAGGAGATCTGAGAAGAAGTTCCAAAGTATAAGGAGCCGACAAAGGGATGTCGTCGAGAGATATTCCATGTCGTCGTAACGATGGAAGATATCGTCGAGACAAATTCAAATCTCGTGGACGCGTGCTGTCAGCAATTAATGCCGCCGGCAGATTATTCAATCAGCGCGTGCACTTAAAGTTTCGAGGTATTTGCGCGTGGTAAAAAGATTTGGAGATCTGTCACATAAAGGAACTTTTCAGAAGACCGTTGGGTGACCCCTCTCAGTATTATAAAAGGACATATGAGGTTGCCCTAAAACATTGATCATTTTTGAAGAAAGAACTTGCATACGTAGCAAATCGAACGACACAAGCACCGCAAGAAAGAAAGAAGCAGTCATCCTCATCGACTGCAAAGAAGCCAATCCACATCCGGCTAAGAAAGAATTGAAGAAGAACCGTGCATTCAAGATCTGATTCAGAAGCATTCTCTTCATTCTCCAGAAGCCGATCATCATCAGGCTAAGGTTGCCGATCAACATCAGGCAGAAGAAACAGTTTATATCGTAATCTCTTGTAAGGCTTGCGGGCCATATTGTCTAGCTAGAGGGATGGAGAGCTGTGAGGCTTGAGGGCCAGGGCAGTGCACTCGCGGGTGCGATTTGTCGAGATTGCGGGCTCGGGGGCAGTAGGGACTTGCGGGTCTAGGTTGTTTGGACTTGCGGGTCCGAAAGGTAGGGCTTGAGGGCGTGAGTGTCGAGCTTGCGGGCTCGGGGGCAGTAAGGGCTTGAGGGCCTAGGCTGTTGGGACTTGCGGGTCCGTGTTGTAAGGCTTGAGGGCCTGAACCTTTTGGCAGAGTTTGCCGAGCCTAGCGGATCGCTGGGTAGGTGCAGAGGGACAGAGGACTACTCAAGACACCCGGTCTTGAGGAACCTCTATAGATCTTGAGTCGCCTGGTGAAATTTGTTTGCGTGTTTTCTTTTGTGCATTACTTAGTTTCTGATAACTCACGCTCTTAATTCAAAAAGCATCAAGATCACCTAAACCCCCCCTTATAGGTGAACGTTCCATAACCAACAGTCTCGATGACGTTTACATCAAATCGTTGAGTTATGGTTTACTCGATGAATTGAATGTTACTCGACGAATCTTACCTCAGTTCGTCGACTGAACTATTTCATGATCCGACTAATTCATTGTTACTCGACGAATTTCTTGTGAAATGTTCACTCGATGAATTCAATCTGTTACTTGACGAATTCAATCTATTACTCGACGAATTTCTTCGGTGAAGTGTTCACTCGACGAATTCTGTGTTTACTCCGATGCAGTCATGGGTCTGCAGTTATTCTTTTTGTCGCCTGGGTATAAATAGAACCTGATTTATGCCCTAATGTCCGCGCTTCATTTTGCGATAAAAGAAGAACGACAGAAGTGTTCCGACGGTCTCGATCCCGCACCCCACCGCCACCTCCTCTTCCTGTAATCGGATCTAGCAATCCGAGGAAGACCGAGAGGGCTTCCTTCTTCTCCGAACTAGTTCTTGTGCGACAAGAAGCTAGGGTTCTCCTCTCGCTCGTGTGGACTCCCATAGAGGCATCGATCCATTTCAGTGCTTGAGACTCATCGTCTGTTCTCTGGATTTCAGTTGTGGAGCACCTCGGTTGAGCATTGACTCAATCCCCTTCAGGTATTGCACTGTATTGCTCTTCCCTATTTCTTGATTCATGAAATCGCAAGTTCCTTGAACTTTTTAGGGTTGTTCTTGTTCTTTTGTTTCTTCCGCTACGCACATATGATGTGTTATTTTCATTATAAATGGTATATGGAAAACCCAACACCAACTTAGGAGCATCCCTTAACAAGTTTTCTGTCATTAATTTCCTAAGACACCTATAGATAATGTGGGTTAGTCTCTTGTGCCACATTACATAAGCAGACATTCCATGATTTGCTACAAAACACAGTCTCAGCCTTTCTAACACAAATGAAATTCAAACAAGAAATATTGCCACTCCTAGTTCCTACTAGGATAGATTCAACATTCTTAGAATCCTTTATCAGGCACTTATCCTTTTGGAAAGCAACAGAATATCCCAAGTCACATAGTTGACTTATGCTAATGAGGTTATGTTATAACACTTGAATATAAGCTACCCTTGTAATAGTGATACTACCATTAATGATCTTACCATAGCCCTTGACTACACCTCTGTTAGATCCTCCAAATTTGACTCTTGGTCCATCTTCTACAGTTGTAAACTCCTTCAATAGACTTCTAGTCCTAGTCATATTCCTTTGCAGTAACCATCCTTCAAAAAAAAAATTTTGTGAAATCAAATGTCTTAGATTTTGAATCTGACATTGATAGACGAGCTTGTCTACTGCATAAGTGGAGTTGTTTTGCCTGTGTTCAATGCATGTAAATCTGGAGATTTAGAAGTGTTCTAAGTGTTCAGATTTAGCCCCTCTTATCAAAGTGTTGATAATTTGTTTTTGGGCACATAGGGGATGCATTTGCTTTTCAAATGTTATATTTCTATCTTGTGAATGTGCACTGTGATTAAATGTTAATCACGATGAAATGTTCATCGATTGCATAATAAAATCCCTTATCCAATATTAAGTATATGGATGCCTTCCGATGGATGACACTCTTCCTGCCTCGATCGATGAAGTGTGGGATTTCCAAAGCAAGGTGCATTAATCTATCTTGGTAAGGGTGCGAGCGGATAATTGTGATATCCCATTGTCGACATTGGGTCAAACTTAACTAGGTGACCTCAAAGGTTGAGTGCCTAGAGGCATAGGGTTGGTATGTGTAACACCCCAAAACTTCGAAGCAGATTTGGGCTGCTGGGAGCTAGCGCAGGCGGTAGTGCTACCGCCTAGCGCTAGCCATCTCGATGGTTGCTAGCGTCGATATGGAAGCCTTAAGCGTCGACAGACGCTAGCATCGAGACGGAAGCTAGCGCAGGCGCTATCGCTAGCGCCGGCGCTAGCGCTAGCGCCGGCGCTAGCGCGCGATCCAGATCCTTGTTTTGAAATCGTGGCCGTCAAATCCTTATGCCCTTAGATCCGATGGCTGGGTTTTAATCCGGGATTTCTTAAGCCTTGACCAGAGGAGATATTCTCATTATTCTAAAGTCTTATCCCTCTTCAAGCTTGAGAAAGAGGAAAGCCAAGAAGGAAGAAGAAGGTGCCTTCCACCATTGACGGAGCTCCGAAGCTCCGAATCGTGAGCCGTTTGCAGATCCACGGAAAGTAGCCCAGTGCAGTCCTTTCCATCCGATTAGAATCATGGATTCTCATGGTGAACAAGAAAATGACAAGGGTAACGATCTTCTACTTGGACAAGTGAAGTCCTCCTTTTTATGGCATGTTTGCATGGAAAATCCCCCACCGATTGGTGGAGAAAAGGGAGTTTTCCAGCGGGTTGATCGTTCGATCCCCTTTGGTCACTTGCATTAGCATCCGGAATCGTAGTACGGATATAGGCATTGTGTGTGAAACCCATCCGGATAGGTTGGTCGGGATTGGTGATGGCTATAGTGATTAATTATGCCGGAGAAGACTCCGTGTTTTGTTTGCGCTATTTTCGGGTTCTGTGTACAGTAGAGTACTGTAGGGAGTCCTGGAGGAGACCTCCAGGAAATACCCGAAGTTGTGGGTGGATTCGGAGATCTGCCACTACCGCCCGGCGCTAGCGCTAGCGCCGGCGGTAGCTCCCAGTGAACTGGTTGTGGAGTTGTGAAACCTCCTTTCGTTATTCGGGCCGAGGTAAAGCTGTACCCGCGTCGCGACGATTGATTCCGACGATTTTAGCACAGGCAAAGCTGAACCGAACCCGCTCCCATACAGAATCGGTGAAGAGGTAGCTCCTCGGTGCACCGTATGATGTTGGGATTGGACCGTAAGGCAAGTTGGTCTTGACGGTCAAAGCTCATGCGAACTCTTTGTTTAAGGAGTTGTTAGGTGTAGCTCGGCGAGTACACCGTGAGAGTGCCTTGAGAGCACGAAATGTGTGGCCGTGCGTGCCCACGTTGGTGTTGATTGCTTGCACATGTGGTGTTTGAATGCACCTTGACAATCTATGCCTATACTGTATGCCTGCAGGGAAGGAGTACCACCACCCCGGCTTTAGGGGTAGGGTCGTTATAATTTTGGTCAGCTTTAGCTGACCGGGTACCTGTTTGCCACTTTTTGGTGGATCGTTGTTGCAGGTGCAGGTGAGCCAAGCGGGAAATAGCGGGCGATGGCCCTTTTGCTGTGTTGGCCCTCGTCCGCCAGCCTCTTTTCTGCTTTTCCTGTATTGCCGGCCTACGTGACGATGTATGTTCTGAGTTTCTATACATTTGTTAAATGTAAGGCCCTAAGGCCGTAACTCTTTTGTTTCATTCCTGGGATAGTGGACAATTTTTAAAAGAAATGTTAAATCTTTATGCTTCCGCTTATGTTTAGTATACTCTAGTGTAGTTCTTTTCTGTATATCTCCTTTTAATGCCTAGCTAGCATGGTTAGTATAGCATGGGGTCCCGGCCGGACCTACTGTTATATTATTTGTACTGCCGGGGTGTTACAATTTGGTATCGGATTTAGGGCGTCGATCCGTAGTTTAGCGAATTCGGGACGAATTCCTTTTAAGGGGTGGTGTGCACGGGATGTGCATTCACCTAAAACGACAAAAACTAATAAGAATGTCCACTTAGGAATGGAAAAACATACTTCTTTGCGGAACCTGAGCGTTCCATGATTGTTGTTTGCTATGTTTTCGGTCACTAAATTGTGTTTTGCATGATTATAGGTGACTAGGAGTGCTGCGGGGCAGTCTCGACCCCGTAACACTGCTGAAAGTAGTGCTTCGCCTGAGGTGCTAGCGACCACTCCTCCTGCTGAGATGATCAGGTTAATCACAGAAGCTGTCTTCGCGATGATCAATGCTCAACCGCAAAGGCTTGCACAACCTGCTATGCCTACTCCGACTGTGGCCCCGGTGGCAGCTGCCGCATTGGAACCTGCAGTGGAACCTGCAGTGGAACCAAGGGTGGTGATCCGTGTACCAGTGGCTGCAGTGGAACCTGCGGTGGAGCCAAGGGTGGAATGTCGAGTAGAGCGAGTAGTTGTTGCGCGAGCACGTGATCAATAACTTCAACACTTTCTAAGTTTCCATCCTCCAACCTTTTCAGGGACCGGATCCCCAACGGAGGCGGAGGACTGGCTGTCAACGGTTAGAAAAACTCTAAAGGCGACAGCAACGGAAGAAGCTATGATGGTCACCCTGGCCACCTTTTTCCTTAACGGAGAAGCAGAGCTTTGGTGGACAGAGCAGGAAGCGCATAAGTTTGAAGGTAAGGATATTACCGAGATCACCTTGGCGGAGTTCTCAAAGTCGTTTCTTCAGAGATTAATTCCCTCTGCCTAACGCATTGCGTTGCAGAATCAGTTCTTGAAGTTAACTCAAGGCAATAGCTCGGTGGACGAGTACTTGCACGAATTCACTAGATTGGGCCGCTATGCGTGGTTTTTGGTGGAAGATGAGGAAATGAAGACGAACAAGTTTATGAAGGTCTTCAGGATGAGTTGAGGTTGCTCCTTGCAAGCCCAATGACGTTTGGCTTCCATGTGGTGGTGCAAAGCGCCAGATCTCTGGAGTTGGACATGAAGAGAGTGCAAGCACAGGGCGTGGCAAAGAAAGCCGAGTTTCATGCGCCGGCCTCTCAGTCCAAGTCGGAGTTCAGGAGGAACAAAAGGAAGTTCAAGTCTGCGGAACCAACTCGCTCATTTGTGTCGGGAACTACGACTGCACGTGGTCCAATTACATGTTTCACTTGCGGAAAAGTGGGACACAAAGAAAGCGTGTGTCACAGTGGTCCCCCGACGCCAGAGAACCGAGCGATTGACTATGCTCATGTGCGGATCATGCGGAAAAGGGCAAAGCTGCGGAGTCTGTTGCTTCCCAGCACATTCTGACCCAGCCGAGAGTTTACTCGCTTGGCCAGCAAGAGGCCATACGACAAACTGATGTCGTCACAGGTATGAATTAAATGTTAGCTTTTACATAGCTATGTGTGATTGATACTGTTGTGTGACCTTATGTTATTTTGCGTGCAATTAGGTTTCGTCCTAATTTTCAACTATCCGGCGAGAGCTCTATTTGATATGGGAGCATCGCACTCTTTTCTGTCTACCGGCTTCGTGGTGCGAATCGGAGTGCCGTCAACCTTAGCAAAAGATAGATTGGAGGTAGTGCTACCTAACGGGTCTCGCATGAGCGCGGATAGGAAGAGCCGTGTGAAGGTGCGGATCGGAAATTAGGATTTCGACTTGGAAGCGTCGCTATTACCGTTAGCTGAATTTGATGTGATCTTCGGCATGGACTGGCTCTCGGAGCAGCGAGCATGCATAGATTGCAATTCAAAGGAGATCACTCTGGGAAAGAACACCGAAGACGAAACCACATTCGCAGGTATGCGAGGAGCGAGCAAGACGCTGATGTCTGCTCTCCAGGTGGTTAAGGCGGTGAGAAAAGGCGTTGAGTTGTTCTTCACTTTATTGGAGGCTTCGGAGCCAAAGCGCAGGTTATGCGATGTCCCAGTTGTAGCGGAGTACGCCGACGTGTTTCCTAACGAACTCCCTGGGGCTTCGCCTCAACGGGAGATTGATTTCTGTATTGAGCTGGTGCCAGGTGCCAAACCTGTGGCCCGCTCACCGTACCGGATAGCGCCAAAGGAATTGGCCGAGCTGAAGGTTCAATTGCAAGAGCTGCTAGAGCAAGGCTACGTACGTCCAATTTCATCGCCTTGGAGTGCACCGGTCCTCTTTGTGAAAAAGAAGGACGGGAGCTTGCGTCTATGTATCGACTATCGAGAGCTGAATAAGTTGACCGAGAAGAACCGATACCCGATTCCAAGAATCGACGATTTATTCGACCAACTGGTTGGGTCGACGGTATACTCTAAGCTAGACTTAAGGTCCGGCTACTATCAGCTGCGTATAAGGGAATGTGACATTCCAAAGACAGCGTTCAGTACCCGCTTTGGGCACTATGAGTTCACCGTTATGCCGTTCGGTCTCTCTAATGCACCATCAGTATTTATGGACTTAATGAATAGAACGTTCCAAGAGTATTTGGATCAATTTGTGATCGTCTTCATCGACGACATTTTGGTATACTCTCAGTCAGAGGAGGAGCATGCAGAGCATCTGCACGCAGTTTTGAGCACCCTGAGGAGGAGTCAACTTTATACCAAGTTCTCCAAGTGCGAGTTTTGGCTATCGTTAGTAGCATTCCTGGGTCATGTTGTTAGTGGGGATGGAATTGCGGTTGATCCGTCGAAAATAGAAGCGATCCGAGCGTGGCCAGTGTTGAAAAACGTAGCGGAAGTCCGAAGTTTCTTAGGACTTGCCGGCTATTATAGGCGCTTTGTGGAGAACTTCTCGAGGGTCGCACTCCCTCTCACTAAACTGACTAGGAAAGATCACAAGTTCGACTGGTCGCCCGAGTGTGCTCGAGCTTTTGAAGAACTAAAAAGCCGTCTGACCACGACGCCCATTCTATGCTCGCCATGTGGTACGGAAGGCTATGAAATTTATAGTGACGCCTCGGGGAGTAGTTTGGGTTGCGTCCTGGTGCAGTTCGGAAAGGTAATTGCCTACGGCTCCCGACAACTGAAGGTTCATGAAAGGAACTACCCGGTCCATGATTTGGAGCTAGCGGCCGTGGTTTTCGCCCTTAAGCTTTGGAGGCATTACTTGTATGGCATGAAGATCGATATATTTACTGACCACAAGAGCCTCAAGTACCCGCTGGATCAAAGGGAGTTGAATATGCGTCAGAGGAGGTGGATGGAGTTTCTTGAGGACTACACCTTTGACATCAAATATACTCCTGGTAAGGGAAATGTAGTTGCGGACGTGTTGAGTCGTCGGGCTCCTGCTCAAGCAAACTAGATTTTGATGCATGATGAGCGTCTAATCCGCGAGCTAGAAGTTATGGAGATCATTTGCGTCGATAGAAGAGCGTCTCCTTCAGCATGCTTGAACTGGATGGAGGTTCAATACGACCTTGCCGACCGAGTTCGACAAGCATTGGAGCTGGATGAGAGCATGAAACGCTTTAAAGCGGAGACCGTTGATGGGTCAAACGCTGATTTCTCTTTCGAAGATGACCTTATGTGGAAGAATGGAAGATTGTGCGTACCAAATGTTTGTACATTACGGGCGGAGTTGTTGTACCAGGCTCATCATACTAAGTACTCGATCCACCCTGGGAGCACGAAAATGTACATGGATATGAAGAAACTCTTCTGGTGGTCGGGTATGAAGAAAGACATTGCCCTCTACGTGGCCAAGTGTCATACGTGCGCGTTGTTGAAGGTGGAATGTCAACGTCCCGGTGGGTTTCTGAAGTCATTGCCGATTCCGGAATGGAAGTTCGATGATATTTCGATGGATTTCGTGCACGGGTTGCCGAGATCGCAACATGGAAACGACGCCATCTGGGTGATCGTGGACCGATTGACGAAGGTATCACACTTTATTCCGAACCGGAAGGATGATTCTGTGGACAAGCTGGCAAAGTTGTACGTCGATAACATCGTATGGTTGCACAGGATTCCCCGTAGCATCGTCAGTGATCGCGATGGGCGGTTTACATCAAATGATTGGAGGCTGATTCATCAATTATTGGGTACCAAGCTAAAGTTTAGCACGACCTTCCACCGGCAAATGGATGGACAGACCGAAAGGACCAATAGGACGATGGAGGACATGCTGAGGATGTGCGCCCTGGACTTCGGAAAGAGATGGGAGGACCATCTCTATATGATTGAGTTTGCTTACAACAATAGCTATCAAGCAAGTATAAAGATGGCACCTTTCGAGGCTCTTTATGGTAGGAAATGTCGCACACTGTTATCTTGGGCTGAAACGGGCAACACTAAGTTGTTAAAACACAAGGACGTGGATGAGTCAAATACATCAATTCGGGCTATTCGGGAGCGGTTGCTCATTGCCCAGGATAGGCAAGCAAAATACTACAATGCAAATCACCGGAATGTCGAGTTCGCCGTTGGCGATTGGGTTTATCTCACCGTTCAAAGGAGTATCGAGGATCCGACGCTTGAAAAAGCTAAGTCCGAGGTACTTAGGACCGTTCGAGATCTTGCAGCGCATTGGTGAAGCTGCCTACCGGCTTGCTCTATCTTCAGAGCTAAGCGGGCTTCATGATGTATTTCACATTTCTATTTTGCGGAGGGCTGTGAAAGAGCCTACTCATGTTGTTGCGGTCAGCGAAGTGTCGGTAGATGGTGGGCTAGAGACGAAAGTCAAACCCATTCGCATTGTAGACACTGCAGTGAAGCAGTTGCGGAACAAGTCCATTCGGATTGTGAAGGTCCGTTGGAACAACTGCGGAAAAGAGGAACTCTCTTGGGAAAGAGAGCAAAACATGCTTGCGGAGTACCCCGAGCTTTTCCTTTCAGGTATAATCTTTTTGTACCTTTCTGTTTTCGGAATTTCGGGTCGAAATTCTGTTAAGGGGGGTGGAGTTGTAACACCCCAAAACTTCGAAGCAGATTTGGGTTGCTGGGAGCTAGCGCAGGCGGTAGTGCTACCGCCTGGCGCTATCCATCTCGACGGTTGCTAGCATCGAGACGAAAGCCTTAAACGTCGGCAGACGATAGCGTCGAGACGGAAGCTAGCGCAGGCGCTAGCGCTAGCGCCGGTGCTAGAGCGCGATCCAGATCCATGTTTTGAAATCGTGGCCATCAAATCCTTATGCCATTAGATCCGATGGCTGGGTTTTAATCCGGGATTTCTTAAGCCTTGACCAAAGGAGATATTCTCATTATTCTAAAGTCTTATCCCTCTTCAAGCTTGAGAAAGAGGAAAGCCAAGAAGGAAGAAGAAGGTGCCTTCCACCATTAACGGAGCTCCGAAGCTCCGAATCGCGAGCCGTTTGCAGATCCACGGAGAGCAGCCCGGTGCGGTCCTTTCCATTCGATTAGAATCTTGGATTCTCATGGTGAACAAGAAAACGACAAGGGTAATGATCTTCTACTTGTACAAGTGAAGTCCTCCTTTTTATGGCATGTTTGCATGGAAAATCCCCCACCGATTGGTGGAGAAAAGGGAGTTTTCCAGCGGGTTGATCGTTCGATCCCCTTTGGTCACTTGCATTAGCATCCGAAATCGTAGTACGGATATAGGCATTGTGTGTGAAACCCATCCGGACAGGTTGGTCGGGATTGGTGATGGCTATAGTGATTAATTATGCCGGAGAAGACTCCGTGTTTTGTTTGAGCTATTTTCGAGTTCTGTGTACAGTAGAGTACTGTAGGGAGTCCTGGAGGTGATCTTTAGGAAATACCCGAAGTTGTGGGTGGATTCGGAGATCTGCCACTACCGCCCGGCGCTAGCGCTAGCGCCGGCGGTAGCTCCCAGTGAACTGGTTGTGGAGTTGTGAAACCTCCTTTCGTTATTCGGGCCGAGGTAAAGCTGTACCCGCGTCGCGACGATTGATTCCGACGATTTTAGCACAGGCAAAGCTGAACCGAACCCGCTCCCATACAGAATCGGTGAAGAGGTAGCTCCTCGGTGCACCGTATGATGTTGGGATTGGACCGTAAGGCAAGTTGGTCTTGACGGTCAAAGCTCATGCGAACTCTTTGTTTAAGGAGTTGTTAGGTGTAGCTCGGCGAGTACACCGTGAGAGTGCCTTGAGAGCACGAATTGTGTGGCCGTGCGTGCCCACGTTGGTGTTGATTGCTTGCACATGTGGTGTTTGAATGCACCTTGACAATCTATGCCTATACTGTATGCCTGCAGGGAAGGAGTACCACCACCCCGGCTTTAGGGGTGGGGTCGTTATAATTTTGGTCAGCTTTAGCTGACCGGGTACCTGTTTGCCACTTTTTGGTGGATCGTTGTTGCAGGTGCAGGTGAGCCAAGCGGGAAATAGCGGGCGGTGGCCCTTTTGCTGTGTTGGCCCTCGTCCGCCAGCCTCTTTTCTGCTTTTCCTGTATTGCCGGCCTACGTGACGATGTATGTTCTGAGTTTCTATACATTTGTTAAATGTAAGGCCCTAAGGCCGTAACTCTTTTGTTTCATTCCTGGGATAGTGGACAATTTTTAAAAGAAATGTTAAATCTTTATGCTTCCGCTTATGTTTAGTATACTCTAGTGTAGTTCTTTTCTGTATATCTCCTTTTAATGCCTAGCTAGCATGGTTAGTATAGCATGGGGTCCCGGCCGGACCTACTGTTATATTATTTGTACTGGCGGGGTGTTACAATTTGGTATCGGATTTAGGGCGTCGATCCGTAGTTTAGCGAATTCGGGACGAATTCCTTTTAAGGGGTGGTGTGCACGGGATGTGCATTCACCTAAAATGACAAAAACTAATAAGAATGTCCACTTAGGAATGGAAAAACATACTTGTTTGCGGAACCTGAGCGTTCCATGATTGTTGTTTGCTATGTTTTCGGTCACTAAATTGTGTTTTGCATGATTATAGGTGACTAGGAGTGCTGCGGGGCAGTCTCGACCCCGTAACACTTGCTGAAAGTAGTGCGTCGGCTGAGGTGCTAGCGACCACTCCTCCTGCTGAGATGATCAGGTTAATCACAGAAGCTGTCTTCGCGATGATCAATGCTCAACCGCAAAGGCTTGCATAGCCTGCTATGCCTACTCCGACTGTGGCCCCGGTGGCAGCTGCCGCATTGGAACCTGCAGTGGAACCTGCAGTGGAACCAAGGGTGGTGATCCGTGTACCAGTGGCTGCAGTGGAACCTGCGGTGGAGCCAAGGGTGGAATGTCGAGTAGAGCGAGTAGTTGTTGCGCGAGCACGTGATCAATAACTTCAACACTTTCTAAGTTTCCATCCTCCAACCTTTTCGGGGACCGGATCCCCAACGGAGGCGGAGGACTGGCTGTCAACGGTTAGAAAAACTCTAAAGGCGACAGCAACGGAAGAAGCTATGATGGTCACCCTGGCCACCTTTTTCCTTAACGGAGAAGCAGAGCTTTGGTGGACAGAGCAGGAAGCGCATAAGTTTGAAGGTAAGGATATTACCGAGATCACCTTGGCGGAGTTCTCAAAGTCATTTCTTCAGAGATTAATTCCCTCTGCCTAACGCATTGCGTTGCAGAATCAGTTCTTGAAGTTAACTCAAGGCAATAGCTCGGTGGACGAGTACTTGCACGAATTCACTAGATTGGGCCGCTATGCGTGGTTTTTGGTGGAAGATGAGGAAATGAAGACGAACAAGTTTTATGAAGGTCTTCAGGATGAGTTGAGGTTGCTCCTTGCAAGCCCAATGACGTTTGGCTTCCATGTGGTGGTGCAAAGCGCCAGATCTCTGGAGTTGGACATGAAGAGAGTGCAAGCACAGGGCGTGGCAAAGAAAGCCGAGTTTCATGCGCCGGCCTCTCAGTCCAAGTCGGAGTTCAGGAGGAACAAAAGGAAGTTCAAGTCTGCGGAACCAACTCGCTCATTTGTGTCGGGAACTACGACTGCACGTGGTCCAATTACATGTTTCACTTGCGGAAAAGTGGGACACAAAGAAAGCGTGTGTCACAGTGGTCCCCCGACGCCAGAGAACCGAGCGATTGACTATGCTCATGTGCGGATCATGCGGAAAAGGGCAAAGCTGCGGAGTCTGTTGCTTCCCAGCACATTCTGACCCAGCCGAGAGTTTACTCGCTTGGCCAGCAAGAGGCCATACGACAAACTGATGTCGTCACAGGTATGAATTAAATGTTAGCTTTTACATAGCTATGTGTGATTGATACTGTTGTGTGACCTTATGTTATTTTGCGTGCAATTAGGTTTCGTCCTAATTTTCAACTATCCGGTGAGAGCTCTATTTGATATGGGAGCATCGCACTCTTTTCTGTCTACCGGCTTCGTGGTGCGAATCGGAGTGCCGTCAACCTTAGCAAAAGATAGATTGGAGGTAGTGCTACCTAACGGGTCTCGCATGAGCGCGGATAGGAAGAGCCGTGTGAAGGTGCGGATCGGAAATTAGGATTTCGACTTGGAAGCGTCGTTATTACCGTTAGCTGAATTTGATGTGATCTTCGGCATGGACTGGCTCTCGGAGCAGCGAGCATGCATAGATTGCAATTCAAAGGAGATCACTCTGGGAAAGAACACCGAAGACGAAACCACGTTCGCAGGTATGCGAGGAGCGAGCAAGACGCTGATGTCTGCTCTCCAGGTGGTTAAGGCGGTGAGAAAAGGCGTTGAGTTGTTCTTCACTTTATTGGAGGCTTCGGAGCCAAAGCGCAGGTTATGCGATGTCCCAGTTGTAGCGGAGTACGCCGACGTGTTTCCTAACAAACTCCTTGGGGCTTCGCCTCAACGGGAGATTGATTTCTGTATTGAGCTGGTGCCAGGTGCCAAACCTGTGGCCCGCTCACCGTACCGGATAGCGCCAAAGGAATTGGCCGAGCTGAAGGTTCAATTGCAAGAGCTACTAGAGCAAGGCTACGTACGTCCAATTTCATCGCCTTGGAGTGCACCGGTCCTCTTTGTGAAAAAGAAGGACGGGAGCTTGCGTCTATGTATCGACTATCGAGAGTTGAATAAGTTGACCGAGAAGAACCGATACCCGATTCCAAGAATCGACGATTTATTCGACCAACTGGTTGGGTCGACGGTATACTCTAAGCTAGACTTAAGGTCCGGCTACTATCAGCTGCGTATAAGGGAATGTGACATTCCAAAGACAGCGTTCAGTACCCGCTTTGGGCACTATGAGTTCACCGTTATGCCGTTCGGTCTCTCTAATGCACCATCAGTATTTATGGACTTAATGAATAGAACGTTCCAAGAGTATTTGGATCAATTTGTGATCGTCTTCATCGACGACATTTTGGTATACTCTCAGTCAGAGGAGGAGCATGCAGAGCATCTGCACACAGTTTTGAGCACCCTGAGGAGGAGTCAGCTTTATACCAAGTTCTCCAAGTGCGAGTTTTGGCTATCGTCAGTAGCATTCCTGGGTCATGTTGTTAGTGGGGATGGAATTGCGGTTGATCCGTCGAAAATAGAAGCGATCCGAGCGTGGCCAGTGTTGAAAAACGTAGCGGAAGTCCGAAGTTTCTTAGGACTTGCCGGCTATTATAGGCGCTTTGTGGAGAACTTCTCGAGGGTCGCACTCCCTCTCACTAAACTGACTAGGAAAGATCACAAGTTCGACTGGTCGCCCGAGTGTGCTCGAGCTTTTGAAGAACTAAAAAGCCGTCTGACCACGGCGCCCATTCTATGCTCGCCATGTGGTACGGAAGGCTATGAAATTTATAGTGACGCCTCGGGGAGTGGTTTGGGTTCCGTCCTGGTGCAGTTCGGAAAGGTAATTGCCTACGGCTCCCGACAACTGAAGGTTCATGAAAGGAACTACCCGGTCCATGATTTGGAGCTAGCGGCCGTGGTTTTCGCCCTTAAGCTTTGGAGGCATTACTTGTATGGCGTGAAGATCGATATATTTACTGACCACAAGAGCCTCAAGTACCTGCTGGATCAAAGGGAGTTGAATATGCGTCAGAGGAGGTGGATGGAGTTTCTTGAGGACTACACCTTCGACATCAAATATACTCCTGGTAAGGGAAATGTAGTTGCGGACGTGTTGAGTCGTCGGGCTCCTGCTCAGGCAAACTAGATTTTGATGCATGATGAGCGTCTAATCCGCGAGCTAGAAGTTATGGAGATCATTTGCGTCGATAGAAGAGCGTCTCCTTCAGCATGCTTGAACTGGATGGAGGTTCAATACGACCTTGCCGACCGAGTTCGACAAGCATTGGAGCTGGATGAGAGCATGAAACGCTTTAAAGCGGAGACCGTTGATGGGTCAAACGCTGATTTCTCTTTCGAAGATGGCCTTATGTGGAAGAATGGAAGATTGTGCGTACCAAATGTTTGTACATTACGGGCGGAGTTGTTGTACCAGGCTCATCATACTAAGTACTCGATCCACCCTGGGAGCACGAAAATGTACATGGATATGAAGAAACTCTTCTGGTGGTCGGGTATGAAGGAAGACATTGCCCTCTACGTGGCCAAGTGTCATACGTGCGCGTTGTTGAAGGTGGAATGTCAACGTCCCGGTGGGTTTCTGAAGTCATTGCCGATTCCGGAATGGAAGTTCGATGATATTTTGATGGATTTCGTGCACGGGTTGCCGAGATCGCAACATGGAAACGACGCCATCTGGGTGATCGTGGACCGATTGACGAAGGTATCACACTTTATTCCGAACCGGAAGGATGATTCTGTGGACAAGCTGGCAAAGTTGTACGTCGATAACATCGTATGGTTGCACAGGATTCCCCGTAGCATCGTCAGTGATCACGATGGGCGGTTCACATCAAATGATTGGAGGCTGATTCATCAATTATTGGGTACCAAGCTAAAGTTTAGCACGACCTTCCACTGGCAAATGGATGGACAGACCGAAAGGACCAATAGGACGATGGAGGACATGCTGAGGATGTGCGCCCTGGACTTCGGAAAGAGATGGGAGGACCATCTCTATATGATTGAGTTTGCTTACAACAATAGCTATCAAGCAAGTATAAAGATGGCACCTTTCGAGGCTCTTTATGGTAGGAAATGTCGCACACTGTTATCTTGGGCTGAAACGGGCAACACTAAGTTGTTAAAACACAAGGACGTGGATGAGTCAAATACATCAATTCGGGCTATTCGGGAGCGGTTGCTCATTGCCCAGGATAGGCAAGCAAAATACTACAATGCAAATCACCGGAATGTCGAGTTCGCCATTGGCGATTGGGTTTATCTCACCGTTCAAAGGAGTATCGAGGATCCGACGCTTGAAAAAGCTAAGTCCGAGGTACTTAGGACCGTTCGAGATCTTGCAGCGCATTGGTGAAGCTGCCTACCGGCTTGCTCTATCTTCGGAGCTAAGCGGGCTTCATGATGTATTTCACATTTCTATTTTGCGGAAGGCTGTGAAAGAGCCTACTCATGTTGTTGCGGTCAGCGAAGTGTCGGTAGATGGTGGGCTAGAGACGAAAGTCAAACCCATTCGCATTGTAGACACTGCAGTGAAGCAGTTGCGGAACAAGTCCATTCGGATTGTGAAGGTCCGTTGGAACAACTGCGGAAAAGAGGAACTCTCTTGGGAAAGAGAGCAAAACATGCTTGCGGAGTACCCCGAGCTTTTCCTTTCAGGTATAATCTTTTTGTACCTTTCTGTTTTCGGAATTTCGGGCCGAAATTCTGTTAAGGGGGGTGGAGTTGTAACACCCCAAAACTTCGAAGCAGATTTGGGTTGCTGGGAGCTAGCGCAGGCGGTAGTGCTACCGCCTGGCGCTATCCATCTCGACGGTTGCTAGCATCGAGACGGAAGCCTTAAATGTCGGCAGACGCTAGCGTCGAGACGGAAGCTAGCGCAGGCGCTAGCGCTAGCGCCGGTGCTAGCGCGCGATCCAGATCCGTGTTTTGAAATCGTGGCCATCAAATCCTTATGCCATTAGATCCGATGGCTGGGTTTTAATCCGGGATTTCTTAAGCCTTGACCAGAGGAGATATTCTCATTATTCTAAAGTCTTATCCCTCTTCAAGCTTGAGAAAGAGGAAAGCCAAGAAGGAAGAAGAAGGTGCCTTCCACCATTAACGGAGCTCCGATGCTCCGAATCGCGAGCCGTTTGCAGATCCACGGAGAGCAGCCCGGTGCAGTCCTTTCCATTCGATTAGAATCTTGGATTCTCATGGTGAACAAGAAAATGACAAGGGTAATGATCTTCTACTTGGACAAGTGAAGTCCTCCTTTTTATGGCATGTTTGCATGGAAAATCCCCCACCGATTGGTGGAGAAAAGGGAGTTTTCCAGCGGGTTGATCGTTCGATCCCCTTTGGTCACTTGCATTAGCATCCGAAATCGTAGTACGGATATAGGCATTGTGTGTGAAACCCATCCGGACAGGTTGGTCGGGATTGGTGATGGCTATAGTGATTAATTATGCCGGAGAAGACTCCGTGTTTTGTTTGAGCTATTTTCGAGTTCTGTGTACAGTAGAGTACTGTAGGGAGTCCTGGAGGTGATCTTTAGGAAATACCCGAAGTTGTGGGTGGATTCGGAGATCTGCCACTACCGCCCGGCGCTAGCGCTAGTGCCGGCGGTAGCTCCCAGTGAACTGGTTATGGAGTTGTGAAACCTCCTTTCGTTATTCGGGTCGAGGTGAAGCTGTACCCGCGTCGCGACGATTGATTCCGACGATTTGAGCACGGGGAAAGCTGAACCGAACCCGCTCCCATACCGAATCGGTGAAGAGGTAGCTCCTCGGTGCACCGTATGATGTTGGGATTGGACCGTAAGGCAAGTTGGTCTTGACGGTCAAAGCTCATGCAAACTCTTTGTTTAAGGAGTTGTCAGGTGTAGCTCGGCGAGTACACCGTGAGAGTGCCTTGAGAGCACGAAATTTGTGGCCGTGCGTGCCCACGTTGGTGTTGATTGCTTGCATATGTGGTGTTTGAATGCACCTTGACAATCTATGCCTATACTGTATGCCTGCACGGAAGGAGTACCACCACCCCGGCTTTAGGGGTGGGGTCGTTATAATTTTGGTCAGCTTTAGCTGACCGGTTACCTGTTTGCCACTTTTTGGTGGATCGTTGTTGCAGGTGCAGGTGAGCCAAGCGGGAAATAGTGGGCGGTGGCCCTTTTGCTGTGTTGGCCCTCGTCAGCCAGCCTCTTTTCTGCTTTTCCTGTATTGCCGGCCTGCGGGCCGATGTATGTTCTGAGTTTCTATACATTTGTTAAATGTCCTTAAGGCCGTAACTCTTTTGTTTCATTCCTGGGATAGTGGACAATTTTTAAAAGGAATGTTAAATCTTTATGCTTCCGCTTATGTTTAGTATACTCTGGTGTAGTTCTTTTCTGTATATCTCCTTTTAATGCCTAGCTAGCAAGGTTAGTATAGCGTGGGGTCCCGGCCGGACCTACTGTTATATTATTTGTACTGGCGGAGTGTTACAGTATGCTCCATATGATGGATGCGAATAAAGAGTTATTCACCAACCATACAAGAGTTGCATAGTGAAGCAATTGACAAATGTTGTCTACCTAAATAACCGCATTATTAGAGGAACGCCAAAGCGGACTCGTTGTGATGGTGAAATACGAATCTTGTCCACTAAGAGAGTAGCTCGCATAAACTCTCTGAATCGAAATTAAGGATTGTCGATTTGATTAAAATAGCGGGAGTTTCTAATAAAAGTCCTTAATAATATAAAATGTATTTTGAAATACAGTACTAAAAGTTTTGCAAATTTATTGTAGAATTTCCATTGCAAGTGGATCACACTCGACCTTGTCCCTGAGGGCTATCCTTGAGAAGGACAAGCTAAACGGGATGAACTTCCTTGACTAGTACAAAAACCTAAGAATTGTTCTCAGGCAAGAGAGCAAGCTCTATGTCTTGGAAGGGGAATCCCCTACAGAGCCTACCGGGAATGCTCCGCGAGCAGACAAAGATGCTTACAAGAAGTATCAGGATGATACCTTGGATGTGGAATGCCTCATGCTTGCTACCATGTCCTCTGAGCTTCAGAATCAACACAAGAGCATGTGTTGTTATGAGATATTCTAGCACCTCAAGAAAATGTTCGAGGGGCAAGCTCCGCAAGAGAGGTTTGACATATCTAAGGCATTATTTCAGTGTAAGATGGGAGCTTGAGACTCAGTAGGGACTCACGTACTCAAGATGATTGGGTACATAGAGAACCTTGAAAGACTGGGTTTTCCCTTGGGGCAAGAGTTGGCCACAGATCTGATCCTTCAATCGTTGCCGGATAGTTATGAGCAGTTCATCTTCAACTATAACATGAATGAAATAGACAAGACACTGGCCGAGCTCCTAGGCATGTTGAGAACTGCTAAAATCAATATGAAGAAGGTCAAGCCTGCTAGCCCCATACTGATGGTGCATAAAGGCAAGGGTAAGACTAAGGGATCCAAGAAGACGAAGATAGGATCTAAGTCTTATATTGATCCCAAATCTTCAGCACTAAAAAAGAAAGGTCTGGCAAAGGAAGGAAAGTGCCACCACTGCGGTAAGGCAGGGCATTGGAGGCGGAACTGTCCCCTCTATATTGAGGATCTTCAAAACAAGAAGGGAAGTGTGACTTTTACTTCAGGTATTTATGTTATAGAGATAAACCTTTCTGCTCCTTCATCTTGGGTATTGGATACCGGATGCGGTGCTCACATTTGTACAAATGTGCAGTAACTGAGAAGGAGAAGAATGCTGGTAAAGGGGAGGTAGACCTGCGTGTCGGAAATGGAGCAAGAGTTGCTGCCGTCGCTGTTGGTGTCTATTGTCTTTCTTTGCCCACCGGGCTTTTAATAGAACTAGATAATTGTTATTTTGTTCCAGCCATAACTAGAAACATTATATCTATATCATGTCTTTGTTGGAACATGGATTTCCACATCCCTTTGATTTGAGAATAACAAATCCTACTTGTATTTGATCTTGTTTTCCATTGTATTTTTAGCATGCAGGTTTGGACAGATATGACACCAGGTTGTTGCAATAATGGTCTGGCACTAACCATATGCTGAAGGATTGAAAGTTGTCTAACGCCAGGTGTCATGCTTAACGCTGGGAGTTAACGTTCAACAAAATGGCGTTCGACAAAATTGTGTTCGACGAGAGTAGAAGCCCATTCGATGAAATGCATACCACGGCTTTACCACGACGTTCGACAAAATTGTGTTCGACGAAAGTAGAAAGACGTTCGGCAAAATGAGTGGTGATCGACGAAATGAAACTGCATTCGACGAAATGAGACGTTCGACGAAGATGATGTTCGACGAAATGGCCTGCCAGCTGATTAATGATTGTTGGGAATCTTGCCCACATGATTCCTGATTTGAAGAAGTCACCAAGTCAAGAAAAACTTCACTTTGTATTTGATGGCTTCTCTAGCTTATAAATCTCAGGAAGTTAGTAGAACAAGATTCGTCGAACGCAGAAGGAAGTTCGTTGAAAGCTGAGAATAGGCGAGTTCGTCGACCACTGAGACTTGGCGTATTCGTCGAACGCAGAAGGAATCTCGTCGAACGAAGAATAGAGTTCGTCGAACTCAGAAGGAAGATCGATGATCGCTGAGACATGGCATGTTCGTCAAACGCAGAAGGAAGATCATCGAACTACGAAGAATGAAAGATCGTTGAACGCAAAGAAGACGCAGTATCGTCGACTTCACCAAAGTGGCCTTGTCATCGAGAAGAATAGAAATCGTCGTGAAGAAGCCTTATCGCTGAAAAGGCTAAGTATGACTAATGGAGTTGAACATTGTCGTAAAGAAGGCATGTCATCAAGAGAAAAAGGTGATTACGATGACCCAGTCAGAGATAACATATCGTCGTATATGCAAGAGCAGCAGAATGCCTCGTATCGTCGAGATACCAGCATTAGAGGCAGAAGCTAGAAGGATTGAAATTCTACATAAGTTCAAGGCATCGACAAAGTCCTATCGTCGAGATATTGTCCATGTCGTCGTAACTATGGAAATATCATCGAGACAGATTCAAATGTTGCGGACGTGCTGTCAGCATTTAATGCCGCCGCCTAATTGTCTAATCTGCGTGTGCTCTTAAGGAAAGGAGCGTCTGACACTTAAGGAACATTTTCAGAAGACCATTGGGGACCTCACAGTCTTATAAAAGAGATAAGAGGTTGCCCTAATGCGGTATCAATCCATCAATAAGAAAGAACTTGCGCATACAGAAAAGTGAACAGAAAAAGCGGCACAAGAAAGAAAGCGAAAAAGAAGAAGCAGTCATCTCCACTGACTGATAAGAAGCCAATCCTCATCAGGCTAAGAAAAGATTGAAGAAGAACTGTGCACTCAAGATCTGATTCAAAAGCATCTTCTTCAACCTTAAGAAGCCGATCTTCAACAGGCTAAAGTTGCCGATCTTCATCCGGCAGAAGTAACATATGTTTTTCTACTGTAACTCTTGTAAGGCTTGCGGGCCTATTTGTCTAGCTTGAGGGCTGGAGACCTATGAGGCTTGAGGGCCAGGGCAGAGGCTAGACTTGCGGGTCAGCTATGTAGGGCTTGCGGGCCTGATTGTCAAGCTTGTGGGATTGAGACCTATGAGGCTTGAGGGCCAGGGCAGAGACTAGACTTGAGGGTCTGGCTAGGTAGAGCTTGAGGGCCTGAGTGTCGAGCTTGCGGGCTCGGGTGCAGTAGGGGCTTGTGGTCCTAGGCTGTAGGACTTGCGGGTCTGTGTTGTAAGGCTTGAGGGCCTGAAGTTTTTGACGGCGTTTGCTGATCCTAGCACACTGCTAGGTAGGCGCAGAGGGACAGAGGGCTACTCAAGACACCCCATATTGAGGAACCTTTATAGATCATTGTGTCGTCTGGTGTGTTTTATCTATGCTTATCTGTGCGATATTTCTGTGCTGTGCTTGAATATTTGAATCGCGCACAAATATTTGAAAAGAACCCAGATCACCTAACACCCCCCCTCTAGGTTAACGTTCCATTACTAACAAGAGGTATGAGAGCTAGGTTGATCAAAAGAAGACTTAACCGTCTGATCTAGATCGTGGAACGACTCACTATGGCTGGTGAAGATCAGAATAGGGAGATGAGATCCATGAAACTTCCAATCTGCTCAAAGGAAAACTTTCCTATCTGGAAGGAAAGGGTCAGGCTGTTCATGGAAGCGGCTGATCCAAGAATCAATGTGATAATCCAACAGGGTCCATTTATACCTACAACTTCTTCCACCATTGATCCAACAAAGAAGGTGGTAAAGAAATTTGAGGACATGACCAAGGACGAGCTAGACTTGGCAGGCCTAGATAAACGGGCACAAAATGCCATTATAAGTGTCGTAGATGACTCCCTCCAAAATCTAATTCACTGCAAAATGGCCAAGGAGATGTGGTACTCCCTGATTGTATACATGGAGGGTACTGAAGAGGTAAGGGATGATAGAAAATCCCTTCTCAACAAAGAGTATGAGGCCTTCAAGCAAGGCAAGAATGAAACAATCTCCAACTGCTATGATAGATTTTTCAAGATAGTGAATGGTCTGAGAAACTACGAAAGAGAGTTCACCAACTCTGATCTAAATGACAAGTTTCTCAGATCCCTCACAAAAGAATGGGACATCAAGATCTGTGCCATCAGAGAGATTGGTCAACTGGGCGTCATGGAGCCCAAAAATTTGTATGGGAAGGTGTTGTCTCATGAACTTCAGCTCAACACCAGCAAGGCTGAAGAAGAAAGCTCAAAAGTGGGCTCAAGAGAGAGATCTGTGGCTCTGAAGGCTGAGAGCACCAGAAGAGCCAAGGGCAAGACCTCTGCAACTCAGAGAAAATCTGAGAGCAGTGAAGAATCAGAAGCCAGCTCCTCTGATTCTGATGATACTGATAGAGAGGTGGCCCTCCTATCAAAACAATTCAGGAAACTGATACACAGAAGGAGGAGGGACAGTCACAGAAACTCCTCCTCAAGCTCCAGAAGATCTGACTATCGTGACAGATCCAAAGCTCCGAGGGAGTAAAGGTACAGATCCAACTCTAGTAGACATGATTGAAATAATACCATTTGCTATTCCTGCGGCAAAATAGGTCACATGGTTGCTGACTGCCCTTCTAAGAAGAAGGAGTCAAGAAACCATGAAGAAAGAAGAAGCTCAAGGCGCAAGAGGAAATCAGAAAAAGGATTCATGGCAATGAAGGTCAGAACACTGAGTGATTCAGACTCAAGTTCCTCTGGCACTGAGGAAGATGCACTCATTGGCTTGATGGCCGTAGGTGAAGACAACCAGGATGATATCTCTCCTGGGAAGGTAACCAATAGAACTCCTCTATCTGACTCTGATTCTAAATTTGTAGCATATTCTTTGAATGATGATGAGGAAGTGTCTGCTGCCAATAGCACAGCCTCAAGATCCCAGTATGAAGTTGAATCTGAACTAATAAGGCAATACAAAGCCTTGTGGAAAGCCTTCAAGGGATGTAAGAAGCTCCTCAAAGTCCAGACCATGGAGTTAGATTCCTTGAAGCCTGTTCAATCTGAGCTTCAGGAGACAGCTGAGAAGCTGGCTGCTATGAGCAAAGAAGTGGACAAATTCAAGGAAGCCATAAGGCTTAAGAATGATGAATTGGGACAGAAGAACAAGGTCATCAAGGACCTTGAGGAAATGTTGTTGGCTGAGAAGAAACTTGCATCAAGCTTCTCAATGCCCAAAACTATCCTGCCTATCATTGATACCTACTCTGGACAGTTCAGAGCTGGTGTTGGTTTTAATCAGGAGACAGTTAAGGGCAAAGATTATGAAGCTAGACCTTCCTACAAGAAGGTGCT
The DNA here is from genome assembly GCA_033032865.1 of Dactylorhiza incarnata. Lineage (NCBI taxonomy): Eukaryota > Viridiplantae > Streptophyta > Magnoliopsida > Asparagales > Orchidaceae > Dactylorhiza > Dactylorhiza incarnata. The sequence continues at coordinate 18,933,309 of JAWHQI010000019.1, read as the reverse complement.
GGTGTCAAGTCCTTCAGCCCACAAACCGGCAGCAACATCAATCAAGTGTAAGGGAAAGGTTGTTCCTACAAAGCCTGTTCCCAAGAAGGTGAATCAAAATGTGGTGAGACCGATTCCATCCCAAAGTAACACATATGAGGTTCACCCAAGATCTGTTAGGCAAGAAGCATGCTCTTCTACTCATCAGCACTGCCACCCTACTCAGATGGTGAAGCAGAAGAGAAGATACAACAGACATGAACGCTGGTGCTGTGGGAAAGTAGGCCACTTTGCCTTGGACTGTTTGTTCAACCCAACAGGGCTCAATGCAAAGAGAGTGCAGAACCCTCTGAGGTTTAGTGTTCCTTCATACCAACCTAACAGAAACCGAGGACCCAATCCATATTGGGTACCAAAGGGGAAGTAATTTGTCTTGCAGGTAGGTCCAAATGCCAGCCAATCTCCAATTTGGAATTTCGACAGTGGCGGCTCCAGGAACATGACTGGAGTCAGAAGGTACTTGAAAGAGTTCACCCCTGTGGAGAATGGACCAGCAGTGATTTTTGGAGGTTCAGAAAATGGAGTGACCAGGGGCTATGGCAGCATCTCAAATGGGTTAGTTACAATCACAAAGGTGGCTTATGTGGAGGGATTGAAACACAATCTCATAAGCATAAGTCAACTCTGTGACTTAGGCTTTGTTATTACCTTCCACAAGGACAAGTGTCTAATTAAGAAGTCCTTAGATTCTGAGGCTACCTTGACTGGCACTAGGAGTGGGAATATTTATTGTTTAAATTTTCTCAATAAAAATTCTTCCATGCCCATATGTCTTGTGGCTGATGGTAAAGAGGCCCTCAGTGTTCAATGGCACAAGAGACTTGCACACATCAACTATAAGACAATTGGCAAGCTTTTCTCACAAAATCTAGTTAGAAATGGACCTGATATTAAGTGCATCAAAGATGGTCCATGTCAAGCTTGCCAACTTGGAAAGCAGACTAGGACCAGCTTTAAAAGCATATCTAAAAAAGAGTCCACTAGTTGCTTATTTCTACTGCACCTGGATTTGTTTGGTCCTATGTCAGTTCATAGCTTAGGAGGGAAGGACTACACCCTTGTAGTTGTTGATGATTATCCAAGGTTCACTTGGGTATTCTTCCTCAAAAAGAAGTCAGATAACCTAGACATCTTGAAAAAATTTGTCAGGCAGATCCAGAATGAGATGGACTGTACTGTGGTCAAACTCAAAAGTGACCATGGAACAGAATTTTAGTCACGGGCCATGACAGAATTCTGCCACGAACTAGGTATCTCCCAAGAATTATCCTCACCCAGAACACCTCAACAAAATGGGGTTGCTGAAAGGAAGAACAGAACCTTGATAGAGGCCAGTAGGACAATGCTAAGTGACTCCTCTCGACCAGAATACTTCTGGGTAGAGGCTGTCAATGCAGCTTGTCATGTGATAAACAGGGCTTCCATCATCAAAAATCACAAGAAAACTCCCTATGAGTTAATGAAGGGCAGAAAACCACCCTTATCCTACTTTAGGATCTTTGGTAGCAAATGTTATGTCCTTAATAATGGGAATCCATGCTAACTAAGTTTGCAGAGAAAAGCAGTGAGGGTATTTTTGTTGGCTACAACTCTCATAGCAAGGCATATAGAGTGTACAACATCAATAACCAAGCAGTGGAAGAATCGGTTCATGTGGTATTTGATGAGACTAGCCTTATACATAAGGGCTGGTCTTGTTCTCTAGTGAATGCAGGTACAGTGGAGAGAATAGAGAAATTATCCCATGAAGACAATACTGACACTTCACTCAGAGATAAGAATCAGTCAGTGACAGTTGAAATCGAGGAAGAACCTATAGAAAGTTCAGAAACGACTGAAGAAATGCAACGTGAAGAAGTTGCTAATGCAGAAGAGCCCAGAATACTACCAGTTGCCTTGAGACAAGTAAGTGTTCATCCCCAAGAGCAGATAATAGGATATGTCAATCAAGGTGTGATGACAAGGAGCAGAGCTGCAAATGAAGCATTGTATCTGAGTTTTCTCTCTCAAAATGAACCCAAGAAATTTGAGGATGCAAATCAGGATCCATTTTGGATTGCTGCAATGCAGGAGGAACTGAACCAGTTTAATAGATGCAAGGTTTGGAAACTGGTTCCAAGACCCCAAGGACAGAATATCATAGGATCTAAATGGGTCTACATAAATAAGTTGGATGAAAATGGAATCATCATCAAGAATAAAGCAAGGCTAGTGGCAAAAGGCTACAAACAAGAGGAAGGGATAGATTTCGATCAGACATTTGCTCCAGTATCCAGACTGGAAGCAATAAGACTATTTCTAGCCTATATAGTACCAAGGTTTCAAGGTCTACCAGATGGATGTGAAGTCAGCCTTCCTAAATGGTGACATCAAAGAGGAGGTATATGTAGAGCGGCCCTCAGGTTTTGTAGATCCTACTCACCCTGATTATGTTTACTTTCTTAGAAAAGCCTTTATGGCTTAAAACAGGCACCTAGGGCCTGGTATGAAACTCTGTTAAGCTTTCTAATTGAGAATAAGTTCTCAAGGGGAAAGATTGATAAGACATTGTTCCTAAGGGAAGTGAAGGGCAAGATCTTGCTAGTGCAGATCTATGTGGATGACATCATCTTTGGCTCTACAAATAACAATCTCTACAAAAAGTTTGCCAACTTGATGCAGGGAATGTTTGAGATGAGCAGTATGGGTGAGATCAAATACTTCCTACGTATCCAAGTGAAACATTCTGAAGATGGTATGTTCATCTCCCAGACAAAGTTCACTAGGGAGCTAGTCAAGAAATTTGGATTGGAGAGTGCTTCTTCAATGAAGACTCCAATGGGAACCAATGTTTCTCTGTACAAGGATGAGAAGGGCATACCCTTTGATGAAACCAAGTACAGATGCATTATTGGATCCTTGCTCTATCTAACTGCAAGTAGGCCTGACATAATGTTTGCTACATGTGTCTGTGCTAGATATCAGGTGAATCCTAAGGAATATCATCATGTCTCTATCAAGAGAATCTTAAGATACCTAAAGGGTACATCAAATCTTGGCCTATGGTACCCTAGGAACAATGGATGTGAACTAAATAGCTATTCAGATGCAGATTATGCAGGGTGCAAGGAAGACAGGAAGAGTACATCAGGGACATGTCAATTCCTTGGTGGAAGACTGATCTCTTGGAGCAGTAAGAAGCAACCTAGTGTGGCAATCTCAACAATAGAATTAGAGTATATCTCTGCTGGGAGCTGATGTGACCAACTACTATGGATCAAACATCAACTTGAAGGCTACAACCTAAAGATGACCAAAACACCCCTATTTTGTGACTCCTCAAGTGCAATCTCAATTGCTAAGAACCCTGTCTCACACAGCAGGACTAAGTATATTGAGATAAGGTATCACTTCATCAGGGAGCATGTGGAAAATGAAGATATCACACTTGAGTTTGTCCCAATAGACAAACAAGTGGCTGATATATTTACAAAGCCCCTAGATGAAGCTAAGTTTAATTTCTTCAAATTCCAACTGGGGATGTTAAACTTAGAGTAATCCTTTACTTTTTTTTCACTAATCCCTTTCTAGATGCTTGGTTAGAAAATCTCTCAGGATTTGGATGAACTATGACCGAGCAAGGGGGAGCCTTAGACTATTGTCTACTAAAAGAAGAGCTCCAGAAAAGAAGTCAGAAAGGGGGATAAAGGGCATAACATCAAATGTTCAAGACAAGGTACTCAAGAATACCTCAAAGATAGAGGGAGCCATAAAATAAGAGACATCAAATCAAGGGGGAGTTACAAGCTTGATGTACTCAGAGAGTTAAGCAAAGATAAGTACAATCTTACATGCTCAAAAGTTAAGATTATAATGTTTGTTGTAAAGTGAAAGTAGTCTTGAATTGAGATTCTGACTTCTTCAAATAGGGGGAGATTGTTGGGAATCTTGCCAACATGATTCCTGATTTGAAGAAGTCACCAAGTCAAGAAAAACTTCACTTTGTATTTGATGGCTTCTCTAGCTTATAAATCTCAGGAAGTTAGTAGAACAAGATTCGTCGAACGTAGAAGGAAGTTCGTTGAATGCTGAGAATTGGCGAGTTCGTTGACCGCTGAGACTTGGCATATTCGTCGAACGCAGAAGGAAGCTCGTCGAAGGAAGAATGGAGTTCGTCGAACTCAGAAGAAAGATCGATGACCGCTGAGACTTGGCGTGTTCGTCGAACACAGAAGGAAGATCATCGAACTACGAAGAATGAGAGATCGTCGAACGCAGAGAAGACGCAGTATCGTCGACTTCACCAAAGTGGCCTTGTCATCGAGAAGAACAGAAATCGTCGTGAAGAAGCCTTGTCGCTGAAAAGGCTAAGTATGACTGATGGCGTTGAACATCGTCATAAGGAAGGCATATCAACGAGAGAACAAGGTGATTACGATGACACAGTCAGAGACAGCATATCGTCGTATATGCAAGAGCACCAGAATGCCTCGTATCGTCGAGATACCAGCATCAGAGGTAGAAGCTAGAAGGATTGAAATTCTACATAAGTTTAAGGCATCGACAAAGTCCTGTCGTCGAGATATTGTCCATGTCGTCGGAACTATGGAAATATCGTCGAGACAGATTCAAATGTTGCGGACGTGTTGTCAGTATTTAATGCGGCCGCCTGATTGTCTAATCAGCGCGTGCTCTTAAGGAAATGAGCGTCTGACACTTAAGGAACTTTTTCAGAAGACCGTTGGGGACCTCACAATCTTATAAAAGAGATAAGAGGTTGCCCTAATGCGGTATCAATCAATCAATAAGAAAGAACTTGTGCATACAGAAAAAAGAACAGAAAAAGCGGCGCAAGAAAGAAAGCAAAAAGGAAGAAGCAGTCATCTCCACCGACTGATAAGAAGCCAATACTCATCAGGCTAAGAAAATATTGAAGAAGAACTGTGCGCTCAAGATCTGATTCAAAAGCATCTTCTTCAACCTTAAGAAGTCGATCTTCAACAGGCTAAAGTTGTTGATCTTCATCGGCAGAAGTAACAGTTGTTATTCTACTGTAAACTCTTATAAGGCTTGCGGGCCTATTTGTCTAGCTTGAGGGCTGGAGACCTGTGAGGCTTGAGGGCCAGGGCAGAGGCTAGACTTGTGGGTCAGCTATGTAGGGCTTGCGGGCCTGATTGTCAAGCTTGATGGCTTGAGACCTGTGAGGCTTGAGGGCCAGGGCAGAGGCTAGACTTGAGGGTCTGGCTAGATAGAGCTTAAGGGACTGAGTGCTGAGCTTGCGCGCTCGGGTGCAGTTGGGGCTTGTGGGCCTAGGTTGTAGGACTTGTGGGTCCGTGTTGTAAGGCTTGAGGGCCTGATGTTTTTGGCGGTGTTTGTCGATCCTAGCACACTACTGGGTAGACGCAGAGGGACAGAGGACTACTCAAGACACCCCATCTTGAGGAACCTCTATAGATCATTATGTCATTTGGTGTGTTTTATTTGTGCTTATCTGTGCAATATTTCTGTGCTGTGCTTGGATATTCGAATCACGCGCAAATAGTTGAAAAGAACCCAGATCACCTAACACCCCCCATCTAGGTGAACGTTCCATTACAAACAAAGATGAAACTCAATGCCACGCGTTAGAGATTAACGTCGGGCGATATCCGTTCGATGAATTAGCAAGGAGAAAGCAGCCGTGATTGCAGGAGGAACTTTAGGAATGATTTGCCCAATGCCCCGCGTTAGCCTTAAAGCAGGCGTTAATATTGCCTAAAATAAAACATTTTCTAAAGTGCAGAATCTCCTTCCTCTTCAGATGATCCGAGCCATCAATATGTTGCTATACATGGCCAACGCGCGGTGTTAGCACTTAACGCCGGTGTTAGCTCAAAGTCTATAAATTGGATGATTTTGATGTCTCAGAGAACTGATTGCCAATAGCCCTATTCCAGCACTTCAGAAACTATGTGAGGGCCGTATTTCCAGACCAACACATCTCCCACTCATATTTCAAAAGGAGGAATCAAAGGAGGCTTGGATCAACACGCTAACACAACGCGAAGTACGCACGCTTGGACTTCAACAATCTTCAGCGATTCTTTGGCGTCTCCTTTAAATTACCTCATAGGGAGTTTCATATTTATATTTTGTATTTGTCTTTTATTTTATGGTTGTAATCATTTTGTGAATTCGCCTCGTGTTGGCGACTAGGTCTAGGTAGGACTTAGGGAGTAATTCACCTCGTGTTGGCGACTAGGTCTAGGGAGTAGATCTACGGGTGCTCGAGGCCTTTCTGGTGATAGATTGGATAGAGCGGCTTGAGGCCTTATCTGGGGAGAGATCGGCTAAAGCCAACCAGTTCGTGGGGATACGAGTCGATATAGAAAACAAAAAGGGTTTTCATATTATTCGCTTTGATTTCTAGCGTCATTGAAATCAGATTTTGTAATCAATTTTATAAATGATAATCATGTCTTTTCTTGTTTAATAAAATTGATTTCATTTCTAATTTCATTATCTCTTTACTTTTGATTTAACTTACTTCGACCAAAATATCAAAAGTTTTCTGTTAAAGTTTAAAGTTTTTAAAACCCTTATTCACCCCCCCCCCCCCTCTAAGGGTGCCTACAGATCCAACAAGTGGTATCAGAGCTAGGTTATTCCAAATCGGCTTAACAACCAGGAATAGTGGCGTCTCTTGATGATGATCTCGCTTTTACTAGTGGGGAAAATTTTAATATAAATGAAAAGGTATTATCACCACCTTTATTTATGGGCAAAAATTATAAAGGGTGGAAAATATTAATGAAAAATTTTCTTAAGGCCTTAGATGAAAAAGTTTGGAATATTACTATTGAAAAGCCACCTAGCGTACTAACTAGAAATGAAATTGTTTTAAATGCAAAATCTATGAATAGTATATTTTGTGCGTTAGACAAAAATATTTTCAAACTTATTTATACTTTACCTACCGCTTATGAGATTTGGAATTTTCTTGAAAGAACTTATGATTCTCCTTCTACAGGTTTGGAACAATCACAAGAACCGGAGAATATGTAAGCTTGCACAAGTCTTCAAGAATGCTCCTCTCATGATGTATCCATGGAGTGCAGATCAAGTGGAAGAGAAGAAGAAATACTATCTTCGGAAGAGGAGTGCCAAAAAGATGTCAAAGAAACTATATGTTCAAATCATGCCTCTCCCGAAAGCAATGTAGGGAAATCAAATCTCATTTTCTGTACTTCTATTTCTACATTACAATTGCTTCAAACTACAAAGCGCAAAATTAAGAAATTAAAAAAAGCTAATAAACATTTGTGCTTAGAAAATAAAAATTTTTAGGCAAAAATTAATGAAGAATCAAATCTTTAGTTATCTTGGTCTACCCATGGCTCCTTAGTAGAAAACATTACACCTTGTATAGAATTTAATGATTTAAAAGAAAAATGCAAGGAACTTGAAAAGGAACTTCTTTTTATAAAAGAACAAAATGAAAGATTATGTTTAGAAAATTCATCTTTGAAAATGATTGTGCTAAGTGTAAAGACTATAAAATTGAAATTAAAGAGATGGTTGAAAGATTTGAAGAATATAGAAATAACTATCAAAATCATATTGATTCAATTGTTTCCACTCTTAAAAATAGCATAATAGCTTATAATAAAGCTAGGCATAATCTAAAGATCAAGAATGATGAATTAAAAAAAAATCAACTTGCTTATGAAATTTATAAATAAAAATTCACAATATCAAGAAATATCTAAAAGCATGTTGAATATGAATATGAATATGAACAGCTTAATTAAGTTTAATAATGAGAGTAAAGAACATAAAGGATTTGTAAATGAAAATCAAAATCACCATTATTTACAAAATCAAGTTTCTCCCAACTTAAAAATAAAACTACACAAATATCCTATGAACAACACATCTAACAATCATTACAATCATAATCATCAATATAAAGATCATCACAATGGAAATTTCACATATAAGAACAATATTAAGCAAAGGTTTGAATGGAGACCCAAAGTTAAAGATGAAACACAAACTCCACTCAAAAGGGCTCATTCATTTCCATCACCCCAAAAGCAAACACGCTATATTTTGGTACCCAAAGGAACCACCACACTTGGTCCCCTTTGGATACATAAATCACTTATTCATTAGGTATCACCAAATCCATGAAGTAGAATATTTTCAAATATGAAATATACAATTTTTTCTACTTCATGATATGCTTTCATGTCTTTTAATTTTTCTTTTTGTTTTCTTATTTTTTTAAGCTATCATGTATTGGTCATCCTATACGTTATTGGAAATATAATTTTATCTCTTAAAACTTAATGAGTTTATAAATAAAATTAATCAAAATTCATAATTATATTTTCTATTTTTGATGACCTATCTCTCTATTCTTATATTCATTACCTATATATATATCATATAGTATTCTTATAAAATTGAACTATAAATTTGCTATAAGATATGGTAATCAAGATTAGGGTATTAAGCTCTATAGCCCACATCAACCAAATTAGAGAAATAACATGATCTAAAAGAAAGATCAAGATCTAAAAGAAAGCTCAATTATCAATATGTTTTTGCTTGAATTATATGATTACATATCATGGTTGGTGTATTATGTACGTATTGTGATTTATGTCAAGTTTAGACCTTAGAATCATCTTGATATCAACAAGATCAAATCAAATAGAATCTTCACTTCATTCTAGGTCTATAAGTTGAAACACTATCAAACATTGGCATAACATTAATCTCAAATTTATTATACTAACATTGTCACCTAAAGAATATTAATATCTATGTTAGGTTTTATATGTTAGGGCATATCCATGTTACAATTTGCCAAAACATCATCTCGTACTTATCAATAAAATAATGCATATCTATTTTGTTCAATCATATCTTCTTTGTTTGCATATCCTATAATATTAAGCTTAAATGGTTGTGCAAAACTCAAGAATTAAGGTTTAATGAATATGGAGCTTTAATGAATATGAAACCCATGTACTAAAATTTTAACTTCCGCAACTTTTTAGGATTTCTTCTCGTCTCTTCACTTCATTAGACAGGCCTTACATTGCACAAATATAATTAAGCAAAATGGGAAGCAAAATCGAAGAAAATCTAGGCTATATGATTAAAATAAGCACTCTCTGTGAGCTAATGCAGGCGTTAGGACCTAATGCCGGCGCTAGCTCAAGTATCCAATTTTTTGTAATTTTAAAATTTTGAAAAATCACTAAAAATATATGTTTTTGTTTAATATTAAAAAACCAAAGAGAAAATTTATAAAACCTTTCAAAAATAACCAAGAAATAGCTTCTCATTATATTCATCATTCACCTTGCAATCTTTCTCTTTAATATTTTGAAAAGGTTGAATATGAATTGTTTTATATATTTCACTTACATTAATTAATTATGAGTATCAAAATCTCGATGTGATAAAATTAATGATCATAATTATATTATGTAATATCAAAAGATCTTTTAATTCAAACATTACACATAACTACAAAAGATCATTTTGGTTCTTTCATAAAATTGGTGATCATGATAATTATATGAATAAATTAAGTATTGTGATTGCATGTACGTTACTATATCTAAACCTTAGAATCACCTTGATATCAATAACATCAAATCATATCATCACTTAATTCTAGGTCTTCAAATTGAATTTCTATCGATATAAAAGACATGCAATATTCTTATGGTATAATATGAACTCATCATACTAACATTATCAACTAAATATTATCATTCATGCTAGTTATCAATAATGCCATAATGAATTCATCTTAAAGTAGAAAAATTAAAAGATAAAATAACTATATGACTTTAAATTGTTTCTATAGTACAAAATGCTTAGGATGCCCATGATCGTTCACCTACATTATGTGTCTCACAATAGCGAGGGCGTGGGATTGTATGCATTAGAAGACCTAACCTCTATGTCATGTCTTGTCCTTAACCGGGGAGGGTTCTAGTGGGGCCTTGCGAGGCACTGGGGGGAAAGAGTGATAGGTTGAGCGTTCTCTAGTGTGTGCATATGGGATTAACACCCCATCCTATGTCATGTGTGCAACTCCTCATACCGAACCGTCGCTTAGTATGGGGCTAGTGTGTAGGCATACAGTTAGGGTATTATAATCTAGGACATTCCTATTTCATATATTTTGCATGCACTCTTTATGATTATATTATTCATGCATTCTTGTTTTTGATCGAACATGCTCATGCATTCTTGTTTTGATCGAACATGCTTATCTTGTGTTTTGCATTCTATATCATTTTTTATCTCTAATGATCTTGTAAGTCACAAATATATGAAAACCAAATAAAAATATAAAAATCATTTTTGAATAAATAAAACATGCTTATATAGCCTTCTAATCATTTCCAACATCTCTGAAATTTCTACACTAAGAAGGACTATATACATACTATCTATGCCAAAGAAATTTTTTTCAAAAAATCTCAAAAACAGCATACTGTCTCGGCGTTAGCTTTTTTTTTCAGATTGAAATTCTGTTTTCTCTGTACTATTTCTGATATTTTTCTAATGATTTTTCTCTGTTTATATTCTCAGATTTGAAATTATTTTGTAATTAATTTGGTTATTTTATTCCAAAATACAAAAAAAAAAAAAATAATTCAAAATACTCAAAAACATGATTTTGTTATTTGTTTTGCTTTAAAAAATTTACAAAATTATAGTTTGACTATAAGACTTCACAAGAGCAAACATCTTAGTTATTTTTTGTTTCAAATGGTCAAAATTGATTTTAGGCATACACTTACAGATTGTCTTCTATGTCTAATTTTTATTTCAAATTTCCTAAACATTGTTTTATCTTGTCATGCCTTGATCTTAATCTGATTATGTGCAATGAAATAGTCTATAGAAAATTGTGTATGATTGCCTAGCATGCCTCTAAGTATGAGTAATGCTTTATGTTAATCAATGAATTATACACTCACTATTGTGGTAATCTACATGTGCTCATAATCTTAGTCTTGCATGATTGTGTAGTGTAATAGTTTTAACATATTAAGTTGTATGTCTAAATTACCTACATCGTCTTTCAAAAATAAATTTCATGCAAAATATAGAAGTGTTATCTCAATAATATTAATGTTTGCAACAACAAGTGAATTCGGAGACCTTCGGCCCAAAATAAAAATCTGAAATAAAAAGCCAAAGATAGCTCCACCAACTACTAATCAACCTCCTGATAAGTCTTAATGAGCATTGTGAGGTTGAGCACTTTGGAAAGAATTGTAAAGTGTCTTGTGCAAACATATTTCTTTTTATCACTTCTATTTGTACACCGGATCACTAAAAATATAATTTTTATAAGAAAAAAATGCTTATGTGGTCCACCAAGCAATACTTCGCTCCCTGATAAGTCTTAATAAGCATTGTGTGGGCAAAGAACCTTGGTTGTTGTACTCATTATTTGTGCCTTGAAACTTTATTCTTGATTTGGTGTGTGAAAGTAATAATAAGATTGCATCCTTAATATTATTGTCACTATTTCATTATATATGTCATGTGTTTTGATTATTTCACTTGTATACTTTTATCAAAACACCTTATGCACACATCATTGTTTTTCATAAAGCTTCCACTCATGAGAATTGGATCCTAATGCAAACATTACATAATTCTCTAAAAACTTAAGTAAAAGCACTAGATTGCAATGCATGATTTCTACAATGTTTTCTTTACTTGAAATACGAATTGGTTACATTGTAGCTATTATCTTCTTGAATATGCTAAATCATGCTTGCCTATTAGTTATGAAAATTTTCAAAGTTAAAATGCTCAAATGTGAAGAGTCTAGACATATTGTTGGAATGGTCAAACTATAACAAAAATACTACACTTATTTGTTTTGTTTTTGTTTTCCGCATTTCTCTTTTGATCATGTACTTCGTTTACCATGGTTTATCATGCTCACTTCTTTGGTCTTTCTTCACGTGTGCTTGTAAAACACTATTGCATCTTTTTTAAACAAGTAATATTCTTCTTTAAAAATTAATTTGCAAAGCAAGTGATTACATTCCTGTGGTATAATATTTGAATAATGTTCTTTCATGCCTATCATATATTTTTCTGTTGTGCGACTCTCTCCCTTAGCTCAATCATGACTTGCTTTTTGTTTACACACAACTCTTAATCCTCTCTTAGTCATGTCCCAACTTTTATGTTCTTTATTCTAGTTTTGTTTCACTCCACCCTCTTTTGCTAATAACAAAGGGGGAGGATAAAATGCTAAATCATATTGATTAACAGAGTAGGATTCACTAGATTAAGGGGGAGCATGTATCTAATTTATGGGAGTATACACTAAGGGGGAGCATCTTTGAAGGGGGAGCAAAAGGTTCAATGAACTATAATTCCTATCATTATCTTATAATTGCTGAGTGTCATATATCTTTATAAAAACACAAATTCTATATCTATGAATCTGATTTATCTCTAATTGGATTTGTTGTTATCAAAGGGGAGAGATTGTTGGAACATGGATTTTCGCATCCCTTTGATTTGAGAATAACAAATCCTACTTGTATTTGATCTTATTTGCCATTGTGTTTTTAGCATGCATGTTTGGATAGATATGGCACCAGGTTGCTGCAACAATGGTCTGGCACTAACCATAAGCTGAAGGATTGAAAGCTATCTAACGCCAGGTGTTAATCTTAACGCTGGGCATTAACGCTCGATGAAATGGCGTTCGACAAAATTGTGTTCGACGAGAGTAGAAGCCCATTCGACAAAATGCATACCACGACGTTCGACAAAATAGTGTTCGACGAAAGTAGAAGGCCGTTCGGCGAAATAAGTGGCGATCGATGAAATGAAACTGCATTCGACGAAATGAGACGTTCGACGAAGATGATGTTCGATGAAATGGCATGCGAGTTGATTAAAGATGAAACTCAACGCCAGGCGTTAGAGCTTAATGCCGGGCGCTATCCGTTCGACGAATTTGGCAAGGAGAAAGCAGCCGTGATTGTAGGAGGAACTTTAGGAGTGATTTTCCCAATGCCCCGCGTTAGCATTAACGCTGGCGTTAGTATTGCCTATAATAAAACATTTCTTAAAGTGCAGAATCTCCTTCTTCTTCTGATGATCCGAGCCATCAATATGTTGCTATACATGGTCAACGCGCGGTGTTAGCACATAACGCCGACGTTAGCTCAAAGTCTATAAATTGGATGATTTCGATGTCTCAGAGAACTGATTGCCAAGAGCCCTATTCCAGCACTCCAGAAACTGTGTGAGGGCCATATTTCCAGACCAACACATCTCCCACTCATATTTCAAAAGCAGGAATCAAAGGAGGCTTGGATCAACACGCTAACACAACGCAAAGAATGCACGCTTGGACTTCAGCGATCTTCGGCGATTCTTCGGTGTCTCGTTAAGATTTCCTCATAGGGAGTTTCATATTTATATTTTGTATTTGTCTTTTATTTTATGGTTGTAATCGTTTTGTCAATTCGCCTCATGTTGGCGACTAGGTCTAGGTAGGACTTAGGGAGTAATTTGCCTCGTGTTGGCGACTAGGTCTAGGGAGTAGATCTAGGGGGTGCTCGAGGACATTCTGGTGATAGATTGGCTAGTGCGGCTTGAGTCCGTATCTGGGGAGAGATCGGCTAATGCCAACCAGTTTATGGGGATACGAGTCGATATAGAAAACAAAAAGGGTTTTCATATTATTCGCTTCGATTTCTAGCGTCATTGAAATCAAATTTTGTAATCAATTTTATAAATGATAATCATGCCTTGTCTTGTTTAATAAAATTGATTTCATTTCTAATTTCATTATCTCTTTACTTTTGATTTAACTTACTTCGACCAAAATATCAAAAGTTTTCTATTAAAGTTTAAAGTTTTTAAAACCCTTATTCACCCCCCCTCTAAGGGCGCCTACAGATCCAACAGTCTTGACATGAAAGGTTTTTCATTTATAATTAAGAACAATTGTTGTTCGATTTTTATGAATGATGTTTGTTATGGTGTAGCCCAATTGTTTAATTGTGTATATGTTTTGAACTTAGACCATCTGATCTATAATGTAGAAAATACTAAAAACTAAAAACAAATGACTCGAATCCTACGTACCTTTGGCATGTTCATTTAGGCCATATAAATGAGAAACGCATATCCAAGCTCCATAGAGATGGACTACTGGACTCATTTGATTATGAATCATTTGAGAGGTGCGAATCATTTATATTAGGCAAGATGATGAAAGCCCCTTTCATTAGTTGTAGTGAGAGGGTTGATGATCTCTTGGGTATAATACATAGTGATGTATGCGGACCCATGAGTTCTATGGCTAGAGGTGGGTCTTACTAATTCGTTAAATTTACTAATGATTTCAGTAGATACGGATACGTGTTTCTTATGAAGAACAAACCTGAAACCTTTGAAAAGTTCAATGTGTTTAAGAATGAAGTAGAGAACCAAATGGGAAAAAGGATAAAAGCACTCCGATCTGATCGAGGAGGCGAATATCTGAGTCATGAATTTCGTGATCATCTGAAAGAGTGTGGTATTGTATCACAGCTCACTCCGCCCGGAAAGTCGTAATATAATGGTGTTTTTGAGAGGAGGAATCGTACCTTGTTAGATAGGGTGCGATCGATGATGACTCATGCAGATCTGCCCATTTCCTTTTGGGGCTTTGCTCTATAGACTGCTGCTTTCACACTAAATCAAGCTCCAACCAAAATGGTTCAAAAGACACCATATGAGATATGGACTAGGATGCATCCTAGTATGTCGTTCATTAAGATTTGGGGATGTGAGGCATACGTCCGACGTCAAATGCCTGACAAGCTGGAACCCAAATTGGATAAATGTTATCTGGTGTGGTATCTGATGAGTCCTGATCATATACACTTTTATGGACTCATCTGGGCCGTTTAGTTAGTCATTTCACTGCACTTTAGCCCTGTTTTAGTTCATATTTGTTAATCCATGCTAGGTGCACCTTTAGGCCCATTTTGGTGTGTTTTCATGTTTATCTTCATTAGTAGTTTTCATGCACTGTTAGGTGCCACTTTTAGTGGCTGGATTTGTGGTTGTACGCTAGAACAGGAGTCGTGCAAGTGTTCCCGGTGCAATTCTGCACAGGAACACTGCGCACGATCACTGGTTCTATTGCGCACGACCACTGGTCGTGCGCCACTGATCGTGTGCACTTAACCCTTTTTCACGAGTTCTGTTTGGTGCAATGCGCACGATCACCAACGCCAGTGCGCACGACCACCGGTCGTGCGCCACTGCTCGTGCGCACTGACCATTAATCTTTAAGTTCTGTTTCATCTATTGCGCACGACCACTGACGCTAGTGCGCACGACCATCGGTCGTGCGCCACTGGTCGTGCGAACATGTTATTTTGTAATTTCTGTCTTTGCAGGTTCTGTCCAGGCAGAGCGCACGATCACAGGATTCCAGTGCGCACGACCAATGGTCGTGCGCCACTGACCGTGCGCACTGTTTAATTCCAGCGCCTATAAATTCCCTGCTCGCGATTTTAGGTCGATCGATCGCTTCCTGCCGCCGTTTTCCGCCCGATTCCGCCCAGTTTCGCTCCTCCACCGTCGCCCACCATATAGAGGTGCTCCGGGCTTGCTCTTCACGCCTATCTTGAGCCGGAGTTTCCTCTCGGCCTCCTCCTTCATCCAAGAGCTCCAAAGGAAGACCTAGCCGCTCTCTCCATCGAGCAAGAGGAAGTTGGCAACCTCCACCGGATCGTGACACGAAGAAGACGGGTCCATTGGAGAGTCGTGACAGCTCTCTCTACCCCGGACGTAGTTGTGGACCGAGCTTGGACGCGGATTGACAACCCGGCGATTCCAACCGAGAATCTTCAACGAGCCTTCGGATTCGGTCAATTTCTTGCCTTGTTCTCCTTTTATTGATGTATTTGCAACTAGATCTAACATTATGATGAAGTGTATTTTGATTAAATAGCATTTTTACTTGATTATGTCTATGTGATTGAGTATTTTTGTTTATATTATTGAGGTGCGCCTTGTGGTGTGGTTTGTTGGTTGCGTTGTGCCGCCCTAACAATTGTTAGTGGTGTGCTTGTTGAAGAGGTGCTTGCGACCCTCAATCCGTAAGCCTACTCGTCCATCCGCCTACCGAAGCGTGGCATCGCGGCCCGTATTCCATTCGCCTAACGAAGCAGCGCGCTCAAGGCCTGCATAGTTCGACTCCGTTAGCCTACTCGTCCATCCGCCCTTGCGACGCAGCGCGCTCAAGGCCTGCCTAGTTTCCATCCCGCCAAGCGAAGCTTTGCATAGCGGCATTGCATAGGAGTAGTTGTTAGCTTTTATTTTGTTTTCCAAAAGCCAACCCAACTCCCCCGCAATCCATCCGATTTAAGGACTTCGATCTCAAGTCCTGCCTCAATAGTAAACTCCACCTTATTGTGTTCCTCAAGAGACCGACACTCGGGGATTTATTCCCAACATTTATTACTTGAACGATCGGTACACTGCCGTTTCGTGTCGCAGTCAAGCTACCGCCTATAGCGGTGTGTGAGATTTGCGCCATCAAGTTTTTGGCGCCGTTGCCGGGGAACACAGTCGTGTGAGTTTTCTGGAGAGGGAGAACCTGAGAGAAAAGCCCTTCCATTTGTAAATTGCATTTTCTGTTATTTTATTTCTGTTCTTTTTATTCCATTTTCTTGTTTTATAGTAGGTTGCTTTAGTAAATTTTTGTTAGGTGTAGTATTTCGCACAATAGTGTTTGTCTTTTTGAATCGTTTTATCTTCACACTATGTGGGCACATCTAAATTTCCGTTGCCGTTGGTGTGGAGCTACCTCCCACTCTAGTGATGAATGCCCTACGGAGAATAGTAGGCATAATTCTTCTCGCCCAGCATATAGAGCATCGACTCTGTCTGATACTCCATATGGTGCGCGTAAGTCTTATGGCTACTCTGCTGAGCCATTACCGTCATACTTCTTTTCGGCTCCAGCCCCCGCTGTGCCAAAGAAGCCTGCTAGGCAGTGCCAGTTTTGTCGGGGCACAGATCATGCCCTGAAGGATTGTGTTGCTTATCTTCGCCAATTGGATGAGGATGACGAGCCGGATATTCGGATCGTCCCAACTCCTAGCTCTGGCGGCACACCTTCAACATCCGGCTATGTGTCTTTGTCACCTTCACATTTTGAAGGGTATGGCATGGATACGGTCATCGGATGTGCGGCTGATCTATGCACCGACATCGCTGAGCCCATTCTCCCAGTGCATCCACCACCTCTAGTGGATTCGATTCTTTGTGAGGAATCGGTGCTCGACTTTTATCCGAGCACTATTCCTCTCCCTGTTGTGCATACTACACTCGTCTCTGACGACATTGTTGATGATGTGTCGCAGGAGGAGGCGGTTGATCTGAGTGTTGTGCCTATTCCTATGGAGGAGGACAACCTTCTAGGTGAAGAGGAATTTTCCTCAGCATCGGTGGAGGAAGTCCAAATCCTAAGCCTGGCCACCGTTGATCCCGCCGAATCTTGTAGCATTGATGACAATGCAAACATTATTTTACTTCCCCAACCTGATGGGAGTGAGACCGGGACCACTCCCCCGATTGATGTTTATTTATGTCCTTCGTCTTCTTTATTTCTTGACCCCCCTTCTTCATCCGAGCTTGTGCAGGTTGAGTCCTCACAGGTTCACCAGGAGGACTTGGAGCTTCTTGCCCGAGTCAACGATGATTGCATCCTTATATGCGAGGAGGTTGACCCCTCCTCCATTAAGGAAGCCTCATTCGTTGCCTTCTCCTCCTGCGGACCTGCTGTGGACGATACCTTGCTAGGCAAGGATATTTTTGGTGAGTTGAGTGAGGGCCAGGCCTCCTCCTCTTCTTACTTTCTTTTCCCTCTACCTGTGATGGGCAGGTTTTATCTTTATGCAGGTAGAGGGGTGACTGTTCTATCACCGTATCGGTACCCGCTACCGACACGGATATTAGGCCAGTTACCTGTCCACTTCTCCTTCCATAGGCCCATTAGCTAGAACCTTTAAGATTTTGAATAAGTCGTGCTGGGATGACAATAACCCCAGTAGTTATCTTCCTTTTCCTGCATTTTTATTTTATCTAATCATGTTTAGTTAGTAATATTTCCTTTCAGTTTGTCTTTTTCTTTTGTTTTTGCGGAGCTGACCCCTGCAGGTTTCTTTTCTGGATGGCAGACGCTGCAGCTTAGTCCTGGTTTAAACGCCAATCTTCTGGTATGCTCACTTGCTGAGCATTGGGTACTCTCTTTCCCTAGCCTTTGCTGATTTTCTTGTCATATATTATGCAGATTGTTTAGTTTAAGTCTGGGGGAGAGTAGTTTTGTTTACCCGCTCACGTGCACTATTGCACTGCATACTAGAAGATTTCATTTTAAAATAGTTTGTTTATTTTCATTGCACACCACATCACCCACTTGAGCGCGTACTCATCTGTTTGTCTGCTCTGTTGTGAATTTAATTCTTCTGCTTATTTGGGAAAATCTAGGTGATGGTTTAGGACTATGTAGCAGAGTAAAATGTTGACTCTAGTAGTGCTCCTAGTCGAGTGCTCGGTTGCATAGAATTTTGTGTAGAGTAGATTTCTTTTTATGCTATGGTTTTATATTTTTCTTATTAGTGTAAATGTTGTTTACTCTACTCAAATGGTGAATCCGATGGAATCAAACGGTAGCATAGGGATGTGTGTACACGATCGTTAGATTCGTATTGCTTGAGTCGGGAGAAAGGAGAATCTTTCTCGGTGACTAGAACTTGCCCCAAGCGATTCTTGAAGCATTGGCATAGGATAGTTCTAGTGCGTGAGAATGACGTAGGCCATTATTTTGGCCCGGTTGAACTTTTTATTTCATGCCTATCGTCTACCCTTGCTAGCCCCTTTGTGCCTACCCTTTCCTTGATTCAGCTCCACATATATCTCACCAAAGCCTAAAAGCCTAACCTAGTCGCACACCCAAATCTGAGCTTTAGTTATGAATTTATTCACATCTTGGGGGGTGTCGATTGTGGTGTTTATTTTGAGAATCTGTGGGTGTGCGCATTTGAAAAAAAAATTCTGCTGAAAGAAAAAGATAAGAAAAAGAAAATTGAAAGAAAAGAAAAATGAAAAAAAGAGAGAAGAAAGAAAAATGAGTTTTATTGAAAATCATGTAGAGAAATTATGTATTGGGAGTAGGCGGTGCACACACCTGAGTTGCAAAAGTCCAAGTCTGGGGGTGTTGTGCACTTGCATTCGATTTTGGTGCGCGGGTAGTTATTTTTTAAAGCTCATTTGGGTTATGTGTTTTAAGCCATTTTGTTTATCCTTGTTTACCTCACCGTAACCCAAGCCTCAATCAAAACCTGAAAGTCCTACTGACTCACGTCTTGAACCAATCTAGTGTCGTGGAGAGAATGTGACCGGGCAAGCCTATGGTCACCGACACTGATGGATTTCAGTGGAGTTTTTCCCGCATCCCGATCTTGAGCAATGCTCGTCTCAGCGTTCAGTTTACTTTCTCCGTATGCACGACCGAATGATTCACCGTTGTTCACCATTTTGAGTAGTTGTAATATGCTTTTACTCTTTTAGAAATTTATAAACTGTTTCTATAATCAGTAGTCTTTTCTACTAATTTTCTTATGCACATGAGCATGCGACTTCGCATGGTACTCTGCATTGTAGTTCTAAGCCATCTACTTTTCTTTCCCCGTTCGCTTAGAATTTGTTTGCTCGGGACGCGCAAACAGGTAAGTCTGGGGGTGTGATGAGTCCTGATCATATACACTTTTATGGACTCATCTGGGCCGTTTAGTTAGTCATTTCACTGCACTTTAGCCCTGTTTTAGTTCATATTTGTTAATCCATGCTAGGTGCACCTTTAGGCCCATTTTGGTGTGTTTTCATGTTTATCTTCATTAGTAGTTTTCATGCACTGTTAGGTGCCACTTTTAGTGGCTGGATTTGTGGTTGTACGCTAGAACAGGAGTCGTGCAAGTGTTCCCGGTGCAATTCTGCACAGGAACACTGCGCACGATCACTGGTTCTATTGCGCACGACCACTGGTCGTGCGCCACTGATCGTGTGCACTTAACCCTTTTTCACGAGTTCTGTTTGGTGCAATGCGCACGATCACCAACGCCAGTGCGCACGACCACCGGTCGTGCGCCACTGCTCGTGCGCACTGACCATTAATCTTTAAGTTCTGTTTCATCTATTGCGCACGACCACTGACGCTAGTGCGCACGACCATCGGTCGTGCGCCACTGGTCGTGCGAACATGTTATTTTGTAATTTCTGTCTTTGCAGGTTCTGTCCAGGCAGAGCGCACGATCACAGGATTCCAGTGCGCACGACCAATGGTCGTGCGCCACTGACCGTGCGCACTGTTTAATTCCAGCGCCTATAAATTCCCTGCTCGCGATTTTAGGTCGATCGATCGCTTCCAGCCGCCGTTTTCCGCCCGATTCCGCCCAATTTCGCTCCTCCACCGTCGCCCACCATATAGAGGTGCTCCGGGCTTGCTCTTCACGCCTATCTTGAGCCGGAGTTTCCTCTCGGCCTCCTCCTTCATCCAAGAGCTCCAAAGGAAGACCTAGCCGCTCTCTCCATCGAGCAAGAGGAAGTTGGCAACCTCCACCGGATCGTGACACGAAGAAGACGGGTCCATTGGAGAGTCGTGACAGCTCTCTCTACCCCGGACGTAGTTGTGGACCGAGCTTGGACGCGGATTGACAACCCGGCGATTCCAACCGAGAATCTTCAACGAGCCTTCGGATTCGGTCGATTTCTTGCCTTGTTCTCCTTTTATTGATGTATTTGCAACTAGATCTAACATTATGATGAAGTGTATTTTGATTAAATAGCATTTTTACTTGATTATGTCTATGTGATTGAGTATTTTTGTTTATATTATTGAGGTGCGCCTTGTGGTGTGGTTTGTTGGTTGCGTTGTGCCGCCCTAACAATTGTTAGTGGTGTGCTTGTTGAAGAGGTGCTTGCGACCCTCAATCCGTAAGCCTACTCGTCCATCCGCCTACCGAAGCGTGGCATCGCGGCCCGTATTCCATTCGCCTAACGAAGCAGCGCGCTCAAGGCCTGCATAGTTCGACTCCGTTAGCCTACTCGTCCATCCGCCCTTGCGACGCAGCGCGCTCAAGGCCTGCCTAGTTTCCATCCCGCCAAGCGAAGCTTTGCATAGCGGCATTGCATAGGAGTAGTTGTTAGCTTTTATTTTGTTTTCCAAAAGCCAACCCAACTCCCCCGCAATCCATCCGATTTAAGGACTTCGATCTCAAGTCCTGCCTCAATAGTAAACTCCACCTTATTGTGTTCCTCAAGAGACCGACACTCGGGGATTTATTCCCAACATTTATTACTTGAACGATCGGTACACTGCCGTTTCGTGTCGCAGTCAAGCTACCGCCTATAGCGGTGTGTGAGATTTGCGCCATCAGTATCCTAGGGACACCAAAGGGTACTACTTCTACCTTCCGTCTGAGGGCAAAGTGTTTGTCGCAAGGACTGGTGTCTTTTTGGAGAAACATTTCTTATCCAAAAAGACTGCAAAGGTAGAACTTGAAGAAGTTCAAGAACCACAAACAATGAATCCAGGACTACAAGAAGTTGTAGCTGGAGAACCTGCTCAAGAAACACAAGTCCTATGTAGATCTGGTAGACCTAGATTTGAGCCTGAGAGATATGGATTTCTAGTGTCTCAAATAGGTAATGTGTTGCTTATGGATCATGATGATGAGCCTGCAACCTACCAAGTGGCTATAAATGGACCTGACTACGAGAAGTGGCTTGAGGCCATGAAATCTAAAATGGATTCCATGTATGCAAACCAAGTTTGGACATTGGTGGAACCACCTGAAGGGGTACGACCCATAGGGTGCAAGTGGGTCTTCAAGAAGAAGACCGACATGGATGGGAATGTACAGACATTCAAAGGCCGGCTGATGGCTAAAGGTTTTAGGCAAATTCATGGTGTTGACTATGATGAGACCTTTTCCCCTGTGGCCATGGTCAAGTACATCAGAATTTTACTTGCTATTGCTGCGTATTATTCCTACGAGATCTGGCAAATGGATGTAAAAATGGCTTTCCTTAATGGAAACCTCCTTGAGGAAGTATATATGACACAACCCGAGGGTTTTGTATCTCCAAGTGAAGCCACTAAAATATGCAAGTTAAATCGATCCATTTATTGATTGAAACAAGCTTCTCGAAGTTGGAATCTTTATTTTGATGAGAAAAACAAAGAGTTTGGTTTCATCAAGAATGAGGATGAGCCTTGTGTTTACAAGAGGATTAGTGGGAGCATTGTTGTCTTCCTGATATTGTTTGTGGATGACATACTGCTGATCAGAAATGACATTCCGACCCTGCAAGTTGTTAAGAACAACTTAGGGAGCTGCTTTTCTATGATGGACTTGGGTGAAGCGAGTTATATACTTGGTATTAAGATCTATAGATATAGATCGAAGAAGTTGCTGGGTTTGACCCAGAGTACATACATTGAGAAGGTTTCGAAGCGGTTCAACATGCTTGAGTCCAAGAAAGGATTCTTACCCATGTCACATGGTGTGAGTCTCTCTAAGGACCAGTGTCCTAAATCTTTGGAAGATAAGGACCGCATGAAGTTAATTCCATATGCTTCAGCAATTGGATCAATCATGTATGCAATGTTGTGTACTCGACCCGATCTCTCTTATGATTTAAGCATGATGAGCAGATATCAGTCTGATCTCGGTAGTTGTCACACTATTGCTGACAAGAATATCCTAAAGTACTTGAGAAGGATTAAAGATCTATTCTTGGTGTATGGTGGAGAAGAATAGCTCGTTGTACATGGTTACACTGATGCAAGCTTACAAACTGATAGTGATGATTCAATGTCCCAATCAAGTTTTGTATATTTCCTTAATGGAGGAGTTGTAAGCTGGAAGAGTTCCAAGCAAGAGACAATTGCCGATTCTACGACTGAGGCTGAGTATATCACTGCTGCAAATGCGGCGAAGGAGGATGTGTGGATTAGGAAATTCATCACCGAGCTTGGTGTAGTTCCTAGCATTGTTCATCCTGTAGTTCTCTACTATGACAACAATGGTGCAATTGCCCAAGCTAAGGAACCTATATCTCATCAGCGCTCCAAGTACATACTTTGGCGGTTCCATCTTATTTGAGAGATTGTCGATCGAGAAGATGTGAACATTTGCAGAGTACCGACTGAAGAGAACATAGCGGATCCACTAACAAAGCCTCTTGCGCAAAAGAAGCATGATGGTCATGTTAGATCAATGGGTATTATTACCTGAATGATCGTCTTTAGTGGGAGCCTTGTGGATTGTATGTTTGTTGGTTGTTTATTCATTTGATGAATTGTAATATGTACTGTGTTTTTTCATTTTACATTTATGGCAAGTTCTTATTGTTACGTCAATAGTTTCTATTTGATAGATTAATTAGCATAATAAATGCCCTTAGAATGTTTGCTTCCATAGGAATTCAAGTACGTGACTTGAATGTGAGGGCCTATGTTCAACAAGAAGCTTCATTCTTAAATGGTCCCTAGTTGGAGTATCATCTTAGAAGTTGAAGGGAAATGATGATACATTAAGACTAGCATATGCGTTGACAGATGACCGGTTCTCACAGGTCATGATATTGTGATATCAAGTCATCACATGGGTACTTGTTAGTGAACAAGTTGTACTGGACACACCCACCTTGAGACTACTTTGTGGATTGTTATATGAATGTGTCACAAGTAGGTCTCAACTAACAATGGTGTTTGTAGTTCATGGACCTGAAGTCACAACATTCATCAAGTGAGGAAGAACGTACTTTGATGCCATCTAAAGTCTTCCTTGAGAAAGGTTGATGATAAGGATGTTTATTAGGTATGTTACAATTCATTTGGGTGTTTGTGTGTGGACAAATATGGGATTTGTCCTCCTTTATGACAGGATTTACATATATAGGAGCCTTGATGGAATGAGTCCGAGAAATGCATGGCCATGCTGGGTTGAGCCAATATATGATATTGGGCTTAGCACTCTCTTAAGGTCTATTCTAGATCAGGAAACTAGGATTGAACAATTATGAGGGTGACACGGTCCATGCCTCTAGTTCTATCCGGATGTAAGGGACAAAGGAACATGACAGCACTGGTACATTAGTCAAGATAGGCTTGTTGAGTTATTAACTCTTATCGCTTGGGTAGCAATGATGTGTTGCTAGATGCCGCTCATTGTTTGTGAGACTTTTGTTTGATACGTTCAAAATCAAGTGGGAGACTGTTGGTGTTTCCATGGCGATCTGGAAGTGATCAAGCATCTAGTCTCACTGCCAATGCACTATGAGCCTATGGGGTCACACACAAGAGTGTTTGGAGAAGTTGGAGGAAGTATTGTGTTGGACTTACTCATATTGGATATGAGTGAGGGACCAATCCTAGACTTATCGGAGTTTGGTCGAGTCAACTGAATGCTCCACAGGTATTGTGAATATTGTATGGAGCGTGTTGGCAAGTCTTCGAGATGAGTCGACGAGAATGTCTCAATGACGTTTACATCAAATTGTTGAGTTATGGTTTACTCGACGAATTGAATATTACTCGACGAATCTTACCTCAGTTCATCGAATGAACTAATTCATGACTCGACTAATTCATTTTTACTTGATGAATTTCTTTTGAAATGTTCACTTGACGAATTAGTTTGTTACTTGACGAATTCAATCTGTTACTCGATGAATTTCTTCGGTGAAGTGTTCACTCGATGAGTTTTGTGTTTTCTCCGATGCAGTCATTGGCCTGCGGTTATCCTTTTTGTCGCCTAGGTATAAATAGAACCTGATTTATGCCCTAATGTGCGCGCTTCCTTTTGCGATTGAAGACGAACGACGGAAGTGTTCCGAAGGTCTCGATCCCGCACCCCGCCACCGCCGCCTCTTCCTGTAATCGGATCTAGCAATCCGTGGAAGACCAAGAGGGCATCCTTCTTCTCTGACCTAGTTCTTGTGCGACAAGAAGCTAGGGTTCTCCTCTCATTTGTGTGGACTCCCGTAGAGGCGCCGATCCATTGCAGCGCTTGGGACTCATCGTCTGTTCTTCAGATTTCAGTTGTGGAGCACCTCGGTTGAGTATTGACTCAACCCCTTCAGGTATTTCACTGTATTGCTTTTCCCTATTTCTTGATTCATTAAATCGCAAGTTACTTGGACTTTTTAGGGTTGTTCTTGTTCTTTTGTTTCTTCCGCTGCGCACATCTAATGTGCTATTATCATTATGAATGGTATATAGAAAACCCAACACCAACTTAGGAGCATCCCTTACCAATTTTTTTGTCATTAATTTCCTAAGACACTTATAGATAATGTGGGTTAGTCTCTTGTGACATATTACATAAACAGACATTCCATCATTTGCTACAAAACACAGTCTCATCCTTTCTAACACAAATGAAATTCAAACAAGAAATATTGCCACTCCTAGTGTCTATTAGGATAGATTCAACATTCTTAGAATCCTTTATCAGGCACTTTTCCTTGTGGAAAGCAACATAATATCCCAAGTCACATAGTTGACTTATGCTAATGAGGTTATGTTGTAACTCTTGAATATTAGCTACCCTTGTGATAGTGATACTACCATTAGTGACCTTACCATAGACCTTGACTACACCTCTGTTAGATCCTCCAAATTTTACTCTTGGTCCATCTTCTACAGTTGTAAGCTCCTTCAATAGGCTTCTAGTCCCAGCCATGTTCCTGGAACACTCACTGTCCAAATACCACACAGGAGTCCTGGTGGGTTTTGGACTTACCTGCAAGACAACTAAACTTCCTTAGGAACCCATATTTTCTTGGGTCCTAGATGTTTGTAAGAGAATGATCTGAAGGGCTAGCAGACTGTTTTCCAATTCTCATGTGAATCATTCTGCCCAGTTGGATAAAACCAATAGTCTAAGTCAAAATGCCCTACTTTACAATAACACTAACATTCAAATCTATTAAATCTAGATTTTCTTATTATGCATGGTCTGATTGAGTTAGGATGTTGCTTGACAGCTAATCCACCTTTCTTAGTAGTTGAAAAATTTTCCCCAGCATGAGAATTTCTTACGGTTTTAACAGGAAAATTTTTTGGGGGTGTTGATAGAGCACTCTTCCCTACGAAAGTCTATCTTTTACTTACCCAAGTAGAATGGAGCTTAAGACCACCCTCTGTCTTCTTGCTCTATTTGCATCCATAGATGCTACAGTGATCATAAGAATTAGTAGGTATGATCACTTTTATAAAGACTGTTTTTCCTTGAGAAGATTTCCAACTGTCTTTACCTTGACCATAGCCCAAACCTTTCTTTTTTGTTTGTGAAAAGCCATCAATTAAGGGAAGGATAGTTTGTGACTTGGAATAAATTGCTACAATTTTCCTTTCCACTAAGAGCTTATCCTCTAGCTCTTTGATTCTAATATTCTTATGCTTAATAATTTCAGTTAAAGTGCTAGTGCTCAGTATATAAATTAATAATTTACTCTTATCTTGAGCAAGCTCAATTACATTCTCAAGCAGTTCATCTCTCTTGTCACTCAAGGAGATGATCTCTGCTGCTTGTGCCCTATATAGAGCTTTTGCTTTCTTAAGATCTTCAATTAGAACACCAAATTTCTCAATATAATCAGTGTCATCTCCTCTTATTATTGAAGAGGAGCTGGCATCTGAATCTGTGTCAGATATGGTAAGAGAGTTTCTTAGGAATTACCAGGTTGTGATGGGAGTCATCACAACATTCTTCATCTGAGCAGGCCATAGCTGCTAAATGGCTATCTGATTCTGATGAGGAGCACCCAATGTCAATCTCACTAAGTGTTCTCACTTTCATAGCCACAAGGCTCTTCTCTGTCCTCCTGCTCCTTGAGAGCTTTCTCTCTTCATTCTTCTCTTGCCTCTTGAATGGACATCAACAATGATGTGTCCATGCCTTTTACAACTGCAAAAAACAATGTTAGAAGAATTATGTTTATTAGATTTGGGATCATACCTGTCTGATCTGTGTCTCCCCTCACACTTGTCTTCTCTCCTGGAACTAGAGGGAGAGGTTTCATATCTTCTTTTCCCTCTTCTTCTATTTCTCAGCAATTTCTTAAATTGCTTGGTGAATTGTGAGAGATCTCCATCATGGAGCTCTAAACTGGAGTTGCTTAAGGTCTCTTACTCTGAGACATACACATGCTCCACAGTCTTGTGCTTTGTTGAAGCATCAGCTTTAAAGGCCGCTTCCTTTTCTCTGCTTTGAACCTTGGATCCCTCCTCTTCAGCCTTTCAAATATTTAACTGCAACTCATGTTACAGAAGCTTGCCATTTAGCTGTTGAGGCTCCATAGATCCCAGATTGTCCACTTCACTGATGGAACACAACGTTATATCCCATTCATTATTTAGAGATCTCAGGAATTTGTCATTGAGCTCATAATTGGTGAACTCTCTTTCATATGTTCTGAGCCATTGACAATCCTACAGAACTTTTCATAGGAGGCATCTATGTTATCCTTCTTGTCTTTCCTGAAGGATTCATACTCTTGATTCAGAAGGTATTTTCTATCATCCATAACCTATTCTGCTCATTCCATGTATACAACCATGGATCCCCATATTTCCTTTATTGTTTTACAATGAATCAGATTCTGAAACGTGGAACCATCAATTGCATTGACAATGATGTTCTTATCCCATTTATCAATGGTGACCAGGGCTATTTCATCCTTGGTGAATTGGGATAGGGTTTTGGGTGTAGGAATAATTATTGGGTCCATATTGATATTCGTGGTGACATAGGGCCCCTCTTCTACAACCAAGTAGACTCTAGGATATGAGGCTTCCATGTATAAATTGATTCTCTGCTTCCATATGGCAAAGTTCTCTTTGGTGCAGATAGGCGGCTTCATTGAACTCATCTCCTTATGATGTTCACCAACCATTGTTTGTGATCACAACCCAATAATTTGTAGATCTTGTTCTAAGATGTTAAGCCTTTGAACTCAACCTGCCTTTGATACTAATTGAAAGATATGGGTTGTCTATAATACACCTAAGGGGGGGGGGGGGGGGTGATTATGTGTTTTAATGTTAATTACTACTTTAAAATCTTGCTAGCACCACAAAGAAACAACACAAAAAACACACAGGATTTATAGTGGTTCCCTTAAAGACAATGTGTCTAGAGGTACACCACTGCCCCTCCCACCTGTCTAGCAATGTGGTAGACTAGGCAACTTCTCCAACTCAGATCCCTTCTCAATAAGCAGATCTTACAACTCAGGCTCACAAAGAACCCTACCAACAACTCAGACTTTATAAGTCTTACAACAACTCAGATCTTCACCAAGATACTACCAAACTCAGGCTCGTAAAGAATCCTACCAAACTCAGGAACAAATAGAATCCTACAAACACTCAGATCTATTTCAAGATCTTACAACTAGGGCTCACAAAGAACCCAACAGAATAAGAAAGATATTTTACTGTTGCAGAAGAAAAGGCTTCAAGATAATTAACCTTTTAATGACATGTCTTCTTCTTCTTCTTGCAAATATAATTCCAGAGATCTTGTGAATCACTGAACTATTCTTCAGAATCTTCTTCAAAAATAATATCAAATGAACTTATTAGCCAGGGATGAATTTCTTTCTCTTTCTTTGATCTTCACTGCACAACTATGAAGTCTTCTTGTTGTGCACTTTTCTCTCTTTTCTACTTGTATGCTTGTATGTGTGAGAATAATAGTGAGAGAGAATTACTGTGTTATGTGTTGGGAAAAATACCCTTTGAATTATCTAAATAAATTATATAAAAGTGATTTCATCAGTTAGGATAAATTACACACATTGTATAAGAAGGGTGATTTGGTGATTAGATGTCCTAGGATATCACACTCATATTAGAGTGTCATGACCAGGTGAAAATGAGCACAAAATATAGCTGATTTAAACTTGCGTCGAATAGAAGTCGACGCAATGTTGACTGAATGTTGAAGTAACTAAGGCTACTTGTCGAAGCATCACTGAAGTTGACTGAATGTCGAAATGAACTCGACGTAGAAGGAAGAGCTTGTCGATGCCACATTTGAAGTCGACGCAACTTTGATTTCAATTCGACGCAGAAGACAAAGTTCAAATCCAAGTCTTCAACTCGATGGATACGTCGACAAGAACTCGACGCAATGTCGACATCTTAGTTCAGCCAGAGATAAGAAGGAATTTGAAGTAGCTTCTATTAGAACTAAGAGGTGCGTCGATATGAAAGATAATGAATTTGACGCAGCGTCGAATACATACATAAATAATATGTTTCTCTGCCCTTTCTGATGCTTTTCCAAAAGATCTACAAGGCTGAAATCTGCTCTGTAACAGCTCAATTATTGCCAAGAATGGAATGGAGTATTTCAGAGATACAACAAATGCATTCTTGGAAGTTATTCAAATCAGACTTGATGGGTCGGGAACAGAAATAGAAGGAAACATTTATTGTCAAATGAACATTCCTTCTAAGGTGAAATTAGAATAATAAAGAAATTCAAACACTAATGGTCAGAGAATAAATATGCTGAGGAAGAAAGATAACGACAATGAATTTAATGATTCTTACTTCTTTTTCTTCTTCATCATCATCCTGAAGCTTTCTCTCTGAACAAGAAAAGGAGAACAAGAACCTCTCTGTACAGATATACAAGGCTGCTGCTGCTTCTTAATCTCACAACAATAAGCCAACATGAGTACATATATTAACAGGATAAAAAGAATCTAACCATTGCATTCTTCTCTATCATATGCAAGGGTTCATCATATACAGATCCCGAAGAATACCAAAATAGAGCATCCAGTGTGATAGCTGCTATTGGATTCATACAGCAGAATCCCAGTCTTCTTCTTCTTTCTTAATTCTCTGTTATTATTATGTAACTGTAAAAGAGTCCTAAGAATCCCTCTCCAAAGAATTTAGTTGGTTCTAAGAGTCTCCTTATCAAAAGACTCAGTGGTTCTATGAGTATCCTCATAAAAAGACTCAATCAGTGGTTCTAAGAGTCTTATTATCAAAATACTCAGTGGTTCTGAGAGTCTCCTTATCAAAAGACTCAGTGCTACATCTGAGAGTCTCCTTATCAAACGACTGATGCACATATAGTGCAATCCTACTAGGTGTTAGAAGAGTAGACTACCTATATTTTGGGGAACCACTATTAAATTTTTGTGTCTTTTGTGTTGTCCCCTTTACAGTTTTCAATTTTTCTGTGATTACTTTATTTTGTATTAGTGTTGATGATTGCATAGTACTTAATAGTTCGTATTGTGTGTGTGTGTGTATATTAGGGTAAAGTTTTTAAACCTCTATTCACCCCCCTCCTCTAGAGAATACTCAGAGGCACACTGTGCACTTTAAGTTATGAGAGATAGGTTGATCATACAAAGGCTAACACCTTGATCACAAGATATCCTCATGATGAGTCCTGATCATATACACATTTATGGACTCATCCGGGCCGTTATTTAGTCATTTCTCCGCACTTTAGCCTTGTTATAGTTTATATTTGATAATCCATGCTAGGTGCACATCTAGGCCCACTTTGGTGTGATTTTCGTACTTATTGTCATTAGTAGTATTCATGTGCTGTCAAGTGCCACTTTCAGTGGCTAAATCTGTGGTTGTGCTGGAATAGGAGTCGTGCAAGTGTTCCCGGTGCAATTCTGCACAGGAACACTGCGCACGATCGCCGGTTCTATTGCGCACGACCACTGGTCGTGCGCCACTGATCGTGTGCACTTAACCTTCTTTTCACGAGTTTTGTTTGGTGCAGTGCGCACGCCCACCAATGCCAGCGCGCACGACCACCGGTCGTGCGCCACTGCTCATGCGCATTTGCCATTAAATTTCTGAGTTCTGTTTGCTGAAGTGCGCACGACCATCAACTCCAGTGCGCACGACCACCGGTCGTGCGCCACTGTCCGTGTGCACTTAACATTTATTTTATGAGTTCTGTTTCATCTAATGCGCACGACCATCGACGATAGTGCGCACGACCACCGGTCGTGCGCCACTGGTCGCGCGAACATTTTATTTTATAATTTCGTATCTTGCAGGTTCCACCCAGGCAGTGCGCACGATCGCAGAATTCCAATGCGCACGACCACTGGTCGTGCGCCAATGACCGTGCGCAGTATTTATTCCAGCGCCTATTTAAATGCCTGTTGCGATTTTTAGGGTATGATCAGCCGCCGGGAGCAGAGTTCCTGTTCCGTACGCCGCCGACCTCCACCGTGGGACGCCTCCACTTCATCTTCTATGCAAGGGGAAGCCTCCTCCACCCATTCCAAGACTTCCTCCATTGTCCATGAGTGTTCTCCATCGTCCGCAAGCCTCCAAGCAACCATTCTCTCATTCCGCCCGGTGAGAAGAAGAAGGAACCTGAAGTCAAAGACGACGGAGCTACGTAGGGAGATAGTGACAGCTCTCTACGCCGGAAGCATAGTCCGCCCGAGTCCGGAGGTAGCCCGACAACCTACCATTCCGGCCGTGAACGGCCGCTAGTCTTCACCATCGGTTATTTCTTTCCTCTTTCCTCCATTGTACTCGTTGAACCGTGTAAACTCAAATATTATGATGATGTTTGTTGAAATGAATGTTTCCTTGTTGTTCTTCATGGTTTGCTTGTGATTCACTCCGTTCTCACTCACTCACTCACTCGCACACGCACGCAAGGTGTTTGTTCCGTGTTAGCAAGATCTAACGACGGTTGTGAAGAGGTGTTTACGACCCTCACCCTTTCGCGCTAGAACACACTCCATTCCGCCTCACGAAGCACGGCATCGCGGCCGTTGCATCCATCTCACCTTGCGAAGCGGTGTTTTCGACCCGCATCTTTTTTTTGTTGTTGTTAAGATTAGGAAACCCAACCAAGAACCCCCCCCCCCCCCTTTTTCATGTGTGTTTTGCTTGTGTAACAAGAGTCACGCTACGCGTTTCGTTCACCCAACCTGCATTCCTCAAGAGACCGACATTCAGGGAGTCCACTCTCCACATTTATTACTTGACAGTGACCGGTGCACTTGCCGACACGCATCAAGTTTTTGGCGCCGTTGCCGGGGAATGCAGGCGTGTTTCGTCTTGTGTTGTGACTTTCGTTATACGAGCAGTTGTTTTTGATTTTCTTTGTTTTCTTTTTGTTTGTGACAGTGCATGCAGAGACAAGCCGCAGGGGAGCTAGTACCCTTCAATCCTGAGATTGAACGGACCGCTCGCGCACGAAGGCGCGCGGCTGCCATACAAGCGGCAATGGGTGATCAGGTAGACCCAAATGATGGTGACGCAAGAGCGCCCGGCGTGGGGCAACATCAGCCTGGAGACGAGCAGGAGGCGGTCAGGCCTCGGCCCCGCACGATGAGGGACTACACCACTCCAACTGCTGGGAGTGTGTATCCGGGGTTTGGGCCCAATATTATGAATAATCAGTTTGAGATCAAGCCAGCGATCTTAAACATCATCCGGAACAACGCTCAGTTCTCGGGGTTGGCCAGCGAAGATCCGCATCTGCATCTGGCGGAGTTTTCTGATATTTGCGGAACCTTCCGCTACGCGGGGATTGCTGACGACACGGTCAAGCTTAGACTGTTTCCCTTTTCACTTCGCGACAAAGCAAAGGTGTGGCTCCACTCCATTCCGCCCGGGACTGCTGCAACTTGGGATGCCCTCGCATCCAAGTTCCTTGCTAAATTCCATCCTGTGGATAAGATTGTAAGCTTGCGGCGGGAGATCGCCACATTTCGCCAACTTGACCAAGAGACCCTTGCTGAAGCTTGGGAGCGCCTCAACGATCTCCTTCGCCGTTGCCCTGGCCACGAGCTCCAACCATGGAATGTGGTTGAATTGTTCTACTTCGCGATCGAGCCCAACTACAGGGCAATGATCGATGCTGCGGCGGGTGGCACCTTGATGAACCACACCCCTGAGGAAGCCCTTCGAATTCTGCGCGACACTGCCTCCCATAGTACATTCTGGACTGCAGGGAGAAATGCACCAAGAAGCGGCCAAGGTCTTTTCATGGTCGACTCTCTCCCCTCTCCATCCGCGACTGCTGCTGTCATTACCTGCGATGGATGTGGAGGCGGAGGCCACCACGCGTATGAGTGTTCGGGGAACAACGTGGCAGGTGACTTCGCACACTTGAACTTGAACGAATCTGTTAATTATGTAGGAAATCAGCCTAGGGGGGCGCCTTTCAATAATGCTTATAATCCGGGAGCGAGAAGTCACCCGAACTTCTCGTGGAATCCAAACACACCTGGCCAACGATGGGCACCGGGGCAGCATCAAAACGATGCTTACGCCTCCGGGAGCCAACCGAGGCCACCACACCCGGACTATAATCAAGCACCCCCTACTCAAAAAAAGAGTAATCTAGAAGAGATGATGGAGAAATTCATGCAAGTAGCTAATTTGAATATGGTAAATCAAACTGCATCCATGCGAAACCTGGAAACGCAGTTGGGCCAATTGGCCCAAGTGCTAACCGAGCGATCGCAGGGGACCCTTCCCAGCAACACAGAGAAGAACCCAATTGATCAAGGGAAGAGTCTTGGGGATGTGGTAGAGGTTGAACCGAGTGAGCTGGTAATTTCTTGTTCCATCAACAATTTTGAAACGAAAGCTTTGTGTGATTCTGGTTCATCTCGCAATGTCATTGCATTGCAAGATGTAGCTAAATTACAACTGGAAATGAACACGGAGGAAAGGAAATCCCTTGTGCTTGCCAATGGGACTGTTATTCAATCCGAGGGGGAAGTGAAGAATGTGGAGGTAACAGTTGAGGGGACAACTGTTGTTGCTGATTTTCAGGTTTTGGGCCCGCAGGACAATCATTCTATTCCTATCTTGGGTGTGCCGTTCTTGAAAGGGAGCGGCGCCACCCTTGATTTTGCTACGGGGTGCATTTCCCTAACCAATTTGGTGCTGCAGCCCACTTGCCCCGAAGCCACAGCTGAAACATTCACTCCGCCCCCTCCGTTTAATTTTGATGAATCATTGAGCTGTGCAGGGCCTGAAGAAGTCAAAGAATCAAGTGAAGGGAAAACGGAGGAGTACCTGTCTAGTGAAGAAGAAGAAGTTGATCTTCGGCGAGAGTTTGGTTCCGAGACGGAGGAGGACTGCAATTCGAGAAACGTTGACGTGAATGTAGTTCGGGATGCGGATTATTTATCTCCCTGTGTTGAATCTTGTAATAAACAATCTAAGCGTTCCATCTCCTGGGCCGATCCGGTAGTCACCACGATGCCGGAAGTGACGCCACCCGCCACTAAGGCGGAAAATTCTGAAAACTTTCAACGGTGGCAGTCTCCGACTGTCACCAAACTTAAAAAGGAAAAACTTCTGCGCGAGGCTCGTGCTGCCGCTCTTCGTGGCAAGGTGGCGGAGGTTAGGGGAGCATTGGGTAATACCAGTGCTGGCCCTAAAGCCTTCACCTCCCGCCTACGTGCTGCGGGAGATGCGCACCATAAGAGCGCTTTCAGCTGATTTGTGTTTTATTTGATGTGGTGAACTGTTCTAGAACTCCTCTTTTAATTCCTGCACTTTATAAACAATGCTAATACAGGTATTTGGTCCAGCTTAAGGACGTTAAATGAAAGCGCTACTGGGAGACAACCCAGATTTCCTGATTTCGTATTTCTCTTTATCTAACTTCTTTTAGTTCAGCTTTTGCATTTGCTTGTGTTGTTTTGAGTTTGTGCTTGCAGGTTTTGTGTTCGATGGTGCGGATGCTGCGGACTATTCCTGTTCATAAACGCCAATCGTCTGGTGTGCTCAATTCTAAGCATTGGGTAACATTTTCTCCCCTCTTTTTGCTTCCACTTGCTAGATATATTGTTTAGACTAAGTCTGGGGGAGCGGTTGTTGTTATCCACAGTGCACGAGTTGCACTGCATACTAGAAGGTTGCTTTTTATTCACCTTTATCATTATCATCGTTTTCATGCTTCACACACCACTTCACCCACTTGAGTGCGCGCTTATCTTTTTGTTGTTGTTCAGGTTAGACTATTTTGGTTGGAATGTGAAATAGGTTGTTAACATAAGAATTATTATTTGGAGTGCGATGTTGACTCACGTAGTGTTCTAGTCACTTCGCATGTTATGGTAGAATCTGAGTAGAACTAGATTTTCTTTATGCATTTAATTTATGTTTAGTATTTCTGCGTAAATTTAGATTTATTTTACTCAAGTGGTGAATTTGAACGAAATTGACGATAACCCCAGCACCTCATCGATAACCCGGTGTTGTGTGTGTGCGATTACTAGTCGTGTGTTGCTCGAGTCGGGAGGAAGGTTTACCTTTCTCGTGGGCTAAGAACTTGCCCCAAGCGACTCTCGAAGCATGGGTGAGAGCGACTCGTCGAGTTAAACATGATGTAGGCCACCCTTTGGCTAGTTTGAGCTTTGTTATTCCATGTCCATTTCGTTCACCGTTGCAAGCCAAATTTGTGCCTACCAATCCTTTGTTCAGCTCCTCTTCATCAACCAAAGCCTGAAGCCTATCCTACACCCGCAACCAAATTGTTTTAAACTGCGCTCATAAGTCTCAACTTGTGTGGTGTGTGGAATCATTGTGTCATGAAGGGAAATAAAGTCTATCTGCTGATTTTGAACCAACCGGAGGATACATAAAAGAAGTAAAATATGTTAAAAGAAAAAAAAAGAGTATTTTGAAAGAAATCCTTCCGAGCTAAAAAAGACAATCTGTTGGTATTTGTGAAGTAGGTCGTGTGCACACCTGGTTTTCATCATAAGTCTGGGGGTGTGTCACACGAGCATAGTTGTTGGTCTTGCGTGGTGCAGCGTTCCGTTAGCTCACTTGGGTTGCATAGCCGCCGTGTTTAACTTTGAATATCATACCGTAACCTAAGCCCCGTTTTAATCCTATAATTCCTACTGATTTGATTTGCGAGTTTGCTAGCGCCGTGGAGAGAGTGTGACCGGGCAAGCGTATGGTTCGCGACGTTGATGGATTTCAGCGGAGTTATTCCTAAGCCCCGATCTTTTGCAACACCCGCCTCAATATCTTGTCACTTTCACACCGGGCATGATCGTCAAATTCTTCATAATTCTCCAACTGAGTATAACTAAATCTTTACTTACACTTTAATACTCATGTAAATTAGTTAGCACAGTTAGAATCTCCTTCTGCTAGAATCTCTACTCGCATGCGTATGTTACTTCGCACCGTACTCCCTTGTGTAATTCTCTATGTTAACTATCGTTTTCACACTCCGCCAGATTCGTTTGCTCAGGACGCGCAAACAGTTAAGTCTGGGGGTGTGATGAGTCCTGATCATATACACATTTATGGACTCATCCGGGCCGTTATTTAGTCATTTCTCCGCACTTTAGCCTTGCTATAGTTTATATTTGATAATCCATGCTAGGTGCACATCTAGGCCCACTTTGGTGTGATTTTCGTGCTTATTGTCATTAGTAGTATTCATGTGCTGTCAAGTGCCACTTTCAGTGGCTAAATCTGTGGTTGTCCTGGAATAGGAGTCGTGCAAGTGTTCCCGGTGCAATTCTGCACAGGAACACTGCGCACGATCGCCGGTTCTATTGCGCACGACCACTGGTCGTGCGCCACTGATCGTGTGCACTTAACCTTCTTTTCACGAGTTCTGTTTGGTGCAGTGCGCACGCCCACCAATGCCAGCGCGCACGACCACCGGTCGTGTGCCACTGCTCGTGCGCATTTGCCATTAAATTTCTGAGTTCTGTTTGCTGAAGTGCGCACGACCATCAACTCCAGTGCGCACGACCACCGGTCGTGCGCCACTGTCCGTGTGCACTTAACATTTATTTTATGAGTTCTGTTTCATCTAATGCGCACGACCACCGACGATAGTGCGCACGACCACCGGTCGTGCGCCACTGGTCGTGCGAACATTTTATTTTATAATTTCGTATCTTGCAGTTTCCACCCAGGCAGTGCGCATGATCGCAGAATTCCAGTGCGCACGACCAGTGGTCGTGCGCCAATGACCGTGTGCAGTATTTATTCCAGCGCCTATTTAAACGCCTGTTGCGATTTTTAGGGTATGATCAGCCGCCGGGAGCGGAGTTCCTGTTCCGTACGCCGCCGACCTCCACCGTGGGACGCCTCCACTTCATCTTCTACGCAAGGGGAAGCCTCCTCCACCCATTCCAAGACTTCTTTAATTGTCCGTGAGTGTTCTCCATCGTCCGCAAGCCTCCAAGCAACCATTCTCTCATTCCGCCCGGTGAGAAGAAGAAGGAACCTGAAGTCGAAGACGACGGAGCTACGTAGGGAGATCGTGACAGCTCTCTACGCCGGAAGCATAGTCCGCCCGAGTCCGGAGGTAGCCCGACAACCTACCATTCCGGCCGTGAACGGCCGCTAGTCTTCACCATCGGTTATTTCTTTCCTCTTTCCTCCATTGTACTCGTTGAACCGTGTAAACTCGAATATTATGATGATGTTTGTTGAAATGAATGTTTCCTTGTTGTTCTTCATGGTTTGCTTGTGATTCACTCCGTTCTCACTCACTCACTCGCACACGCACGCATGGTGTTTGTTCCGTGTTAGCAAGAGCTAACGACGGTTGTGAAGAGGTGTTTACGACCCTCACCCTTTCGCGCTAGAACACACTCCATTACGCCTCACGAAGCACGACATCGCGGCCGTTGTATCCATCTCACCTTGCGAAGCGGTGTTTTTGACCCGCATCTTTTTTTTGTTGTTGTTAAGATTAGGAAACCCAACCAAGAACCCCCCCCCCCCCCCCCCCTTTTTCATGTGTGTTTTGCTTGTGTAACAGGAGTCACGCTACGCGTTTCGTTCACCCAACCTGCATTCCTCAAGAGACTGACATTCGGGGAGTCCACTCTCCACATTTATTACTTGACAGCGACCGGTGCACTTGCCGACACGCATCACCTCACTCATATTTTTTTTATTTAAAACTATTTCCAACAAAAATATGAGTTCCAAGGAATATGCATCAACAAGACCACCATTGTGTAACCTAAATACGTTTACACTTTGGAAGGCCAGAATAAAGTTATATATGAACTCCATTGATGAAGACATCTTTGATGTTATTATTTCAGGTCCCCTAGCTCCAGTCAGACAATATGTCAGTGGATCTGTGACTCAGCAAGTTGTGCCTAGAAATGAATGGACAGATGCTAAAAAGAAGCAGAATGTATGTGATGAGAAAGAAATGAACATTTTGTTGTCTACAATGTGTGAAGACATCTTCTAGAAAGTAGCTGATTGCCAATCTGCAAAAGAGATCTGGGAATCTCTCTCCAGATTGGTAGAAGGATGCTCTGATGAAAGAAAGCACAGAAAGTCCCTTCTCTTATCCCAGTATGAGAACTTTCAAAAGAAAGCTGAGGAGAGTGTCACAGAAATGCATGATTTATTCAGCACCATAATAAATGAACTGAAAGGTTTGGATAATGAGATCACTCTGACTGAAATAAATGATATGCTTCCAATGTCCTTCCCAAGCTCATGGGACTCAGTGTCTGGGCCATTAGAGAATCCATATGCCATAGAGAGATCTCTACTTATGCTTTGCTAGGAAAGCTCAAATCTTATGAGCTGCTACTGAAGAGTAGGGCTGAGACAGAGAATAAAGAGATAGTCTCAACTCCTATCCAAAGGAGTCTTTCCTTGAAGGCTGATGAAGGAGAGCTTTCCACTCCTGAAGATGAAATGTTCAGTTTGTAAGCAAGAAAATTCGGAAAGAGGGTAGAGATAGAAGACTCGAGAAGAAAAGAGTGGAGCTCAAAACCCAGATTTGATAACACTCCAAAGTACGAAGTGATCTATTTTCCTGCAGGAAACTAGGACATATAGATCCTGAGTGTCCTAAAGAGCAACAGGACAAGAGAAGTAGTAGAAAGGAGCACAAGAAGAAGTCCTTCAAGAGAAAGGACAAGAAGAACGGAAAGTGTTTTATTGCTGAAACCTACATTGAGACAGAATATGAATCAAGCTCTTCATCAGAGAGTGATGAAGAAATTGATGTTGAAGATGCATTCCTGATGGCATTGAATGTCTCCTCAGAGGATGAAGGAGACCAGCTAAGTCTTTTTGAAAACTTTGACTTTGACTTAGATGATTTCAAAATTAGCTTTAAAGAATTCTGTATGGACTATCTTAAGGTGCAAAAAGAAATTGAAAAAGTTAGGGAATAATTGGAAAACTTCAAGAAAGATGATCTATACTCAGTAAATCAGGATTTAAGAAATCAAATTCATAATAAGTAATCAAAACTAACTGAAATAACAAATGAAAACTCAAAGCTAAAAGAAGAGCTAACAAAGGAAAAGGCCTTTGAGGACTCACTCAATGGAAGGAGTCAAAAGCTCAAAGATATTACACAAAATCTCTCCATGTGATTGAAGGGTCTAGGAGAAGACCCATGCACTGGAATAGAAGTCCCTATTAGACCTGCCTGGAAAAATTTAGTTAGATTTCTTAGACCTAGTGACTACCAAACAAATGAGAGGAGTTTAATATTTAAGGATCAGGATATTAATAATCCTGATAAAATAACTGTATTTAATAGAGTAAATCCAAACAATGAAAATAAATCTCTAGGGAAGAGTAATTCAGAGAAAGTAACAACCAACAATCAAAAGGCTAAAGTCAAAAGTAGAATAATTAGACATTCTGCAGATCTATTATATCTAGATACATTTTATGCACATTTCCCGCACCAAGATAATAAATCTAGGTTTAATAAACCCATTCTCTACAATCCAAAAGGATATCATGGAAGACCACTCTACTCTTTCATTTCTCTTTATAATGATAAAAGAAAAGGGCCCAAGGTAACCTGGGTACCTTCTAATGATTGAGTTACTTGTGCAGGAAGGTGTGTAGTTCTTCCCCTTAGAGAGAGTGAAGGGAAAAAGAAAGAACTAAATGATCAATAATGAAGTGCATATATTCAAAGGGAGTGATTTCTACTCTAAAATCCTTTGTTGATTTTATAGTTCACAAAAATAAGGTTATAAATAATATTCTTTAATAAAAATCATTGCTGGGAAAAACAACAAGAAGTTTCTAAGAAAATAGAATTGTACATTCAGAGTTGTGTCGAATTGAATTTGATGTACAGTCTAATTATACTCGACGCTAGCTTCGAGAGGCATATATATCAAATAATTCGAATAATATTCGATGCAGCGTCGAACTCATATCAACGCAAGCGTCAATTTAATAATTTCTCTACAAATTCAAAGGTATGTCGAGTCCTAATCGACGCAACGTCGACATGACAAGCGCGCGCAGTTTTGCTTCTAGAAGCTTCTTCAAGACATTTTAGCGCGCTGAATATTAATCTTTGTCGACGGTGCATCGAATATAACCCTAAGTTGTGACGAATCGTCTTCTTTTAAGCAACTTAGATGTCGAATTTTCACGCATTTGAATTCTCTCATTCTTGCTCTCTTGCTTCCTTTTTATTCCAACTCTCTTGCGCTCTGCTCCCTCTTTCTCTCTTTCTCATGTACTTGCAATTTTTACAGATAAGATGGCTCCACCGAAGGTAAACTCAGGATTTGACATTGACATAGAATCATTCATTGCTGCAGCAGAAAGTTTTAAAGCGATCTTGGATCTCTTCCAAATAGCAGGACTCACAAAACTGATTTTTGCCAGATGCAAGATATATGATGTAAAATTAACAGAGCTGAAAGATAAAATCCATATTGAAGAAGATGGGTCCCTTCGAGGGAATATCTCTAATACATATATTCATATTATTGAGGAATTGTTGAATCTCACCTTTGACTTGCCGGCAGGAGAGGAGCCATCTGAACTGACAGCTGAAGAAATTCGACAAGCATTGCAGATCATGAATTTCACTAAAG
This sequence comes from Dactylorhiza incarnata, assembly GCA_033032865.1. Classification (NCBI taxonomy): domain Eukaryota; kingdom Viridiplantae; phylum Streptophyta; class Magnoliopsida; order Asparagales; family Orchidaceae; genus Dactylorhiza; species Dactylorhiza incarnata. The sequence continues at coordinate 18,892,302 of JAWHQI010000019.1, read as the reverse complement.
ACAAGCCAATCAATCATAAGAATAATGATTTTCCTGAAGAGTATAGATTCCTGGTAGACATTGTAGGCAAGGTTTTACTATGCAAAATATCTGCTCATGATGCAACTCCCAAACAGCAACTACAGGTAATGGGAGTTCTGGTTCTGAACAAGAAGATAAACTGGGGGAGCTGCCTCATGAAGTTGATAGGATGCAAATATGGTAATAAGGAGAATTCTTACATGAGAGTGATGAGCCAAGTTCTGCTCCATCATTATCCAAGTGTATGCACATCAAAAGAGGTTCTAATTCCACCTAGCAAAAAAAATCAATATTGGGATCTTTTCAAATTGGACAAGGCAGATTCTGAAGCCTGGTCAAGCTTCCCCTCTCCTCCTTCTTCTCCAGTTCCACAATATCATGAGTTAAGTCTACCATATCCCCCAAGGAATACTGTTCTAGATGATGCCATGCTCAAAACCTCCAGTCAATTCCATCCACTCCAGCCCCAGAACCTACACCACAGATTCCTCTTCAACCACAACAACAAACATCCATCATCATTTCTACTAAAAATACTCTAGATAACCAGTCAACTCCCCTACCACAATCTCTCATTACTCCAGAAGATAATCAATCACTATCACCATTCCACCAAAACTTCCCATACTTCAATGAGGACCTATTCTTACCACACCTCTTGCCTCTACCTCACATTTTACTCCTTTTGATATTGAGCAAATAATTTCAAAGGCACTAGGATTGGCTACTGGAACATTTGTTGATGTAATGCTGACTCAAGCCAGAAAGTTCAACAGAAAGCACTCCTAGATGGAGAGTGAATTAATAGAATCAATAGATTCTCTACTGGTTCTCAAAATATATATGTCCTCCTCCATAGTGTTTAAAGAATTCTTAACCTCCCTGTTCAGTAAGGTTCAGAAGTGGGAGAATTTCCATGAGGAGGAAATGCTTGGTCAAGAAAAAGAGGGTGGCAAGGAGAAGGACAAGATAGTTGAAGCTGCTGAAGTTTCTGATCCTTATAATCCTAATAAGCTTATTGTATTTCAATCAGCAATTCCAGATGTTCTCTTAGAGGATGCAGATATCCAGGGGGAGTCTCTTACAAATACTCAAAAAAATCTTGCACTAAATTAGTGGGAGCTCCTTAAAAACTCAGGAGGGAGATGCTCTTTTAGTGGACGAGCCAATCCAATGGGAGCGTCTAGAAGATGATCAACTTTTTGATGAAGTTTCTTTGATAGCAAAGGAGGCTGCATAGTTAGCTGTAAAGGATGCACAAACTCAGGGGGAGCATCTCAATGAAGATGGCACTCAACAAGTAGCAAACATGATAGATGAAGAGGAAGATGGGCCTCCAGTGTTTGCCTCAAGAAAAGTGACACCACTGGTCTTCTCCAGAAAGAGGAAAACTTCTCCACAAGAGTAGAAGCAATACATGTATTCAAATGAGGAACAATTTCTATTATATCATCTCATTAACAATACTTGGAGACAATATTATCAATTGCAAATTTTTCATGTTGATGTATGCTTCTGTGCCATGATGATATTTTATGTGTATAATATATTTGTATGTTTGTACTCTCTTTTTCATTTATATATGACTGAAATCACTTAAACAAATTGTAAAATTAGTTGAGATAAATAGGAGGAGATTGTTGGGAAAAATATCATTTGATTTATCTAAACTAATTATATAAAAATGATTTCATTAGTTAGGATGAATTACACACATTATATAGGAAGGGTAATTTGGTCATTAGATGTCCTAGGATATCACACTCACATTAGAGTGTTAAGACCAGGTCAAAATGAGCACAAAATATAGCTGAGTTAAACTTGCATCGAATATAATTCGATGCAACCTCGACTAGAAGTCGACGCAACGTTGACTGAAAGTCGAAGCAACTCATGTTGCTTGTCGAAGTATCAATTGAAGTCGACGCAACGTAAAAATGAACTCGATGTAGAAGAAAGAGCCTGTTGAAGCCATCTTAGAAGTCGATGCAACTTCAATTTCAATTTGACGTAGAAGATTTCAAATCCAAATCTTCAACTCGACGGATACGTCGTTGAGAACTCGACGCAACGTTGACATCTGAGTTCAGTCAGAGTTAAGAAGGAAGTCAAAGTTGCTTCTATAAGAACTAAGAGGTGCATCAATATGAAGGATAATGAATTCAACTTCGCATCGAATACATGCACAAACTGTATGCTTTCTCTATCCTTTATGATGCTTTTCCAGAAGATTTATAAGGCCGAAAACTGCTCTCTAACATCTCATTTATTGCCATGAATGGAATGGAGTATTTCAGAGATACAACAGAGACATTGTTGGGAAAAACCACTTGGATTTAAATTAACAAATTATCTAAAAGTGATATTAATTCTTAAGATTTAATTTCACATTATATAGTGAGGGTAATTTGGTCATTAGATGTCTTAGGATATCATACACAACTTGGAGTCCAGAGAAATACAAGCACAAATTTGGTTAAGTTAACAATTGCGTCGAATAGTATTCGACGCAACTTCGACTTTATGTCGACGTAACTTAGACTAGAAGTCCAAGCAACCCAACCTTTTTGTCGAAGTAGATCAAGTCAATGCTATGTCGAAAGGATATCGACGTAGGTAAAGGAGCTGTCGAAGCTGTCTTTGAAGTCGATGCAACTTTGACTTCAATTCAACGCAGAAGGAAGAATCTGTCGAAGCTATCTGAATTCGACGCAATGCAGATGATGAAGTTTAGATTCAAGAATTCAACTCGACGGCTACGTCGATAATCAATCAACTTAGCATCGATATCTGAGTTCAACCAGAGCTTGAAAGAAATCGTTGCTGCTTTTACAAGAACTCGAAGGTGCATCGATATGAGAGAAAGAGAACTCGTCGCAACATCGAATACAGTCTCAAAAGGAAACCTTTCAGCTGTTATTTTGGGACTCTCTCTCAAGGACCACAGCACTGAAGACCGTTCTACAATGGCTCATTTATTGCCTAGAATAGAAAGGAGCAATAAAGAAGACAACAAAAGCTTTCTTGGAAATGATGAATACAGCTGGAGAATGGGTCGTGCATTAATGAGGAAAGGAAGAGAAATTATCCAGGCCAATACCTTTTCAGCATACTCTGAAAAAGGAAATAAATTCAAATTAAATCATGGAAAATAAATAAGAAGATCAGAGAGAAGAAACTAGAGCATTCATCACATATTAAAATTCTATCGATTAGGGTTCACCTTCTTCTTCCCTCCTGAACCCTAAACGACAGTGAAGAACAAATACTACTCTCTTTCAGCACAGTGAAAAACAGAAGGCTGCTCTTCATCAAATATCATATAGCATCCAGATTTGAAGAGAAGAAACTGACAGGATCTGAAGCTTATAACCTCTGCAAATCATCTATATCAAAAGCAAGGGTTCATCTTTAGCAGATCCAGAAAAGAGAAAACTGAAGCAGAAGTCTTCATCATAATTCTTATAGCGGAATTCATTTCTCTATTTCCTTCTCCTTTCCTTCAACTGTAAAAGAGTTTTTAGAATCCCTCTTCCAAAGGATTGAGTGTTTCAAGATCTCCTTATCAAAAGATCTGTTGTTCAAGATCTCCTTATCAAAAGATCTGTGGTTCAAGATCTTCTTATCAAAAGATCTGTAGTTCAAGATCTCCTTATCAAAAGATCTTTGGTTCAAGAGTCTCCTTATCAATAGACTCAGGCACAAGTGTTCTTGCTTACCAGGAGGTAGAAGAGAGGAGTACCCACATTTTGGGGAACCTCTATAAAAAATCCTTGTGTTTGTGTTGTGCTTTTCTGTGCCGTCCCTTTAACTTTTCTGCATTTACTTTCAATAATATTTATTCTGTCTGTGTTTTGTTTGTGAGCATAATTCCTTAGTTAGTTTTATTGTTTGCACAGTTTGAATATAAAAAGACTTAAATCACAATTCACCCCCTCCCCCTCTAATGGATTCTCAGAGGCACATTGTGCACTTTCAATTGGTATCAGAGGGAGGTTGATCATTAAAAGGCTAACACCTTGATCAAAAAGACCTCCTACTTTTATTTCTTTACTATAAAAATATTTTATAAAGAAAATGAGTTCTAATGATTATGCCTCAACAAGACCTCCACTGTGTAGCTTGAATAAGTTTACACTCTAGAAAACCAGAATAAAACTCTACATCTATTCTATTGATGAAGACATATTTGATGTCATTACTACAGGACCACCAACTCCATACAAAGGAGATGCCAGTGGGACTTCAACTCAGGAACCTGTGCCCATGGTAGAGTGGACTAAAACAGAGAAAAAGCAGAAGGCATGTGATTCCAAAGCCATGAATATTCTGGTCTCCACTATGTTAGATGACATTTTCTAGATAGTTGCTGACTGTCAATCAGCTAAAGAAATCTGGGAATCACTTTCCAGACTTATAGAAGGAAGTGCTGATGAACTAAAGGACAAGAAGTCCCTTCTCATATCCCAGTATGAAAACTTTTAGAAGAAAGTTGAAGAGACAGTTGCTAATATGTATGGAAGATTTAGCATGATCATTAATGAGCTCAGAGGCTTGGACAAGGAGATATCCTTGACTGAAATTAATGATAAAATCCTCATGTGCTTCCCTAGCTCATGGGATTCAAGGATCTAGGCCATCAAAGAGTCCAGATGCCATAGAGAAATCTCTACTAAGGCTTTGCTTGGAAAGCTAAAGTCATATGAGATGCTCCTTAAGAACAGGGCTGCATCAGAGGAAAAGGAGTCAACCCCTGCTCCTCTCCAAAGGAGCCTTGCTCTAAAAGCTTCTGAAGGAGAGCCATCCAATCCTGAAGATGAAATTTTAGTCTTCTAGCAAGGAGATTCAGAAAATGGGTCAAGACAGAAGACTCAAGGAGAAGAGAGAGGAGATCTAAGCCCAGATATGATAAGACTCCAAGGAAGGAGATTATCTGCCTCACTTTCAACAAACTAGGGCACATAGCTCCTGAGTGCCCTCAAAATCAAAGGGATAAGAGCAGCAACAAGGATGAGAAGAAGAAGAAGTAGCCTCTCAAAGGGAAGGACAAGAAGAAAGCCAAGGGTTTGATTGTTGAAACCTGGAGTGACTCTGAAGCAGAGTTAAGCTCCTCATCATTTGAAAGTGATGATGAAGCAGAAGAAACCTGCATGATGGCACTGTGGATGTCATCAGATGAAGAAGAAGAATAGGTAACCCTGTTTGATGATTTTGATTTTTTACTTTTGATGATTTTAAAACATGCTTTAAAGAATTTTATATTGATTTTAGTAAAATTCAAAAAGATTTAGAAGCAGATAGTGAAAAATTAGAAAACTTTAAGAAGTATGGTCTATATGTAAGAAACCAAGACCTAGTAGAAGAAATAGATAATTAGAATTAACTGAAATCAGAAAAGAAAATCTAAAGTTAAAGGAAGAGCTAGCAAAGGCAAAAGCCTTTAAGGACTCACTCAATGGGAGGAGTCAAAAGCTCAGAGACTTCACAGAAAATCTCTCCATGAGATTTAATAACCTAGGGCAAGGAGCAGAGCCATCCACTAGTACAGAAATCCTAAGGAAACCTGCCAGGAAAAATCCAATTACCTTCATTAGACCTAGTGATTATGAATCATGTGAGGATAGTGCAAGAACTAAGGCTCAGGAAGCTAATCAACCAAAGAAAACAACCACAGATAATAAAACAAATCTTGACAAAGAAAAGAAATCTCAAGGGAAAAATAATACAGTTAAACTAAACAATCAAAAGGCTAAAGCCAAACCTTGGATAATAAAACATTCTGCTGATCTTCTGTATTTAGATACATTATATACTCACTTTGAGTATCAAAATAATAGGTTAGGGAAACCCATTCCTTATCATCCAAAAGGGTATCATGAAAGACCCTTCTATTCTTTCATTGAACCCTACAATGGTAAAAGCAAAGGGCCCAAGGTAACCTGGGTTCCTTCTAATGTTTGAATTGTTGGTGCAGGATTAGGTAGGGTCCCACTCAATAGAGAATGGAGTGAAAAGAAAGATGTGGGTCATGAAGAAAGAACTAAATGAAACCAAGGGAGTAATTTCTTCTTTAATACCTCCTTGATTATCCTTATAGTTCATAAAATTAATATCATAAACTCTATTTTCAATAAATATAATTGCTGGGAATAGTAGCAAGAATTTTCTTAGAAAATAGATCTATTCATTCAGAAGTGCGTCGAATAGAAGTCGACGTACCATCGACTCCTACTCGATGCCAACGTTGAGAAGCACTCAGAGTGGATAATTCGAATAGAATTCGACGCAGCGTCAAGTTCATATCGACGCATGCATCGACTTAATGGTCGCCGATCATAGTCAAGGTCGCATCGATTGGAAATCGACGTGACATCGACAAGACTACATCGACTTAAGGAATGCTGAACAATCTCGTAGTTGCATCGAATATTAATCGACGCAATGTCGATATAACAGCGCACGCAGAGTTACTTCTAGACACAATCTCGACATATGTTTGTGCGCCAAATAATAAATATTATCGACAGTGCTTCGACTTAAACCCTAAGTTGCGACGAATCGTCTTCTTTTAAGCAACTTCAGCGTCGAATCATCTAAGCTTTCGGATTTTCCTCTCTTTGCTCTCTTGTTCTGCACTTCTCTCATGTTGTTCTCTCTTTCATTTTTTCTCGTTTTCTTTTGCAGGTACCTCACATCAATGGCTGCACCAAAAGTAAACTCTGGTTTTGATGTGGATGTTGGTTCTTTCAGTGCAGCGGCCGGAAGCTTCAAGGACATTCTTGACCTATTTCAAGATGCTGGCTTGACCAAGCTGATATCCACAAGATGCAAAATCTTTGATATCGAACTGACTAGGTCTAAAGATAGTGTTCAAATAGGAGAGGATGGATCCCTCAAGGGAAAAGTGTCTGACACAGATGTACAGATAACAGTGGAGTTACTGAATCAAACATATGATCTTCTAATTGGGAATGAGTCAGATGAATTAACAGGGGATGAGACCAAGAGGGCCCTGGAGATTATGAAGTTCAAGAAGGATAAGCCCATAAATCTAAAGAAGATCGATCTGGCAGAAAAATACAGATTCCTTGCTGACATAGTAGGGAAGGTGTTGCTTTGTAAGATTTTAGCACATGATGCTATTCCCAAGCAACAACTTTAGAAAATGGGAGCTCTTATTCTTAATAAAAAGATAAATTGGGGGAGATGTCTTTTGAAAATAATTGGGCACAAGTACTCTCATATGGAAAATGCATATATGAGAGTTATGAGCCAAGTACTTCTCCACCACTACCCAGCAGTGTGCAAATCAAAGGGAGTGCAAATTCCACCAGGGAAAAGAATCAATATAGGAATCTTCTCAAAGTGGACCAGGCAAATCTTGATGCCTTGTCAAGCCCCATCTTCTCCTTCTTCCTCTCCAATTCCACAGGACACTGTCCCAGATCTCCCTCAGGAAGCTATTCCAGCACAATCATCTCCTCACCAGCATCAACAACAACAATAACAAAACTTCCACTCCATCCCATCTACTTCAGTCCCTGAGACAACACCTCACATTCCTCAACAACAACCATCAACTAGTACCTCACACTCTCAGTCTGCTCCTCCACCACCACCACCATCAATCCATATCTCCCTAAAAACCTACCATGCACTCTCTCCCATCCAAGAGGACTTACAACCATCACCTCCTCCATCTATCACACATATTCCCCAATTGACCTTGAGCAGGTCATCTCTAAGACAATTGGCTTGGCCTCCACTACTTTTGCTAATCTATTAGCCACCCAAACCAGAAAGTTTGACAGAAAATACTCCCAGATGGAGGCTGAATTGCTAGACTCTAAAAGATCTCTACAGGGGCTCAAAGAGTTCATATCCCACTCCCTAGTAACAAAGGGTTTTTAACCTCTCTTACCAGCAAGGTTAAGAAGTGGGAGAAAATTCAGGAGGAGGAAGGACCTACTCTAGTGATGAGTGTCCATGACAAGAAAAATGAAGCCCCTGAGAAAATTACTACTTTCCAAAATGTCCAGGGGGAGCCAGATCCAGAGAATTAAGTGGAAAGTGCTGCAGACATTCAGGGGGAGCTCCCATCTACTCAGGGGGAGCCTGTCCCAGATGTTCAAAGGAATCTGGAAGAAGAAATGGTTGTTGTGGATCAATTGAGCCTTAGGATGAAAATCTACTAGATGAGGTAGCAAAGATTGCCAAGGAGGTTGTTGATATTGCTAAGCTGAATGCACAAATTCAGGGGGAGCTTTCCAAAGACAATGTTGCTGAAGAAGCAAAAATTTCCCCTGAAGATGATGAGCCTCTACATATTGCCCCCAGGATGATTCCGAAAGTCTTCTCAAGAAAATGAAAAACTCCTGAGAAGGATCAATGACTTCAGGTATCTCTGCTTATATCTTCTGAAGAAAGAAAAACTGAATGTGGTATGGTGAAATAATATGACTTATTATACAATGTCTGAAATGATCTGAGATTTCATTCTGTTAGTCTTGTGCTATCTATGTTGTCTTGTATATTATGTTGCTTATATGAAAGATTGTGTAAAATCACTTTAACCAAGAATGTAAAATTTGTTAAGATAAATAAGGGGAGATTGTTGGGAATAATCCATTGGATTTAACTTAACAAATTATCTAAAAGTTATTTTAACTCTTAGGTTTTAATTACCCATTGTATAGTGAGAGTAATTTGGTCATTAGATGTCTTAGGATATCAAACACAACTTGGAGTATAAAGACCAGAGAATGACAAGCACAAATTGGGTTAAGTTAACAAGTGCGTCGAATAGTATTCGACGCAACATCGACTTCATGTCGATGTAACTTAGACTAGAAGTCCAAGCAACCCAACCTTTCCGTCAAAGTAGATCAAGTCGAGGCTACGCCGAAAGGATATCGACGTAGGTAAGGAGCTGTCGAAGCTGTCTTTGAAGTTGACGCAGCTTTGACTTCAATTCAACGCAGAAGAAAGAATCTGTCGAGGCTATCTGAAGTCGACGCAACGTCAACTACAACTCAACGCAGATGATGAAGTTCAGAGTCAAGTCTTCAACTCGATGGCTACGTCGATAAGCATTCGACGTAGCATCAATACCTGAGTTCAACCATAGCTTGAAGGAATTCGAATCTGCTTCTACAAGAACTCGAAGGTGCGTCGATAAGAGAGAAAGAGATCGACGCAACGTCGAATATAGTCTAAAACAGAAACCTTTTCAGATGTCATTTTGGGACTCTCTCTCAAGCACAACAATACTAAAGTCCGATATACAACGACTTATTTATTGCCTAAAATAGAAAGGAGCAATAAACAAGACAACAAAAGCTTTCTTGGAAAGGATGAATACAGCTGGAGAACGGGTCGTGCACAAATGAGGAATGGAAGAGAAATTGCCCAGGCCAATACCTTTTCAGCATACTCTGAAAAAGGAAACAAATTCAAATTAAATTAAGGACAATAAATAAGAAGATCAGAGAGAAGAAACTAAAGCATTCAACACACATTCAAATTCCGTCAATTAGGGTTCTCCTTCTTTTTCTTCCCTCCTGAACTCGAAAAGACAGTGAAGAACAAATACTACTCTCTTTCAGCACAGTGAAAAATAGAAGGCTGCTCTTCATCAAATATCATATAGCATCCATATTTGAATAGAAGAAACTGACAGGATCTGAAGCTCAAAACCTCTGCAAATCATCTATATCAAAAGCAGGGGTTCATGTTTAGCAGATCCATAAAAGAGAAAAATGATGCAGAAGGCTTCATCATAATTCTGATAGCGGAATTCATTTCTCTATTTCATTCTCCTTTCCTTCACCTTCCCTTTAACTGTAAAAGTGTTTTTAGAATCCCTCTTCCAAAGGATTCAGTAGTTGAAGATCTCCTTATCAAAAGATTTGTGGTTCAAGATCTCCTTATCAAAAGATCTGTGGTTCAAGATCTCCTTATCAAATGATCTGTGGTTCAAGGACTCCTTATCAAAAGATCTTTGGTTCAAGAGTCTCCTTATCAAAAGACTCAGGCACTGGTGTGCTTGCCTACCAGGTGTTTGAAGAGGGGAGTTACCACATTTTGGGGAACCTCTATAAAAAATCCTTGTGTTTGTGTTGTGCTTTTCTGTGCTGTCCCTTTATCTTTTCGGCAATTACTTTCAACAATATTTATTCTGCTTGTGTTTTGTTTGTGAGCATAATTCCTTAGTTAGTTTTATTGTTTGCACAGTTTGAATATAAAAAGATTTAAATCTCTATTCACCCCCCCCCCCCCTCTAGAGGATTCTCATAGACACACTGTGCACTTCCAGACATTCTTGGAAGTTATTCAATTCAGACATGACGGTCGAGAACAAAAATTGAAGGAAATATTTATTGTCCAATGGACATTCCTTCTAAGGTGAGACTAGAAGAAGAAAGAAATTCAAACACTAATGGTCAAAGAATAAATATGCTGAGTGTAACACCCCACTTTTCCCCAAAAAGGGCTGAAAGGAAGTACTGCCAGGATTCGTCGAAAGGACTTGAGTGGTCTCGATGAACAAGGCTAATTCGATGAGTGTTATCGGTGATCTCGGCGAATCGTTGACTGATCTCGACGAATCATTGAATGGGTTCAATGTGTATCGACGAACACTATGTGTGGTTCAATTTCAACGAATTGCCAAAGGGTCTCGACGAATCATCGATATGACTCGACAAATTAGCCTGATTACTCGACGAATGCAGATAGAGATCTATTTTTACTTGTTTCTATTTTGATGGAGCTTGATGTGAAATACATAGTCCGAAATCATTCTGATCCTTCTAAAAAATGAATCCAATGGATTGGATCTTGTTAAAATACCTTTAAGTATGTTTGGGAGATAACTTTAGGGTTATTTCTACCTTCATTATCTCTCTCCAACATTAAGGTTTCATTTGGTTCGGCGGTGGCGGATGCAACCGGCGGGTCCAAATGGAGCATTGGAACCGGAGGGGGGGAGGCGGGGTTGAAAATGCTCCATTTAGACTCCTTTTCCTCTATCCGACGGGTGCAAACGGAGCAAACGCCATCGACGCCCGTTTGTTTACCCGCCGTCCGGTGGCGTTTGCTCCAAACGGAGGAGGCGAAACTCCCAACCAAACGAAGCCTAAGAAATCTGAGAGCTTAGGAAGAAGAAGAAGATATTTTCCTCCATTGACGGAGCTCTGTAGCTCTGAATCACGAGAAGTTTCCAGATCCACAGAGATTAGCCCGGTGCAGTTCTTTCCATTGGATTGGAATCTCAGATTCATGGCGCCGAAGAGAGTGGGAAGTGTAACGAACCTTACTCCCGATCCTAGGACGTGTTTGGTCCTCTCATTATTTTTCTATGCATTTTGAGGTTGTCTTTTTCACTAATTAGTGAAGTGTAGGACTTACTATAGTTCTTCGAAACTCCAGGTAGATTGTGTCCATCCCCGGCATGTATTACATATAGAAATCTAGTAAACTAATGGATTTAGGCCTTTTGTATGAAGCCTACTCGTGTCCATTAGCCCAGATCTGTGATGCTTAATTTTGACATGCATTTAGGTTAAGCCTAGAAAGTGTGCCGGAGAATGACTCTGTGAAATATGTCATCTTAATGCGGGACTTGAGATTTATGTGTCTTTCAGAGAGCCTAAAGAAAGCCCAATGCTTGGATTATGGTTGGATGCAAACCTCCACTACTAGTTTTGAAGTGGAGCGGTCTTGTACCTCCTTCATTGATATTATTTATGAAGTCTAAGTCCTCTTCAAAGGATTGGGTGTGTAACCATTTCTTTGTGTAACGATTGTATGTTTTAAACCCTCACGAGCCGAGTTGAAGACGCACCTGAGTCGTGTGATAGACCACGATGACTAGAGCATGGGCAAAGATAAACCAAACCCATTTCCATACAGATCGATGAGAGGCCCCAAGCTTGAGTACACCATGTGATCATGGGAGAGGTCAGGGAAGGTGTTCACCTAGTCTGGCCAATAGCTCTATTTCCCATTTATGTTTGTGTTACTTAGGGTGGTGTGGATTATGGATTAATGTTTGTTAGCCTCATATGATTGCTTTGGCGGTTGTGGGAATCCGGATGAACCCAACCAACATCATGTGTATACCTAGGTTCCCTTTATTTTGATGCTCAACCTAGAAGATTGATTGTGCTTGAAACCTCAACCTATATTGTGTAGTTGCACTTTATTTTTATGATTACATGTTGTATGTACGGCTTGCTTGCAGGTTAGCGATGACACTCCCCGAAGCCGGATAGATGGTCGGGGGGGATCATTACGCTGTTTTTGGTCAACTCATAGCTGACCCTTGTTTACCTCTTATTGGATGTTGGTGCAGGTGCAAGCGATCCGAGCAGAAAGTAGCGGGATGAAGCTATTATAGGAATTACTCCCTTGAATGATTTTTGTTCCTTATTCATGACCTACATAATTCTCCTCACTCCATTTTCTCCTGAGTGAGACCCTACCTACACCTGCATAGGTAACTCAAACAGTAGAAGGGACCCAGGTTACCTTGGGCCCTTTCATTTTACCATTATAGGGTTCAATGAAAGATTAGAAGGGTCTTTCATGATACCCTTTGGGATGATAAAGAATGGTTTTCCCAAACCTCTTGTTTTGATGCTTTAGATGAGTATAGAATATATCTAAATGCTAAAGATCAGCAGAGTGTCTTATTATCTTAGATTTTGTTTGTACTTTCAGGTGATTGTTATTTGACTTCTCTAGATGATTCTTGCCTAGGGGTTTTTTCCCTTTTATTTAGGTTTGCCTTTATAGGTTTGTCTATCCTATCTAGATGATTGCTCTCTCCACCCTTGGGTGATGCACTATTCTTACTAGATTGATATTCACTAGATCTAACAAATACCACTGGATTATTCCAGGCTGGTTTCCTAGATGTTTTTGTGCTAGTGGAGGGCTCTGCTCCTAATCCTAGGTGATTAAATCTCATAGAGAGATTTTCAGTGATATCCTTGAGCTTCTGACTCCTACCATTGAGTGAGTCCTCAAAGGCTTTGCCTTTGCTAGCTTCTCTTTTAGATTTAAATTTTCCTCTCTAAGCTTAATCAGCTCTAACTCTATATCATTAATTTTATCTGTGAGGTTTTGATTAGTTAGATGCATTTCATTTTTCTTAAAGTCCTCAAGTTCAGTTCTAGTTATGCCTAGTTCTTTTCTACCCTAAGATGCTCAATGCAGAAATCTGTAAAGCATGATTTAAAATCTTCTGAAGTAAAATCAAATTCATCAAAGACAGATGATACCTGATCATTTTCTTCATCCGATACCATCCCAAGAGCCATCATGCAGGCTTCTACTGCTTCTCATTCATCCTCACTTTCAGATGATGAGGAGTCTACTTCTGCTTCAGAATCACTCCAAGTCTCAGCAATAAAGCCTTTGGCTTTCTTCTTGTCCTTTCCTCTGAAGAACTTCTTCTTCTTTTTCTCATACTTGTTGTTTCTTTTCTCCCTTTGCTCTTGAGGCCAGTCATGAGCAATGTGCACTGGTTTGTTGCAGGTATAGCATATAACATCCTTCTTCATAGTCTTATCATACATGGGCCTTGAGTCCCTTTCTCTTCTCCTTGAGTCCTCAGTCTTCACCCACTTCTTGAATCTCTTTGCCAGCAGACTGAACATTTCATCCTCAGGAGTGGAGGACTCCCCTTCAGCAGCTTTGAGAGTATGGGACCATTGAACAGGGGATGGAGAGGTCTCCCTTTCTTCAGCCTCAGCCCTATTTTTCAGAAGCATCTCAAAGGACTTAAGCTTTCCTAGCAAAGCTTTAGTTGAGATTTCTCTATGGCATCTGGATTCTCTGATTGCCTAGATCCTTGAGTCCCATGAGCTAGGGAAGCACATGAGAATCTTATCATTAATTTCAGTCAACGATATTTCCTTGTCTAAGCCTTTGAGCTCATTAATGATTAGACTGAATCTGTCATACATATTGGAAACAGATTCTTCAGCCTTCTTTTGAATGTTCTCATACTGGTATATGTGAAGGGACTTTTTGTCCTTTCTTTCATCAGCACTTCCCTCAACCATTGTGGTGCGGGAATCCCAGATCTCTTTTGCTGATTGGCATTCAACAACTTTTTGGAAAATGTCAACAGACATTGTTGATACCAGAATATTCATGGCCTTGGCATCACATGCCTTGACCTTCTTCGCAGCCTATGTCCACTCCTTCCTTGGGACAACCTCAGTTGTTGAGGTTTCTCATTCCTTTTGTCTGACTGGAGCAGGAGGACCTGTGAGAAGAACATTATATATGTCTTCATCAATTGAATTCATATAAAGCCTTATCCTGGCCTTCCACAGTGTGAACTTGTTTAAGTTACACACTGGGGGTCTTGTGGAAGCATAATCCTTAATACACATTTTCTTTATAAAATATATTTATAGAAAAGAAGTAAGAGTAGGAGGTCTTTTTGATCAAGGTGTTAGCCTCTTAATAATCAACCTCCCTCTGAAACCAATTGAAATTGCACAGTGTGCCTCTGAGATTCCTCTAGAGGGGGGTGAATAGAGTTTTAAAATATTTCTATCCTAACTATGTTTAATAATAAATTACTCTAAGGAGTTATGCTTAACAAACCAGGCAGAATAAAGAATGTTGGAAATAAAGTGCAGAATATAAGACTGGACATCACAGAAAATCACAGCACAGACACAATGAATTTTATAGAGGTTCCCCAAAATGTGGGTAGACCTCTCTTCTACCACCTGGTAGGAATACACCTCTGTGCCTGAGTCTTTTGATCAGGAGACTCTTAGAACCAATGATCTTTTAATAAGGAGATCATGAACCACCAGATCTTTTGAAAAGGAGATTTTGAACCACCGGATCTTTTGATAAGGAGATCTTGAACCACCAGATCTTTTGATAAGGAGATCTTGAACCACTGAATCCTTTGAAGAGGGATTAATAAAAATCTTTTACAGAATAAGAAAGAAGAAGGGAGAAGGTTGAAGGAATTCTGTTCTCAGAATTCTTGAAGATGGTTGTATGAAGATCAGCCTATGAGTTGTTCCAAAGGATCTGCACTTGATTAGCTCCTGCTTTTGATAGTAATGATTTGCAAAATCTTTGTATTGTCAGATCCTTTCTTCTTCTTCTGATTATGATGTGGCTGCTATGAGATTGTGATGAAGAGCAGCTTTCAGATCCTCTGTTCTATTTGATGAAGAACAGTAGAGCCTTCCTTTCCTTTTTGTTTTCTCTGTTAGAGTTCCTTAGAGAGGGAGAAGAAGAGGAAGCCCTGGAAAATGAAGGAGATGGTTGATAGTGATTTATGCCTTGTCTGCCTCTGTCTTCTCTTCTCTTTTTAATCTTCCTTCTTCAAATTCAAATTCCTTTCCATTTTTGATATGCCTTGATAAGGTAATCTACTTATCACTTTCTCTTTCTTTCCTCTTTAATTCTCGGCCCGTCCACCTGGAAAGAATATTTTTCGAAGAAACCTTTTTGTCTTCTTCTTTAATACTCCTTTCTAATTAAGGCAATTATTAAGCCGTTGGAGAACGGTCTTGAAGGATGTGGGCCATGAAAGAATGATTAGAAAGATAGCTGAAAAGATATACTTTTATAGACTGTATTTAACGTAGCGTCGAATTCATTTCTTCTCTTATCGACGTAGCTTCGAGTTCTTCTAGGAGCTGCTTCGATTTCATCTGTGCTCCGACTAAACTCTACAACTCAACGTTGCGTCGATATCTTATCGATGTGTACGTCGTGTTGATCTGACTGGATCTGAGCTTCATCTTCTGCATCGAGATGAAGTCAATGCCACGTCGACTTTAGATGGCTTCGACAGATAACATCTTCTGCGTCGAGTTGAAGTAGAGGCTGCGTTGACTTCTCCAATTGCTTCAACAGGTCCCTGACCTCTACGTCAAAATCTATTCGACCTAGCGTCGATTTAAGTTACTTCGACAGAAGGTTGGACCACTTGGACTTCTAGTCAGAGCAGCGTCGATATGGACTCGATGTTACGTCGAATTCCATTCGACATTAATGTTAACTTTGCCCAATTTTTCTTCCCTTGATATGGTCCTGATATCCTATGTTGAGTATGACATCCTAAGACATCTAATGACCAGATTACCCTTACTATACACTGGGTAATTCAAATCCTACTAGATAAAATCACTTTTAAGTAATTTGTTAAGTTAAATCAAAAGGGGTTTTTCCGAACACCCACCTTTCTTCGTGGGACTACTGCAGATATACTCATTAGAATAGCTTCTAATTCATACTCATACAATGTGGAATTGTCTCATATTGTACATTCTTCACCTTTTTATGATTCACATGTGGAGGAATGAGCTCAGATATTCTCTGAATCCATTGTTCCTCCGCCTTCTTTGCATAATTTTTCTACACCAATTTTATATGTTCCTGTCGAAGTAATTGAGCAGTGTGATGATTCAGAGCTTGAGGTTTCCCCAAGTTGGGATGATGAGGATACTCTATCCGATGAGGAGGATTGCACTTCTTCATGGGATGAGGAGGTCCAACTTACTACCAAGGTCCTTAAGTTCACAGGCCCCCCTTGCTTTGATACTTACGATGATGATAGTGATCTGTCCTTGGATACTGCTGGGAGTGAGACCGGGACCAATCCCCCAATTTGTGATTATTTATGTCATTCATCTCGTTCATATATTTACCCCCCTTCTTCATCTAAGCCTGTGCGGGTTGAGTATTCACAGGTACTACAGGAGGACTTGGAGCATGATGCTCAAGTCAATGATGAGCGTATCCTCATATGTGAGGAGGTTGACCCCTCCTCCATAGTGGAAGCCTCACTCATTACCTTCTCCTCCTGCCACCTCCCTGAAGATGACACCTTGCTGGGCAAGGATATTTTTGGTGAGATGAGTGAGGATTCCTCCTCATCCTCTTACATTCTCTTCCCTCTGCATGTGAGGAGCATGTAATTATTTAGGTAGAGGGGTTGTTGTTCTATCGTCGTATCGGCACTCGCTACCGACACGAATATTAGGCCAGTTTCATGTTCACTTCTCCTTCCATACTCCCTTCAGCTAGAACTCTTAAATTTTTGAATAAGTCGTGCTGGGAGGACAATAAACCCAGTAGTTATCTTACTTTTTTCTGAATTTTTATATTATTTAGTTTAGTTTAGTTAGTTGTATTTCATTTTAGTTTGTCTATTTTCTTTTGTCTTGGCGGAGCTGACCCCTGCCGGTACTCTTTCTGATGGAGGATGCGGTTTCTTTGTACAGGTTTAGGTGCGTCTTCTGGTAAGCTCACTTGCTGAGCATTGGGTATTCTCTTCCCTTAGCTTTATTTTGAATTTCATAGCCAAATATTGTGTTGGATTGTTTAGTTTAAGTCTGGGGGAGAGTCGTTTTATGTACCCACTCACGTGCACTATTGCATAGCATGCTAGAAGCTATTATTTAAGTTGTATTGTTCATTTTCTATGCACATCACAGCACCCACTTGAGCGCGCACTTAATCGTTGGCGCATAACAAGTCTAACTCGTTCCTTTGTGTGATTGGGAAAATCATTGTGCTGGCGTTTAAAATATGTAGTGGAGTAAAATGTTGACTCCACTGTTCATAATCAAGTACTCACGTGAGTATAGAGATTTGTGTAGATTAGATTTCTTTTATACTTTTAGTTTTATACATTTCTATTAGTGTAAATAATATTTACTCTACTCAAATAGTGAATCCGGTGTGAATCAAAAGGTAGCATAGGGATATGTGTAAATTATCGTTAGACTAGTATTGTTCGGGATAAAGGAGAATCTTTCTCGGGAGCAAAGAACTTGCCCCAAGCGATTCTTAAAGCATGGGCATAGGATAGTTCTTTTGTGTGAGAGTGACGTAGGCCGTTATTTTGGCCTGGTTAAGCTTTTGTAACATGCCTATCGTCTACCATTGCTAGCTCCTTTGAACCTATCCAGTCCATTTGAATCAGCTCCACCTATACCTCACCAAAGCCTCAAAGCCAATCCTAATCACACGCCGAAATTATGAGCTCGAGTTTTTACTTTTTGGGGTAGTGATTTTGATAAATTCGTTGTGATTATGTGGTTGTGCTCATTTAAAAATTTGCTAAAAGAAAAAGATAAGAAAAAAATGAAGAAAGAGAAAAAGAAAATATTTTTGCTTTGAAAATGAATGAGAAAAAGACTAAATTGAAAATTATTTGAAATATTGGGAATAGGTGGTGTAAACACCCATGTTGCAAAAGTCCAAGTCTGGGGGTGTGGTGCACTTGCATTCGATTTTGGTCTGCGGGTAGTTTTAATAAAGCTCTTTTTGGTTTAGGTGTACTAAGCCTTCATGTTTAACTTTGTTTACCTCACCATAACCCATGCCCCATTTAAAACCTGAAGTCCTACCGACTCACGCTATGAACCAGTCTTGTGTCGTGGAGAGAATGTGACCGAGAGAACTTATGGTCTCCGACACCGATGGATTTCGGTGGAGTTTGTCCCGAATCCCAACTTTAGCAATGCTCATCTCAACGATTATTTTACTTTCTCCTTATGCATGACCGGATGATTCACCGTAATTCATTTTTTTGTAGAAGTAATATTTATTTACTCTATTAAAAATTTATAAACAACATGTATAATTAGAAATCTTCTCTACTATTCTTCTATGCACGTGAGCATGCGACTTTGAATGGTATTCCATTTTGTAATTTTAAGCTAGCTATTCCATTTTCTCTCTCCGCCGAATTTGTTTGCTCGGGACACGCAAATAGGTAAGTCTGGGGGTGTGATGATTCTTGTTTATATAGTTATTTCCGGACTCATCTAGGTCGTCTATCTTGCCAATGCACTTCACTTATTGCTCATAAATGCTTCTATTTGATCACATTGTGTTTTTCAGAGGTAAGTGCATTCCTTGCCCCATTTTGGTGTGATTTCTTGTATGCCTTACATTCGATCTATTCTGTGATGATATACCTTTACTGTGGATTATGTGGAATGCCTTTATCAGTGGTCTTCCTGCAGGTACAAGGGTTGTGTGGACGCTTAGAGTTGGGTTGGGTCATTTTTAGCCTAATGGGCCACTGCTCTTGCATTTTTGTTCGCGCACGATCAGGCGCATGACCAATGCTCGTGCGCATTCCCCCTTTTCAAAATCGAGCAGTTCGCACGATCACTGGCCTTCTTCTCGCACGACCACTGGTCGTGTGCCATTGATCATGCGCTATTTTGCCATTCTGGATTTTGCTACTGGTTGTTCTCGCACGATCAGTGGCATTTCTTCTCGCACGACCACTGGCTTCTTGCACGACCACTGGCCGTGCGCCACTAGTCATGTGCGTTCAAATTCTTCTTTCTATAAATACGCGTTTTCACGAATCCTTCCGGCAAATCCACATTTTTAGGTCTTTTAGAGCGCCATTTTTAGGTACTCGTCATCCTCCTTCACCCTCCATCATCCAAGAGCCTCCAAGGAGAGGATTCTAGCCCAAAGATCATCAATATCAAGAAAGGAGATTTTGCACCAGAGTAGATCGGGTCGTGAGATGAAGAAGACGGGTCATTGGGAGGAAGTGACATCCCTCCTCTACCTTGGACGCAGTTGCGGACCGAGTTTGGATGCGGATTGACAACCCAGCGATTCCTTCCGCGAATCCCAACAAGGATAAGCACGTAGTCGATTCATTTACTCATTTTCCTCTTGATTTGTTATTTAGGGATGGATTTCTCTATCTTTTCATGATGAAAACTATATACCATGTGTTGTAATGTAGATTTCATTTATATGAAATGATCTTGTTTATATGTGTGTATGAGGTGTGCCGCCATTTCATTGCCATCATCCCGCTCCATTCCACAATCCTACTCATCCATTACGCTTGACTACCCATTCCATCCACAAGCTTTATCATCCATCCACGTTACTAAGCGGTGCTAACACCCCGTATAATCCATCCACCTAGCCAAGAGGTGCTAACGGCCCCCAATCCTTTCCGCAGTTACTCTCACCTCATTTGCTTGCCTACTCATCCATCCTCCTTGCGAAGCAGTGCTTAGCGGCCTGCATTGTTTCCATCTGCCCGATGAAGCAGTGCATAGCTGCCTGCATAGTAGTTTATTTTCTTTATTTTGTTTTTCCGCAAAGCAAACCAATGCTAGCCATTCGCATCCCATCCAACCTAAAGGACTTCAATCTAAAGTCCTTCCTTGAATATTAACTCCTCCTTACTGTGTTCCTCAAGAGATCGACACTCGGGGATCATCCCCATTATTATTACTTGTGCGATCGGTACACTTGTCATAAGCGTATCACGACCGTGGTATTCGCTCTTAAACTATGGAAGCATTACATGCACGGTGTGAAGATTGATATCTTTATGGACCACAAGAGCCTCAAATACCTGTTGGATCAAAAAGAGTTGAATATGCGACAGAGGAGGTGGATGGAGTTCCTTGGGCACTACATCTTTGACATATATTACACTCCAGGGATGAGAAATGTTGTGGCAGATGCGTTGGGTCATCGGGATCCCATGCAAGCAAATTGGATTTTGATGAATCATGAGCATCTAATACGTGAAAAGAACCCATGGGGATCACTTGTGTCGATAGGAGAGCGTCTACTACAACATGATTGAACTGGTCGGAGGTTCAATACGACCTTGCCAACCTAGTTCGATAAGCTTTGAAGCTGGATGAAAGTATGAAACATTATAAATCGGAGACTGTGGATGGGTTTAACGCTGAATTCTCTTTCGACGATGGTATTTTATGGAAAGATGCGAGATTGTGCGTCCCAAAATTGGCAAATCTATGGGAAGAAATGATGTACGAGGCTCATTGTACTTAGTACTCGATTCACCCCAGAAGCACAAAGATGTATATGGATACGAGAAACTCTTCTGGTGTCAAGGAATGAAGAAAGGCATTGCTCTCTTTGTGGCAAAGTGTCATAGTTGAGCGTTAGTGAAGGTTGAATGTCAAAGGACTAATCTTATGAATTATTGGAGTTGCGTCGAGAATGCCTCGATGGGAAAGTAAGTACACGACGAATTATCGAGAGTGTCTCGATGAATTGAGTTGTACACGATGAATCATTGAATTGTCTTGACGAAATATGTGTTAATTCGTCTCGTCAAAATGTCTCGACGAATTAGATATACTCGACGAATCGTCGAGATTGTCTCGACGGAACACGTATTGATTCGTCATGTCGAATCGCTGAATTGTATCGCCGAATTATATTCTACTCGACTAATTCATCGAATTGTCTCAACGAATTTGGTCTACTAGACGAAATTCTGTGTTTACTCAAATACTAATTTCGGGTGTGCGGATAGCCTCTCTTTCACCTGGGGTATAAATAGACCACGATTTTATGCCCTAGTGAGAGATCTACTTTTGCGACTTCTAAAGAGGGACGGAAGCATTCCACAAACCGACGGAAGGGTTCTGATCGGCCTTTCTTCCCATACGTCACCGTCGCCGCCACCGCCGCCTCTCCCCATTTTCGGATCTAGCAGTCCGTGGGAGACGTTGAGGGCATTCTTTCTCCATCCCAGATCTTGTTGGATAAGAGTCATGGGGTTCACTTTTACTCTTGTGGATCTCTATAGAGACGCTGATCAATTTCTATGATTGGGACTCTATGTTTGTCTTTGGGCTTTCTTCTTGGAGCATCTTGGTTGAGTGTTGAATCAATCCCCTTAAGGAATATCGTTGTTATTACCTTTCTTATTTATTGATTCATCAAATATAAGATCCTTAAACTCTTTTGGGTTGTTCTTGTTTGTTATTTCCACTGTGCATATATGATATGTTGTTCATTTCGGAATGAAGTAGAAAACCCAATAGTGGTATCAGTCGCGATCAAGTGCATGTAAATCAGAGATTTAGAAATGATCAAAATATCTGGATTTCTTCCTGGTACACCACCGCCAGGGGCGATGCCCCTTCGAACCCCGCCAGGAATGCATATGATTGCGTTGTGATTTTCATGTTTCAGAAATTGGTTCTCCTTTGCAGTAACCGTCCCTCTAAATGTTTTGTGAAAGCAAATGTCTTAGATTTTGACTCTGACATTGAGAGATGAGCTTGTCTACTACATAAGTGAAGTTGTTTTTGCCCATGTCCAATGAATGTAAATTTGGGGACTTAGAAGTGTTCTAAATGCGTAGATTTAACACCTTTTATCAAAGTGTTGATAATTTTATTTTGTGCACATCTGGGGATGTATTTGGATTGTGAATGTTGTATTTCTGTTTTGTGAATGTGCACAATATTTAAATGTTAATCGATTATCATAAAATCCCTTTCCAAATATTAAGTATACGGATGCCATATGATGGATGACACTCTTCCTACGTCGATCGATGAAGTGTGGGCTTGCCAAAGCAAAGTGCATTAATCTATCTTGGTAAGGGTGCGAGCGATAATTATGATATCCCACTATCGACATCGGGTCTAACATAACTAGGTGACCTCCAAGGTTGAGTTCCTAGAAGCATAGGATTGGCATGCACCACATGATGGATGCAAATAAAGAGTTATTCCACAACCATACAAGAGTTGCATAATGATGTGATTGGCAAGTGTTGTCTACCTAAATAACCTCATTATGAGAGGAACGCCAAAGCGGACTCATTGTGTTGGAGAAATATGGATCTTGTCCACTGAGAGAGTAGCTCGTATAAATTCTCTGAATTGATATTAATGGTTATCAATTTGACTAACAGTCCTTATTAAATAAAATGTATTTTGAAATATAGTACTAAAATCTATTATGCATTATTCTTGTAAAATTTCCATGGAAAGTGGATCTCACTCAACCTTCTCCTCAAGAGCCATCCTTGAGAAGGATAAGATCAACGAGAGTAACTTCCTAGGCTGGTACAGAAACCTGATAATTGTTCTCAAGCATGAGCGCAAGCTCAATGTCTTGGAAGGGGAAGCCCCCACAGAGCCGAATGGAAATGCTCCTCGTGCAGATAGAGATGTGAAAGTGCAATTAAATATCAGTTGAAGGTGATTAATATAATCAACCTTGCTTTGATATGAATTGAAGGAGAGTTTAGATCTTAATGTTACTCTAGAGGGGGGTGAATAGAGTATTAAAACTTTTTCCCTTAATTTTATAGCGGAATTAAATTAGTGATATATATATATTATGTGTGTATAGAGAGTGAGTAATAAAAATAAAATAAAAACAAATTAGCACAGCACAACAAAACAAAAAATCACAAGCACAGAGACACAAGGATTTTATAGTAGTTCCCCAATAAATCTGGGTACATCTACTCTTCTACCACACTTGGTAGGAATCCACTAGGATTTTTGATCAGGTGTTCTAACACCAATGAGCTTTTGATAAGGTGCCCAAAAACCAAACATGATTTTTTGATCAGGTGTCTTGCCACCAAGAGGTAAACTTTTGAAGGGAGTTTTAACCCTATACAAGAGGGGATAGAAAGGAGTTTATGAAGTTCTTCTCTGTCAATATGCTGAGAGAAGACTCTAGTGGATGTTGATATTGTAAAGCTCCTCTGTCTGATATGAAATTGTTTGACATTTGATTGGCTGGAGCTTTCTCTTGAATCAAATGATCTTCCTGTAGCTGATTAATCTGGAAGAATAAGTTCTTCAGACTTTTGTTGCTCTTTTGAAGATCTGATCTAGCAGCAGAGACTGGGAGATGGTATTGATGATGTTCTCAGTGAGATTGAGTAGGTGCTGCTTGAGGAAAAAGATGAAGATCTGTAAAGCTTTTGTTCTTCTTCTTCCTGTAACTTTTTTTTTCTTTCTTTTCCTGTACCGAAAATCTGTAATATGTTCTGTAAATAATTTGAAAACTGTAAGTAATAATCTTTTGTATCTTCTTCTTCCTTATTCACTTTTGAAAAATCTCTGACTCTTTAAATGCAAATCCCTTAAATTAAGGAATATAATATTCTGAAGAGATATATCCTTGGTAAGTAGTAAAATATACGTATTTTTAGTATAGTTATTAGTATTGTTATAATTAATATTGTAAATTTTCTATGTAAATTAATAAATAAATTGCTTCTTTTCATTATTTCCTTACTAACTTAGTTTTATTTTTGTTTTTGCAGATTTTGGCAATTTTTGTCAAGTCACGCCCCTGAGTAACGCCCGTGACACCAAGTCACGCCCGTGACCCAAGGGCGTGTAATTTTACAACGCCAGACTTCTCAATCTGCGTTCGACGAAAATTGAGCTGCGCTCGACAAACTCTCTTCGTCTCAGCGTTCGACGAAAGGCTCTCGGCGTTCGACGAACTCTCTCCGTCTCAGCGTTCGACGAAAGGCTCTCGGCATTCAACAAACTCTCCGCACCTAGCGTTCGACGAATCCTCCCCCGCTCAGCGTTCTACGAACTGTCTCTACGTTCAAAAAACTCTCTCTGCGTTCGACGAATCCCTCTCAGCGTCCAGCGTTCGACAAACGACGCTCTACGTTCGACGAACTATCTCCGCCCAAGCGTTCGACGAACTCTCTCTGTCCAGGCGTTCGAAGAATCCAGCGCACACACCAGCCATTACGCCCCAGTTAAAGCAGATATGTGCCACCCACTGCCACGCCCGTGACACTTCAAGTCACGCCTGTGTGCATCCATGTTTGACAGCTGAAACTTCCAGAAGACAGTGGATGTGACCCCTAAAGCACGCGCAAATGTCATGCCATATATCACGACCGTGACTCACAAGACACGCCCCGACCTAGGGCATATAAAGAATGAAAATTTTCCTTTAAATAAAGGGGCTCGGCTGAAGGAAATTTCATCCAAATTTTGAGTGCTTGTTAGTGTATTTGAGTTCTTTTGAGTGATTGTGAGCTTTTCTTTATGTAATTAAGTTTATGTTCGTTTGCAATTTTCCCCTTTTTAGTCTAGTTGTAATGTTTATTTTAGAAATAAAATGTTATTTTCTCATTTGGATCATCTTCCTTTTTTATTTATATTAGTGTGTGTGTGTGTATGAGAATAGTTTATTGCTTTCATAACTTAGTTTATTGCTTTCATAACTTAGTGTATTGCTTTCATAAAAATAGTTTATCACTTTCTTTATACGCTTTATTTATCACTTTCATCTAAACGCTTTCTTTCGATTTAGTCTTCTTTACAAGTAGAGTGCGTGCGTATATGAGATAATGTTTTTTGTTTGTAACTTAGCTTTATTTTAGTCTTTATATAACTGCTATGTACCACCCCCATCTTGAATAAGAAGCTAATTTCCTTTAGCACTTGTTTATGACGGTAGGGACGGATATTATTTATTCACCTTTATAAGTATTTCATTTCTATACCACCCTCGTTCTGGATAAGAGGCTAATTTCCTTTAGCGTTGTTTAAGACAGTGGGGCCGGATACTATTACTGCTTTTATATAAGTCTTTTTATTTCTCATTCTATCTGCTTATATCTGCTTAAATTATTAAACATGTATTTTCTTAATTATGCCGTCTCCATTCCGATGAGTGGCTAATTTCCTTTAGCACACGATGTCGAAGAGCGTTGGGACACAAAAATAGTTTTTCTAAAAATAAAACATCTCTTTCTAAAATAATTAACGCTTAAGGTATACCCGAGAATAACGTTGAGTGGAGCTACATAATCGATGTGTGGTTTTCATTTCCATCTCCATACACTAGTTAGTCGAGAGGCTCGTGCGTACGACCTAATCGCTCACGGGTAAAGAGAAGTGCGCTCTACCCTCGAGAGAGGATGAGGTAAGTCTCCCGAATTGGAAGTAAAAACCTAATAGCGGGGTTCACAACATAAAGCGAGTATTAAGAAGATTCGATTATAGAACGAGAGTTCGGTCGAATATTCATAATCTCAGGTGGGCGTACCCTCTAGAGAGGAGCGTTCATAATTATGGAACCTCCACGTCCAAGCCGTTTTAATGTTTTAAAAAGTCATCTCTTTTACTTCTAAAAAAGACTATTTTCGTCTCAGGTAATTCGACATCGGACGCTATTTTTATCATCGTTTAGAACTCTAGTTATACGCTTATTATCGTGTAATTTTAAAAACCCACACTAAAACTTATTCTGATAAAATAATAGTTCGTTCCTCAAAGTAGTATAATCATCACGATCCGCGGAAATATACGACCTCGATATTTTCTAAAACAAAATATCCTATATTACTCACGATAAGGTATACTTGCCTTTATTATATGATTAATTTGGATTAAAAAATTAAACAAAAGCTTTTCAAACCAATTTAGTGCAAAACTCTCCTTTGCTATTTTAAAAAACAATTGAATTCGGCGTTGTAGTCGAGGTGTAAATGTCAATACTTCGAAAGCAGAAAAAGTCTGTTACTTCTATCTTTCGATATGATAACGGTTAATTTCTCAAAGTAGGAGTACTTGCGAAACTCTTTGAAAACACCTGCCTAATTCTAATCTCATCATATAAAGGTTGCACAAACCGAATTAAAAAAAGAGGAAACAATCCGAATTAAATCATCCAGTTTTTGGCGCCGTTGCCGGGGAACTTAGTGTTACTTTTATCATATATCTTAAAAACATATAAAAAAACAAATATATATATATCTACATTAAAATAAAAATAAAAATAAAAAAGCCAAAACTATATAATAATTTTTATTATTAGTATATGACCCGAGGAAACTCCTTGGACGATTCGAATATCCCTTTTGACCCTGAAATCGAGCGCACCCTTCGTGAGCGCCTCCGACTTCGAGATCAAAACTTACTCAAATTTCCCGAAGTGTCTGTTGGGGATACTTACACTGAACCTATGTCTGATCAAATTCCAGATGTGGCCCCGCCGCGGACCATGGCATATTATGCCAGGCCAAATCTGGAAGATACCGGATCGAGTATTACACGCCCAACAGTGGCTAATAATAATTTTGAAATAAAATCTAGCATCATTCAAATGGTACAACAGTCAGTCCAATTAGACGGTTTGCCAGATTAGGATCCGAATTTACACCTTTCTAGTTTTTTGGAAATATGCGATACCTTTAAAATTAATGACGTTACTGATGACTCTATTCATTTATGCTTATTTTCATTTTCATTGCGGACGAAAGCCAAGGCGTGGTTAAGTTCTCTCCCCAGAGGATCTATAACCACATGGGCACAATTGACGGAAAATTTTTTAACAAAATATTTTCCCCCGTCTAAAACCGCTAAACTGCGCACAGATATCGCCTCTTTCATTCAATACGATTCTGAGTCTCTCTTTGAGACTTGGGAGCATTTTAAAGAGTTCTTGCGTAGGTGTCCTCATCACGCGCTGCCATCCTGGTTGCAGGTTCGGACGTTTATAATGGTTTAAATTTCTCAACAAGACAGATGATCGATGCGGCCGTCGGGGGAAGGTAAAACAACAAAACCCCGGAGGCCGCCCAAGCTCTGTTCGAGGAAATGGCCATGAACGCCTATCAATGGAATGCGCCTAAATTACACCCTACTAAACCAACTGGGATATATGAAGTGGATGCCACTTCTCAGTTAGCCTCTCAAGTCGAAAGGTTAAGTAAGCAAGTGGCGGAGATGACTGCTTCCTCCTCCACTCCCGCTTGGCTTAATAATAATAATAATAATAATAATACTTTTGTCGAAGAAATTGGAGATTACCTAGGCAACACAGTTAGGACCCCCTTCAACCCTAATAATAATCCGTATAGTAATAATTATAATCCGGGTTGGAGGAACCACCCAAATTTTTCCTGGAGCAATCCTAACAATGCTCAGAGGCCCCCAATTGTAAATCCACAAGGATTTCCGCAAGGATTTTCGAACGGATTTCAGCCTCCACCTCCTAAATCTTCTCCGCTCGAAGATATTTTTGCTAAATACGTTGCGTCCACCGAGTCAAATATCCAGAATATTACCGGATTGATTAAAAACTTGGAAAATCAGGTAGGACAGTTGGCAAAGATGGTCTCCGAGCGGCCATATGGTGCTCTACCAGGGAACACGGAGCTGAACCCCCGCGAAACTGCCAACGCCATAAATCTTCGCAGTGGCAAGGAGGTAACCTCCCCAAAATGGGTCGAGCCTACGGTACATTTTTCGACACCGACCCCTACACCCTCTCCTTCTATAGATAAATCACCGAGTCTTCTGATTGTGCCGAACGTTTCTTGCTCACCTCTTCCTTATCCTTCACAATTAAATAATGAGCGGAAAGACGAGCAATATCAAAAATTCTTACAAAATTTTAAACAAATTATAATAAACGTTCCCTTCTGCGAGGCACTCTCCCAAATGCCGAAATACGCGAAATATCTTAAAGGGTTGCTTTCTGACAAAAAGAAACTTGACGATGTTTCACGCGTTTCCCTTAATGCGGACTGCTCGGTTGTTTTCCTTAACAAATTGCTGCCAAAATTGAATGACCCGGGACGTTTCTCCATCCCGTGCCTCTTCGACAATATGTTATTGAGGTATGCTCTAGCAGACTTGGGCGCCAGCATCAATTTGATGCCTTTTTCTCTTGTTAAACAACTCGACTCGGGCGTCCCAAGCCCGACAAAGATGAGTATTCAACTTATGGATAACTCGATCAAGTACCCTATAGGGGTAGCGGAGGATGTTCTGGTCGAAGTAGACAAGTTTATCTTCCCGGTTGATTTTGTCATCCTGGACATCGAGGAAGACGCTGAGGTGCCTATCATCCTCGATCGCCCCTTCCTCGCCACCTCCCATGCACTAATTGATGTCAATAATGGTCTCCTCCTCCTTCGGGTGGGAGACGACGAAGTTACTCTGCACGTTAATCCCTCACTACAGCACTCCCTATCAAACGATGATATTGGTACTTTAGTTTAGTCAAGCTACGTGACAGTAAACAAAGCGCTTGTGGGAGGCACCCCATATTTATCTAATGTTTTATTCTGTTTTGTTCTTTTATATGTTTATGTAGGGTTTCGTTTGGCCCCGCCAGTTTTAGTTCAGGGAAGCTTTTTGCTCTCTCTATCTTTTTCGTACATATTGCACTTTTATTATCTCTTCTTCATACTTACATTACAGCATTGGGGACAATGTTGGGTTTTAAGTATGGTGGTGTTTTACCGTTATCATTTAAACAAACAAAATTTTTTCAAAAAAAAATGTTTTATTTTATCTTGCCTACTTTTGTAAATATAAGCTTGGATAAAAAAAACAAAAAAAATGTTTTAGAAAAAAAATGTTACAAAAAACAAAAAAATTGTTTTAAAACAATGCTTTCGAAAAAATATGTTACAAAAAAAAATTTCAAAAACATGTTTTCCGTTTTTTGTTTCGTAGTACAAAAATGCAAAAAAAAATAATAAACCCAACTTTACTTTTATTCTTAAAGAATTTAGTTTCGAGAGTATATGTTTGTGGATTTCATAATCGCTAGTTTTACTATTTGTTTGTTTATCTAAGATCGATAGATTTAAACGTTCGGGGTTAAGTTTTAAAGAATTTCTTGTGTTTTTTAAATAGAGGCTTTGTTTTCAAGCACTACTTCTACTAGCTAAAATAGAGACATGTGAATTATGTTGGCAAAACAACTTTAGACTGCAATTATCCCTACTTTATGTCTTTAGGAATCTAGGAATATTCAAATTAATAAGGTTGCTCTTAAAACCTTTTTTTTATTCTAGAATCTCTCTTAAAAACCCCTTGTACACACAAATTTAGCATGACAAATAAAAAATTAAAAGAAGAAAAAGATCTTATGTCAATGGGAATAAGAATTCGTTCCGTAAACATAGGCACCCAAATAATTCGTTAAAAGATCTTATGTCAATGGGAATAAGACTCCGTTCCGTAAACATAGGCATTTGGTTAATAAAAATGAATTAGTTTTCCCTCACGGGGACACCAAAAAAGCTAAAATGAAGGGGTGGACGAATAAAAACCATCACCCCTAAAACTCTTATTTTTGCCAAGGCTTTTTACCCCTTTTCCTATAACCAAATTATTGTTTCTAGTTTTAATTCAAAAAATCATTTGAGAGCATAATTAGTAACTTATATTTTTCCTTCATGTTTCTTTAAACAAAGGTTATTATAATTTCGATCTAATGTCGTTTACTAATGATTGCAATTTTGTTTGCTATTTGGTTAATTAAGAAGTCTTTTGGCTAGGACATTTCTTTCTACTTAAATCATTTGCATAATTTAGGACTTAACTCTTATTTCTCCGAATTTTTATTTTTCAGTCTCTAATGATTAAAATAAAATGATAGCTAAAAATTAGAACTTATGTTAATCCCGTATAGATCTCTCTTACTTTTGCTCTGGAATAACAAAAGATTAAGTATGGGGGTATTTGGTAAGTAGTATAATATACGTATTTTTAGTTATTAGTATAGTTATAATTAATATTGTAAATTTTCTTTGTAAATTAATAAATAAATTGCTTCTTTTCATTATTTCCTTACTAACTTAGTTTTATTTTTGTTTTTGCAGATTTTGGCAATTTTTGTCAAGTCACGCCCCTGAGTCACGCCCGTGACAACAAGTCACGCCCATGACCCAAGGGCGTGTAATTTTAAAACGCCAAACTTCTCAATCTGCGTTCGACAAAAATCGAGCTGCGCTCGACGAACTCTCTCCGTCTCGGCGTTCGAAGAAAGGCTCTCAGCGTTCGACGAACTCTCTCCGCATCAGCGTTCGACGAACTCTCTCCGCATCAGTGTTAGACGAAAGGCTCTCGGCGTTCGACGAACTCTCCACGCCCAGTGTTCGACGAACCCTCCCCCGCTCAGCATTCGACGAACTATCTCTACGTTCGACGAACTCTCTCTGCATTCGACGAATCCCTCTCAATGTCCAGCGTTCGACGAACGACGCTCTGCGTTCGATGAACTATCTCCGCCCAAGCAATCGACAAACTCTCTCTATCCAGGCGTTCAAAGAATTCAGTGCACATGCCAGCCGTCACGCCCCAGTTAAAGCAGATATGTGCCGCCCACTTTCACGCTCGTGACACGTCAAGTAACGCCCGTTTGTAGCCATGTTTGACGGTTGAACCTTCCAGAAGACGGCGGATGTGACCCCTAAAGCACGCACAAATGTCACGCCCTAAGTCACGGCCATGACACACAAGACACGCCCGTGACCTAGGGCGTGTAAAAATGAAAATTTTCTTATAAATAGAGGGGCTCGGCTGAAGGAAATTTCATCCAAATTTTGAGTGCTTGTTAGTGTATTTGAGTTCTTTTGAGTGATTGTGAGCTTTTCTTTATGGAATTAAGTTTATGTTCGTTTGTAATTTTCGCCTTTTTAGTCTAGTTGTAATGCTTATTTTAGAAATAAAATGTTGTTTTCTCATTTGGATCATCTTCCTTTTTTATTTATGTTAGTGTGTGTGTGTATGAGTATAGTTTATTGCTTTCATAACTTAGTTTATTGCTTTCATAACTTAGTTTATTGTTTTCATAAAAATAGTTTATCGTTTTCTTTAAACGCTTTATTTATCGCTTTCGTTTAAACGCTTTCTTTCGATTTAGTCTTTTTTACAAGTAGAGTGCGTGCGTATATGAGATAGTGTTTTTTTGTAACTTAACTTTATTTCAGTCTTTATATAACTGCTATATACCACCACCATCTTGAATAAGAGGCTAATTTCCTTTAGCACTTGTTTAAGACGGTTGGGATGGATATTATTTCAGCACCTTTATAAGTATTTCATTTCTATACCACCCCCGTTCTGGATAAGAGTCTAATTTCCTTTAGTGCTTGTTTAAGACGGTTGGGACGGATACTATTACTGCTTTTGTATAAGTCTTTTTATTTCTCTTTTTATCCGCTTATATCCGCTTAAATTATTAAACATGTATTTTCTTAATTATGCGGTCTCCATTCCGATGAGTGGCTAATTTCCTTTAGCACGCAATATCGAAGAGCATTGGGACACAAAAATAGTTTTTCTAAAAATAAAACATCTCTTTCTAAAATAATTAACGCTTAAGGTTTACCCGAGAATAACGTTGAGTGGAGCCACATAATCGATGTGTTGTATTCATTTCCATCTCTGTACACTAGTTAGCCGAGAGGCTCGTGTGTACGGACAGATCCCTCATGGGTAAATAGAAGTGCGCTCTACCCTCGAGAGAGGATGAGGTAAGTCTCCCAAATTGGAAGTAAAAACCCAATAGCGGGGTTCACAACATAAAGCGAGTATTAAGAAGATTCGATTATTGAACGAGAGTTTGGTCGAATATTCATAATATCAGGTGGGCGTACCCTCGAGAGAGGAGTGTTCATAATTATGGAACCTCCACGGCCAAGTCATTTTAATGTTTTAAAAAGTCATCTCTTTTACTTCTAAAAAAGACTATTTTCGTCTCAAGGTAATTTGACATCGGGCGCTATTTTTATCATCGTTTAGAACTCTGGAGTATACGCTTATTATCGTTTCCTTTTAAAAACCCACACTAAAAACTTATTCCGATAAAATAATAGTTCGTTCCTCAAAGTAGTATAATCAACACGATCCGCAGAAATATACGACCTCGATATTTTCTAAAAAAAATATCCTGTATTACTCACGATAAGGTATACTTGCCTTTATTATATGATTAATTTGGATTAAAAAATTAAACAAAAGCTTTTCAAACCAATTTAGTGCAAAACTCTCCTTTGCTATTTTAAAAATCAATTGAATTCGGCATTATAGTCAAGGTGTAAATGTCAATACCTCGAAAGCAGAAAAAGACTGTTACTTCTATCTTTCGATAGGATAACGGTTAATTCCTCAAAGTAGGAGTACTTGCGAAACTCTTTAAAAACACCCGCCTAATTCTAATCTTGTCATATAAAGGTTGCGCAAACCAAATTAAAAAAAAGTGGAAACAATCCAAATTAAATCATCAATCCTTTACTGTAGATCTGCTGCGACGTTTATTTTTTTCCTTTTCCATGAAATGTCCTTTTCCGAGAAATGTCAACAGCTATAATCTTGAAATAATAAAAGAAAATATATTATCCTTACTTATCTGATATAAAAGAGCCGTTGTTGAAGAGATCTGAGTTCAGAGAATGAATAATTTAATCTGTCTGAAATAAATCTACTGTAGAGAAATTTTCGTCGATCTCAACAAATTTCGTCGATCTCAGAGTTCTGTTCGTCGATCTGAAGATATTCATCGAACACAGACTGATTTAATTTCGTCGACAGCTGAGAACAAGTCTGTTTGTCGATCTCAAGATTTTCGTCGATCTCAATGTTGAGTTCGTCGACCTCAATTTAACTTTGCTCTGGAAGAGTTGAGATAGTAGAGATGAGAAGATTTTTCGTCGATCTGAGCATCTGATAAAGATTCATCGAACGAAGACTGGAGTTCGTCAAACTGAATATTTCATCGACCGCTGAGCCTGGATAATTTCGTCGACCGCTGAACTGATCCACTGAGATGCTGAGATGCTGGGAGAGCGAGTTAGTCGAACGCAGGAGCAGGTCATTTGTCAAACACAGAGAACATGATGTTCGTCGAACGTATGGAGCAAGCCGGTCGTCGAACGCAGAGTGGAGTTCGTCGAACGCAGAAACTAAATGCTTTCATGAGTTCTAATAGCCTAAACTCTTGACCCATTGACTATACATTGGCGTCAACTTGATCCTAGTCAACAGATAGTGATCCTAGCCCAAATCAGTAATAGGGTTGTTCCAACAATCTCCCCCTATTTGGGTTAGGACACTATTTGTCAAAAATTGAAACAAACAAAAATAACAACAGAATAACAGAGCATATATATCTGATATATTTTTAAATATTTCATCAAATATAAAATAAATAATACTCTGAGTTCTGAAACATTATATTGAAAATAAAACTAATAAAAACATATAACCAAAACCTTGATTTTCTCTGAATTCTGCATTCTGAATTCTGAATTGTGAAATTGTCTGAACTGATTTCTGCTATATTTCAGCTTTTTGAATTTGTTGATCTACTGCAGCTTTATATTTTGAATATGATATCTGCTTTAACTAAAATTATTTCTTAATCTGCTTTCTACCAACCAGAATTTGAATCTTGTCATAACAACTTCTTCTAAATCCGTCACAATCTGAATATGTATTTGTTGCTTCTTCTATATCAAAAGCTGTATTCTGAAATTGCAATATATGTTAGCCTGAGAGCATCTCCCCTGAGACTGGAGCTTCTTCAGCTTTCTCCCCTTGCCTAGTTCATAGAACAACCCCCCCCCCCCCTGAGCAAAAACTGCATCAAATGAAGTTCATCATAAACTGAAAGCATGCTTCAGAAAATAACTCCCCCGTTCAAAAAGGAAAGTACCTCCCCCTGACAAAAAGAGAGCTTCTTCAATACATCTCCCCCTGCCTAGTTTCAGGAAGACCTGGATCTAGGCCCCTAGAAGAAGGGACTTTTAGGAGGTAGGGAAGGATACCATCTTTATATTGCTATTATTCCTGCAAAATGAAATAGAGATCAAGTGCAAAGGGAACTATAAAGAGAAGCAATTCTGTAGGCATTCAGATAAATAGAAAAAATTAGTTTGATATTGAAGGGAATGAGGGGATAAAGAGAAGATTTAATTTTTAATTGATTGAATCTCCATCTATCATTCCTAGCTGATTTATAAAGAAGATATGTTTCTTTTCATCCAAGGGTTTGGTTAAAATATCAGCTCTTTTTAAATCAGTAGAGATGAATTGTAGGCAAATTTTATTTTTATCCACATTATCCCTAAGGAAGTGGTGCCTAATTTCTATGTGTTTAGTCCTACTATGGAGAACTGGATTTTGTGTTATAGATATTGCACTAGTATTGTCACAAAATATAATTGATTTATTTAGATTGACACCATAGTCTAGGAGCTGGTTTTGTATCCATAATATCTGTGAGCAGCAACTGCCCGCAACTATTTATTCAGCTTCAGTTGTTGATGTAGACACAGATGTTTGTTTCTTACAAAACCAAGACACAAGCCTCTCACCATGAAACTGACAAGTTCCTGATGTGCTTTTCCTGTCTACTCTGCATCCAGCATAATCTGAATCTGAGAATCCAGTTAATTCAAATTCAGATGTTGTTGGATACCAAAGTCCTAGATTTGTACAACCCTTTAGATATCTCAAAATTCTTTTTAATAAAATTAGGTGAGATTCTTTGGGGTTAACTTGAAACCTAGCACAAATACAAGTAGCAAACATTATATCAGGCCTACTTGTTGTTAAATAAATTAATGAGCCAACAATTGCTCTATATACCTTCTGATTAACAGGTTTCCCTGATTCATCAGTATCAACAACAGCATTTGAGGGCATGGGTGTTTTCATGGTGGAAGCATCAGACATACCAAATCTTTTCACTAGTTCCTTAACATACTTGGATTGTGATATGAATATGCCATTTGGAGTTTGCTTCACTTGAAGACCAAGGAAGTATGATAATTCACCCATACTACTCATTTTAATTTTAGATTGCATTAGGTTAGAGAACCTTTTGCATTAGTTTGAATCAGTAGAGCCAAAAATAATATCATCTACATATATTTGAACTAGTAATGTTTGATTTTTATGTATCCTAAAAAATAGGGTTTTATCGACTATGCCTCTACATAATTTATTCTCTAAAAGAAAACTAAAGAAGGTCGCATACCATGCTCTGGGAGCTTGTTTGAGACCATAAAGAGCTTTATTAAGCTTAAATACAAAAGAGGAGTGAGTTAGAGAGATGAAACCTGGTGGTTGTTCCACATAGACTTCTTCTTTGATTTCTCCATTCAAGAATGCACTCTTCAAATCCATTTGATAAACCTTGAACTTCTTATATGAAGCAAATGCAAGGAAGATCATGATTGCTTCTAACCTTGCAACTGGTGCAAAAAGTCTGATCATAATCTATTCCTTCTTCCTGTGAGTATCCTTGAGCTACTAGTCTAGCTTTGTTTCTCACAATAATGCCATCTGCATCTAGCTTGTTCCTGTAGACCCATTTAGTTCCAATGACTGGATGATTCTTTGGTCTAGGAACCAATTCCCAAACTTTGTTTCTCTCAAACTGATTGAGCTCCTCTTACATAGTATTGATCCAGTTGGGATCTTATTCTGCATCTTGTAGGGATTGAGGTTCAATCTGAGAGAGAAAACAAGTGTGCATCAATTGATATGTCTCCAATTATTTGAGATCTGGGGTGATCTCTAATATTGACATAATCAACAGGCATAGTGGGATCAACATTATTTGTAATTAATTCCTCTTGTGGAATGTTACTTAATGCTTCCTTTTCAGGTATAGTTTCACTGATTTCTTCATCACTTTCTTCACCATCCTGCTGTACAGGAGTTAGAGATCCTTCCTTCTGTAGAGCTAATTGATCTAGATGCTCACAGAGTGTAGGTACCTGCATGTTTTCTTTGGTAGAAGAATTCGGATACCCTTCATCACATAATTGGCTTATGCTGATGAGGTTGTGCTTCAGTCCCTTGACATAAGCTACCTCTTTGAAGGTGACTTCTCCAACCTTTACTTTTCCATATCCTTTTGTTTGTCCACAGTTGGAGTCTCCAAATATCACTTTTGGTCCAAGCTTTGCCTTGTAGTTGTTCATATTGGCCTTGTTTCCTGTCATATGCTTTGAGCATCCACTATCCAAGTACCATTGTTCTTTTATTCTTGGATAGCCGTGTACCTGCAAAAACAAAAAAACAATCTATTTGTTCTTGACCCAGACTACCTTTGGTCTTTTTGAATTTCCACAAAAATCAGAAATAAAGGACATTTCAGGCTGATCCTTATAGACTTTTGGATGATATCTCCTTGGAGGAATTATTCATTCAGTGAAAGGATTCTTAGTATGTTTAGAATAAGAATTCTTTAAATTTTCTGTATAATTTCTGTTCGATGAACTGGGCTGAGTTCGTCGATCGTCGTTCGACGAATGAATGAGATTTTGTCGAGCGCCATTCATATAATGACTATACTGAAAATCTGTCTTCAGCTTTTGTCGATCTCCATTCGACAAATTGAATTCATTTCGTCGAGCTCCATTCAACGAATTCTACTGAATTCTTTTATTCTTAACAGCCTTGCTTGAAATATCTTTATTTACATCTACAACCTCTTTGCTCTTAGCAGAAATGAATTTTATAGGTGTAGACAGTATGTTCTTCTTAATGAGATATGGCTCACTTGATGAAGCACCCACGCCCAGTTTGCTATTAAGTCTAGCATTAACAGTGCTTGTGATGTCCATCAGTTTGATGCTTCTCCCATTGAGGGATTCTTCAAACTTCTTAGCTTCAGACAACTTGTTCTCAATGAGAACAATGTGTTCCCTGGAGGGAGCCAAATCTTTTTTAAGATTGACATTTTCATCACTTATTTGATTCATTTCAGCTAGTTTATTTCTGAGAGTGATTATTTCATTCTCAGATTTGAGTAAGTCTAAGCAAAGTACTTTGAATTCATCTTTGAATTCAATTGAATTGAAATCAAAATTAGAAATTACCTAATCAGCATCATTGTCAGCTTCTGATTCTGATTCTTCAGAATTATGTCCTGAGGCATTGATAGCCATCATGCAGAAACTTCTTTCTTCTTCATCATCCTCATCATCACTGGATGATAATGCATTTCCTGACTCACTGCTTGAGTCATAAATGGCCATAAAGCATTGGTCATTTTCTTTTGATTCTTCTTCATCTTCAGAAGAAGTGGATGAATATTCTGATTCTGTTTCACTCCAGGTTTCATCTACAAATCCTCTTCCCTTCTTTTTGTGTTTATGGGAGAAAGACTTGCTGGAGTGTCTTCTTTCTTCTTTGTCTTTTCTCTTTTCCATATTGTCCTTCTTGTTTTGATTCTCTGGACAGTCAGGTACAATGTGTCTTGGTTTCCTGCAACCAAAACATATAATTTCTGTAGATGGAGCTTTGTCATACCTTGGTTTTTCATAGCTCCTGGATGACTTTTTCCTGAAGTCTTGTCTTGCCATCCTGTAGAATCTTTTGGCAAGTAGACTCATCAACTTCTCATTGTCAAGAGTCTCTCCTTCTTCTTCTATAGCTTTGAAGGCAATGTTCTTTTCCTTCTTTGTTGCTGGAGATGAAGTGGACTGTTCAGCTTCTCTGGATTTGACAAACTGCTCATAGGATTTGAGCTTACCTAACAATGTCTCAGTAGTAATCTCATTGAGGCTTCTGGACTCCTTGATAGGCCAGATCCTAGAGTCCCATGTGCTGGGGAAGCACATTAGGATCTTGTCATTGATCTCAGTGATAGAGATCACTTTGTCCAAAGATTTCAGCTCATTGATGATGAGACTGAGCCTATTGTACAAATCAGCCACTGTCTCAACTTCTCGTTTCTTGAAATTCTCATACTGAGAGATGAGATGTGATCTTCTGTCCTTTCTTTCATCAGCAGATCCTTCAACCATATTGTTGACAGAAGTCCAGATCTCTTTTGCTGAAATGCATTCCACCACAATTTGAAAAATGTCATCAGACATTGTTTGAGCCAAAATGTTCATGGCTTTTGCATCAGCACTCCTTTGCTTCTTTGGAGCATCTGTCCACTCAGGAGGTGGGACAACATTGTTATTTACTGCTGCATCAGTACTTGTTGATGCTGAGAGAGTAGGAGGTCCTGTCAAAATAACATTGAATATTTCTTCATCAATAGAGTTCATGTATAACCTAATCCTTGCTTTCCATAGTGCAAACTTATTTAGATTGCACATAGTAGGTCTTGTGCTTGGATACTCTTTCTTTTGTGCCATGAGTTTTTAAACAGAAATAAATAAAATAAAACCTATGAAAGAATTTAAGATCTAATTGATCTTTGTGATTCAGGTGTTAGCCTGTAAAGAATCAACTACCCTCTGATACCAATTGAAAGTGCAATTGAATATCAGTTGAAGGTGATTAATATAATCAACCATGCTTTGATACCAATTGAAGGAGAGTTTAGATCTTAATGTTACTCTAGTGGGGGGTGAATGGAGTATTAAAACTTTTTCCCTTAATTTTATAGCGGAATTAAATTAGTGGTATATATATATATGTGTATAGAGAGTGAGTAATAAAAACAAAATAAAAACAAATCAGCACAGCACAACAACACAGAAAATCACAAGCACAGAGACACAAGGATTTTATAGTAGTTCCCCAAAAAATCTGGGTACGTCTACTTTTCTACCACACTTGGTAGGAATCCACTAGGATTTTTGATCAGGTGTCCTAACACCAATGAGCTTTTGATAAGGTGCCCAAAAACCAAACAGGATTTTTTGATCAGGTGTCGTGCCACAAAGAGGTAAACTTTTGAAGGGAGTTTTAACCCTATACAAGAGGGGATAGAAAGGAGTTTATGAAGTTCTTCTCTGTCAATATGCAGAGAGAAGACTCTAGTGGATGTTGATATTGTAAAACTCCTCTGTCTGATATGAAATCGTTTGACAGTTGATTGGCTGGTGCTTTCTCTTGAATCAAATGATCTTCCTGTAGTTGATTAATCTGGAAGAATAAGTTCTTCAGACTTTTGTTGCTCTTTTGAAGTTCTGATCTAGCAACAGAGACTGAGACATGGTATTGATGATGTTCTCAGTGAGATTGAGTAGGTGCTGCTTGAGGAAGAAGATGAAGATCTATTGATAAGTAGTAAAATATATGTATTTTTAGTATAGTTATTAGTATAGTTTTAATTAATATTATGAATTTTCTATGTAAATTAATAAATAAATTGCTTCTTTTCATTATTTCCTTACTAACTTAGTTTTATTTTTGTTTTTGTAGATTTTGGCAATTTTTGTCAATTCACGCCCGTGACAATAAGTCACGCCTGTGACCCAAGGGCGTGTAATTTTAAAATGCCAATCTCTCTGCGTTCGACGAAAATCGAGTTGCGTTTGACGAACGCTCTCAGCCCTGCGTTCGACGAAAGTTGATCCGCGTTCGACGAACGCTCTCTGCCCCTGTGATCGACGAAATCAAGCTTCGTTCGATGAACGGCGCTCTGCGTTCGATGAACCATCCACATCCAGCGTTAGACGAACGGCGCTCCGCATTCGACGAATCCCTCTCAGCATCCAACATTCGACGAACGGCCCTCTGCGTTTGACGAATCCCTCTCAGCGTCCAGCGTTCGACGAACGGTGCTCTGCATTCGACGAGTCCCTCTCAGCATCCAACGATCGATGAACGGCGCTCTGCGTTCGACGAACTCTCTCTTCCAGGCGTTAGAAGAATCCAGCGCACACACCAACAGTCACGCCCCAGTTAAATCAGATATGTGCCGCCCACTGTCACGCCCGTGACACTTAAGTCACGCCCATGTGCAGCCATGTTTGATGGCTAAACCTTCTAGAAGATGGCGGATACGACCCCTAAATCACGCGCAAATGTCACACCCTAAGTCACGGCCGTGACACACAAGACATGCCCGTGACCTACGGAGTGTAAAAATAAAATTTTGCCTATAAATAGAGGGGCTCGGCTGAAGGAAATTTCATCCAAATTTTGAGTGCTTGTTAGTGTTTTTGAGTTCTTTTGAGTGAATGTGAGTTCTGTTTATGTAATTAAGTTTATGTTCGTTTGTAATTTTTGCCTTTTTAGTCTAGTTGTAATGCTTATTTTAGAAATAAAATGTTGCTTTCTCATTTTGATCATTCCTTTTTATTTATGTTAGTGTGTGTTTGTGTGTGTATGAGAATAGTTTTTTTGCTTTCATAACTTAGTTTATTGCTTTCATAAAAATAGTTTATCGCTTTCTTTAACGCTTTATTTATCGCTTTCGTTTAAACGCTTTCTTTCGATTCAGTCTTTTATTTACAAGTAGAGTGCGTGCGCATATGAGATAGTGTTTTTCTTTTTTGTAACTTAGTTTTATTTCAAGTCTTTATAGAACTGTTTATACCACCCCCATCTTGAATAAGAGGCTAATTTCCTTTAACGCTTATTTAAGACGGTTGGGACGGATATTATTTCTGCACCTTTATATGTATTTTCATTTCTATACCACCCCCGTCCTGGATAAGAGGCTAAAAACTTTTTAGCGCTTGTTTAAGACGGTTGGGATGGATACTATTACTACTTTTATATAAGTCTTTTTTTTAAAATTTTTTTTGTTTTTATCCGCTTATATCCGCTTAAATAATTAAACATGTATTCTCTTAATTATGCCGTCTCCATTCCGATGAGTGGCTAATTTCCTTTAACGCACGATGTCGAAGAGCATTGAGACACAAAAATAGTTTTTCTAAAAATAAAACATCTCTTTCTAAAATAATTAACGAGCTTAAGGTTTATCCGAGAATAACGTTGAGTGGAGCCACATAATCGATGTGTGGTTTTCATTTCCGTCTCCATACACTAGTTAGCCGAGAGGCTCGTGCGTACGGACTGATCGCTCACGGGTAAAGAGAAGTGCGCTCTACCCTCGAGAGAGGATGAGGTAAGTCTTCCGAATTGGAAGTAAAAACCCAATAGCGGGGTTCACAACATAAAGCGAGTATTAAGAAGATTCGATTATAGAATGAGAGTTCGGTCGAATATTCATAATCAGTGGGCGTACCCTCGAGAGAGGAGCGTTCATAATTATGGAACCTCCACAGCCAAGCCGTTTTAATGTTGTAAAAAATCATCTCTTTTACTTCTAAAAAAGACTATTTTCGTCTCAAGGTAATTCGACATCGGGCGCTATTTTTATCATCGTTTAGAACTCTAGTTATACGCTTATTATCGTTTTCTTTTAAAAACCCACACTAAAAACTTATTCCGATAAAATAATAGATCGTTCCTCAAAGTAGTATAATCAACGCGATCTGCGGAAATATACGACCTCGATATTTTGTAAAACAAAATATGTTGTATTACTCACGATAAGGTATAATTGCCTTTATTATATGGTTAATTTGGATTAAAATTTAAACAAACACTTTTCAAATCCGAAACTTACAAAACTCCCCTTTGCTATATTAAAAATCAGTAGAATTCGGCATTGTAGTCAGGGTGTAATCGTCAATATTTCGAAAGAAGAAAAAGACCGTTAATTCTATCTTTCGATAGGATAACAGTTAGTTTCTCAAAATAGGAATACTTGCGAAACTCTATGAAAACACGCGCCTAACTCTAATCTCATCATATAAAGGTTGCGCAAACCAAATTAATTAAAAAGAACAATCTGAATCCAATAATCAAGTTTTTGGCGTCGTTGCCGGGGAAAGCTTGTGTTGTTATTTGAAACAAGGAATTACAATTACTTTTATCATATATTAAATATATAATATAAAAAAAATAAAAAATAAACATAGAAAAAACAAAACAAAACAAAATATATCATTTTTATTATTAGTATATGACCCGAGGAAACTCCTCGGACGATTCGAATATCCCTTTTGACCGCAAAATCGAGCGCACCCATCGTGAGCGCCTCCGACTTCGTGATCAAAACTTACTTGAATTTCTCGAAGAGTTTGCGGGGATACTTACACTGAACCTATGGCCGATCAAATTCCAGATGTGGCCCCGCCACGGACAATGGCATATTATGCCAGGCCAAATCTGGAGAATACCGGAACGAGCATTACATGCCGAATAGTGGCTAATAATAATTTTGAAATAAAATCTAGCATCATTCAAATGGTACAACAGTCAGTCCAATTTGACGGTTTGCCAGATGAGGATCCAAACTTACATCTCCGAATTTTTTGGAAATCTGCGATACTTTCAAAATTAATGGCGTTACTGATGATGTTATTCATTTACGCTTATTTCCATTTTTGCTGCGGACGAAGGCAAAAGCATGGTTAACTTCTCTTCCCAGAGGATCCATAGCCATGTGGGCCCAATTGACGGAACACTTTTTAAGTAAATATTTCCCCCCCATCAAAAACCGCTAAGTTACGTACGGATATCGCCTCTTTCATTCAATACGATTCTGAGTCTTTCTATGAGACTTGGGAGCGTTTTAAAGAGTTCCTGCGTAGATGTCCTCATCATGCGCTGTCGTCCTGGCTACAGGTCCAGATATTTTATAATGGTTTAAATTTCTCAACACGACAGATGATCGATGCGGCCGCCGGGGGAACATCAACAACAAAACCCCAGAGGCTGCCCAAGCTCTGTTCGAGGAAATGGCCATGGACGCCTATCAATGGAATGCGCCCAGATCACGCCCTACTGAACCAACTGGGATATATGAAGTGGATGCCACTTCTCACTTAGCCTCTCAAGTCGAAAGGTTAAGTAAGTAAGTGGCAAAGATGACTGCTTCCTCCTTCACTCCCGCTTGGGCTCCTAATAATAATAATAATAATAATAATAATTATTATTATTATAATTATACTTTTGTCGAAGAAACTGTAGATTACCTAGGCAACCCAGTTAGGCCCCCCTTCAACCCTAATAACAATTCGTATAGTAATAATTATAATCCGGGTTGGAGGAACCCCCCAAATTTTTCCTGGAGCAATCCTAACAATGCTCAGAGGCCCCCAATTGTAAATCCGCAAGGATTTCCAAATGGATTTCAGCCTCCCCCTCCAAAACCTTCTTCACTCGAAGATATTTTTGCTAAATACGCTGCGTCCACCGAGCCAAATATCCGGAATATCACCGGATCGATTAAAAACTTAGAAAATCAGGTGGGACAGCTGGCAAAGATGGTCTCCGAGCGGCCATATGGATCTCTACCAGGGAACACGGAGCCAAACTCCTAAGAAAATGCCAACGCCATGAACCTTCGCAGCGCAAGGAGGTAACCTCCCCAAAATGGGTTGAGCCCAAGTTACATGTTTCGACACCGACCCCTCCACCCCCTCTCTCGATAGATAATACAACGAGTATTTCGACTGTGCCAAATGTTTTTAGCCTGTCCCTTCCTTATCCCTCAAAAATAAACAACGAGCAGAAGGACGAGCATTATAAAAAATTTCTACAAATTTTAAAACAAATCCACATAAATGTTCCTTTCTGCGAGGCACTGTCCAAATGCCGAAATTCGCAGAATATCTTAAGGAGTTGCTTTCTAATAAAAAGCGACTCGAAGATGTTTCGCGTGTTTCCCTTAACGCGGAATGCTCGGCTGTCCTCCTTAACAAATTGCCACCTAAACTGAATGACTCGGGACGATTCTCCATCCCGTGCCTGTTCGGCAATATGTTAATAAAGTACGCTCTAGCGGACTTGGGAGCTAGCATCAACTTGATGCCTTTCTCCCTTTTCAAAAAACTTGATTTTGGCATCCCAAGCCAGACTAAGATGAGCATCCAACTCGCGGATCGCTCGGTAAAGTACCCGATAGGGGTAGTGGAGGATGTTCTGGTCAAGGTCGATAAGTTTATCTTCCCGATAGACTTTGTCATCCTGGACATAGAGGAGGACGCCGAGGTGCCTATCATTCTCGGTCGCCCGTTCCTCGCAACCTCCCGCATGTTAATCGATGTTAGTAACGGTCGCCTCCTCCTTCAGGTTAGAGACGATGAAGTTACTTTGCATATCAACACCTCCATGCGGAACTCAC
This sequence comes from Dactylorhiza incarnata, assembly GCA_033032865.1. Lineage (NCBI taxonomy): Eukaryota > Viridiplantae > Streptophyta > Magnoliopsida > Asparagales > Orchidaceae > Dactylorhiza > Dactylorhiza incarnata. The sequence continues at coordinate 18,847,809 of JAWHQI010000019.1, read as the reverse complement.
TATCGAATGATGATTCCTGCTTTAATTTGGAATCCGCGTTTGAGGATGAGTGTTCTTCTCTTTCGGAATTGTTATCTTTAATGATAAACGATTCGGATCTGGCAAATCAACCTCCTTTATATGAATTGCTGCCATATTCGCCCTTCGAGTCTTTCGATTTGAAAGAGTTAAAAATCTCCACATCTTATGAAGAACCCCCGATCTTGGAGCTTAAGAAACTCCCCGACCATTTAAAATATGCTTTTCTAGCCGCGAACTTAAAACTTTCGGTTATAATATCATCCACTTTAACCGATTCGGAAACATCCGAATTGATTGAAGTTTTGTCTAAGTGCAATTGCATGGCAAATTTCTGATATCAGGGGAATTAACCCCTCATTCTGCTCCCACAAAATTTTTCTCGAAGAAAACCCCCGCACAACTATTCAGCCTCAACAGCGACTTAACCCGAACATGCGGAAGTCGTTAAGACTGAAATTATTAAACTCCTCGATGTGGGGATTATCTATCCTATATCCGACAGTATGTGGGTAAGCCCCGTACAAGTCATCCCTAAAAAAGGCAGTATAACGGTTGTGGCAAACACGAATAACGAATTAATCCCAACTCGTAATGTTACGGGTGGAGGGTGTGCATCGATTACAGAAAATTAAATGATGCCACCAGAAAAGACCACTTCCCGTTGTTGTTTATTGATCAAATCCTAGAGCGTCTCTCTGGTCATCCTTTATACTGCTTTCTCGATGGTCTCTCGGGATTTCTCCAAATCCCTATTTCCCCCGAGGACCAAGAAAAAACAACTTTTAATTGCCCTTTCGACACCTTCGCATATCGAAGGATGTCGTTTGGCCTCTGTAACGCGCTAGCTACATTCCAAAGATGTATGCTGGCAATATTTGGTGAGCTAGTAGAAGACATAATGGAAGTCTTCATGAAAGGCTTCTCCATCTTCGGAAGCTTTTTTCAAATTGTCTAAAAAATTTAGATGGAGTCCAACATAGTTTTAAACTGGGAGAAATGCAATTTCATGGTCCGAGAGGGTTTAGTCCTCGACCATAAAATTTCTTCCAAGGGGATGGAGGTCGATAAGTCCAAAGTCGCTATAATTGAATAACTTCCTGCTCCTTCGAACGTAAAATCTATTCAAAGTTTTCTCGGCCACGCAGGTTTTTATCGGCGGTTTATTCAAGATTTTTCAAAAATAACCAAACCGCTAACTCACCTCCTGGAAAAGGATTCCCCATTTATTTTTGACACGTCCTGTGTAGAGGCATTTAATTTTATAAAACAGCAACTTATCAATTTTCCAATTCTGGTGGCGCCAGATTGGTCCCTTCTGTTCGAGATTTTGTGCGACGCGAGCGATATCGCGGTTGGAGCCGTCTTAGGACAATGCGTAAATAAATATTTTTATCCAATATATTATGCTTCTCGCACGCTCACAGCCACACAGGCTAACTACACGACAATGGAAAAGGAACTTCTTGCCGTCGTCTTTGCTTTTGATAAATACAGGCCCTACGTAACACTTTCACACGTAATCGTTTTCACTGATCACTCCGCCCTAAAATATCTTTTGGCCAAAGTAGATGCCAAACCCTGCTTGCTTCGATGGATCCTCCTTTTACAAGAATTTGACTTAGAGATCCGAGATAAGAAAGGGGCTGAAAATTTAGCAGCCGACCACCTCTCACGTTTAGAACAACCCTTCGCAGAAGCGCTCGTCGAACCCGAAATAGACGATCGATTTCCTGAAGAGCACCTTTTAATTTTAAATAAAATAAAAACTTCTTCCACCCCTTGGTTCGCAGATTATGCAAACTATCTAGTCGCCCGGGTCCTTCCAAAAGATTTTTCGACTCAGCAAAAGAAGAAATTCTTTTCTGATTTGAAAAACTACTTTTGGGGGGACCCCTTTCTCTTTCGAGTCTGCGCAGACCAAGTGGTGCGAAGATGTGTTTTAAGCGAGGTGGGTGCACAAATTTTGCGACACTACCACGAGGGGCCGGCTGGAGGGCATTATCAAGCCAACCGGACCGCGCGGAAAGCATTAGAGGTGGGCTTTTATTGGCCCACTCTCTTTAAGGATGCTCACACTTTTGTGAGTAAATGCGATAGCTGCCAGCGGTCGGGTAACATCTCTCATCGTGACGAGATGCCCCAAAACCTTTTTCTCGAATGCGAAATCTTTGATTTATGGGGCATAGATTTTATAGGCCCCTACCTTCTTCTTTTAATAATCGCTATATTTTAGTGGCGGTCGACTACGTCTCTAGGTGGGCGGAAGCGCAAGCTCTGCCCACCATTGATGAGCGAGACGTCGTCCATTTTCTAAAAAAAATATTTTCTCGCTTTGGCACGCACTGTGTAATAGTAAGTGATAGGGGTACACACTTCTGCAACACCCAGTTTTCAAAAATTTTATCTAAGTACGGCGTCACGCATAAGCTTGCCACCGCCTATCACCCCCAAACGAGCGGCCAAGTAGAGGTAGTAAATCGCGAGAATAAACGCATTTTGGAGAAAATCGTTTCTTTAAATAGGAAAGATTGGTCCGTCAAACTCGACGATGCGTTGTGGGCATATCGTACGGCATACAAGACCGCTATCGGTTGTATGCCCTATCGATTAGTCTACGACAAAGCGTGCCATTTACCTGTAGAGTTAGAGCACCGCGCTTTTTGGGCCTTAAAATTTCTAAATCTCGATTCGTTAGCCTCCGAGAATAGGAAATTCCAACTAAATGAACTCGATGAATGGCGTGCGAACGCTTATGAGAGTAATAAATTTTATAAGGAGCGTTTTAAGTTCTACTATGATCGCAAAATAAAATTTCCCAAAACATTTGCGCCGGGCGATCTTGTCCTTCTTTATAATTCACGCCTTTGTCTTTTTCCGGGTAAGTTAAAATCCCGATGGTCTGACCCCTTTAAGGTTAAAGAGGTTTGGCCGTATGGGACCGTTCTTATCTCTCACCCCGAAAGAGGTGAATTTAAAGTAAACGGGCATCGTTTAAAACTTTATCTTGCGGGCGATCCAGTGGACGAAAATACCAAATCCTTAACCCTCCACAACTTATAATCTCACCACGCCAAATGCGTCAAGCTACCTGATGGTAAACAAAGCGCTTGTGGGAGGCACCCCATATTTATCTAAACTTTTATTATGTTTTGTTCTTTTTTCTTTTGCAGGGTTTCTTACGGCCCCGCCAGCTCTAATTCAGGGAAGCCTTTTTGCTCCCTCTTTCCTTTTGTATATATTGCAATGTTATTTTCTCTTCTTCATACTTACATTACAACATTGGGGACAATGTTGGGTTTTAAGTATGGGAGTGTTTTACCGTTTTCATTTAAACAAACAAAATTTTTTCAAAAAAAATGTTTTATTTTATCTTGCCTACTTTTATAAATTTAAGCTTGGATAAAAAAAACAAAAAAAAACAAAAAATTGTAATAAATCAATGCTTTAGAAAAAAATATGTTAAAAAAAATTCAAAAACATGTTTTCCCTTTTTTGTTTCGTAGTACAGAAATGCAAACAAAAAATTGTTTTAAAACAATGCTTTAGAAAAAAGAATTTACCAAAAAAAATAATAATTCAAAAACATGTTTTCCCTTTTTTGTTTCGTAGTGCAGAAATGCAAAAAAAATAAAATAATAAAAATAATAATAATAAACCAACTTTACTTTTATTCTTAAAGCATTTAGTTTCGAGAGTATATGTTTGTGGATTTTCATAATCGCTAGTTTTACTATTTGTTTGTTTATCTAAGATCGATAGATTTAAACGTTTGGGGTTAAGTTTTAAAGAATTTCTTGTGATTTTAATTTAAATAGAGGCTTTGTTTTCAAGCACTACTTCTACTAGCTAAAATAGAGACATGTGTATTATGTTGGCAAAACAAGTTTAGACTGCAATTATCCCTACTTTATGTCTTTAGGAATCTAGGAATATTCAAATTACTAAGGTTGCTCTCAAAAGTTTTTTTTATTATTCTAGAAATTCTCTTTAAAACCCCTTGTATACACCAATTCAGCATTGTAAATAAAAAATTAAAAGAAGAAAAAGATCTTATGTTAATGGGAATAAAAAAATTCCGTAAACATAGGCACCCAATATTGTTAAAAGAGATCCTATGTCAATGAGAATTAAAAAATTCCGTAAACACAGGCATTGGGTTAAAAAAAGGTCAATTTTCCCTCGTAAACCAACGATGTGAGTCAAAGGAAAATACAAAAGAGGGGTGAGAGGAAAAAATTCATCACCCCTAATTCAAGTACTCTTCTTTTTGCCAAGGCTTTTTACCCCTTTTCCCACTACAACATTTTTTGCCTTTAGCAACACTTTATTTGTCAACATTTAAAAAATGTTGTCTAAACATAGAATAGAGAACAGTTTGTAAATGTTGCCATCAAGTAACATTTTTAGGCAACATTTGTGACGCAACATTCAATAAATGTTCCCTTATTCATTATTGGGAACAATTTTGAAATGTTGTATTTGTCGACACACTTTAAACAACAATTGTGCGGTGTTAGTTTTTTAAATAATATTTTGCAACACATTAAAAATGTTCCTATAGCTTTCTACCACTATTCGCACACACAAAATTGTTATTCATAAACCATAAATTTATTATTTCAAATTTCCAAGAATTCTTATTATTTTCTACCTTGCCCTAATATCTTCTGTGCCTCCTTGCGATTTGCGAAGACGCCGCCCATTTTGTGAAATTAGGGATTGCGATCAACGGCGACCTAGCGGAAGCAAGCGACTACAATCGATGTCAACCTAGAGGCAGCCAATGACTAACATCGACGACAACCTAGAGGAAGCCAGCGACTACAATCGACGACGACCTAGCACTACAAGAAAATTGCTATGAGAGTAATTGCTGGAAGAATTTCCTTGCCACTACTAAAAATGGGATTTTCTCAAATATGGCGGTGCTGGTATGAGAGTAATTGCTGGAAGAATTTCCTTGCCGATTGATAGTTCTAGGGAGATGATTGGTTTGTCGGAGTTCAGTTCGCTGGCAAGGAAGGTTGGACGACAGTTAAAACTTGAAGAGCTTTTTCTGCTCAATCCACGAGCTCTTCTTCCTTGTTTTGTGGTAATTGACAAATCATAGGATTTTTCATTCTCTATGATGCCATATGCAATACTATTTGCAGGATATGGGTATGTTCGATAGAGGTGAGTATAAGCCAATGTGTTTTTGAAGAAGAAAAATGCATTTTTATAGGATTTCATTTTTCTTATGGGGGACAAATTTGCTAGTATGAGTGATTAGCAATAAAGAATCTAAGAACAGGATCTATAAACAAGTTTGAATGATTAGCTTTGAAGAATCTAAGAACATGCTGTAATGGGGACTCTGCCCTTCAGGATTAGCCTGCAATTTCATTTTTTAGTGTATGATGACTTATTTCTACCTTAGGTAGATTAATTTCTTGCCCAAAAATGTTCTCCTTGGAGTACCTATGTACCGTCGTTCATAAATGCCCAACTTCACCTAAGGAACTTCATCCACTTTTATGTTCAAAACTAGTTTTCTCTACCTCTCCTCTTCTCAAATTCTTTTTGTTTTCACTAAACTCTCAATGACATCTTCTAAGAGCTCCTCCTCACATATTTTTCTCCGCCTATAAATCACATCCCACCATATTCAACATTTTCATAGAAATACCAAGTGGTTGATCCTCACCATGTGCTTGAAATTATGTATTAAAATTTAGTTTGACAACTGATATTTAGATCTCTGCTTGATTCGTACTCTGTAATTAAAGTTTTCATATTTTAGTCCTTAAGTAGTTTACCTAAGTATCAGATACTGGTAAAAATGTGTACACTAGGAATTTCTTACCAAGATTTACTTAGCTTATGTGGTTTATACTGTCATAGGAGTAGTGCACTCAAAAATAAATTACTTTTGTTATTATTATATTAATAATTCATATATAATAATAATTATTACTATTTGTTGGTGCAAAATTTGTCACCAAAATTTTCACACTCAACGAGGAACTTGCCACGACCTCTGAGAAGCTGTTGATACTGCTTGGAGGAGAGCACGGACACTCGACGAGGAACTGCGCGTCCTTGTTGAGGAGAGTGCGTGCCCACCCGGAAAGTGTCCGCGATCTTTGTTGAGTGCTTGCCCGAGACTTTTGAGACTGGTATGGGCGTCACCGATTGTGGTTGCAGAATTTGGGTTAACACTATTGATTGTGGTCATGAGTTTCTTGGAGTGCTAATGGTTGCCCAATTCTCATGTAATTTTAGCTTCTTATGTAGAATTATGGGCAAGTTGTAAGGGTGATCAGTGGAAGTAAAAGCCTCTTCAAACCTGAGAAGATTCAATCCTAAGAGGAATGCTTCCTAATTACTATGTTTGAAAACCATCAAGGCCTGTTACAAAAATTATTGTGTTGGGAAGAGGACACTCAGCTGCTTACGCTCCAAATTTTGTAGGGTTTAGTTGTCATTTCCCCTCCTTCATATTTATTTTGTTAGAAATAAAGTCTTCTTTTGCTTTCTCTTACTTTTCAACATTTCTCTTTCCAGATAAAGTAATTGAACGCTAGCACAATTTCTAATGTTTTCCCCTCGGGACACCTCTGACATTTTACTTCTGCTTCGAAAGCCTATAACCTTCATTCTTTAATTTGATTTTTCAGGATCACCTTCTTAATTTCATTCTTTTGTCGAGGATGATATTTCTTTGTATAGAATGGTCATAAATTATTTGATAAAGTGGCCCAAAACATATATTCTTAGAACAAAATTATCTCAGCTGCTAATTATTTTATTAGGTATGAATTGTCAACATCATATTTTATCTCAACACCATTTTTTTTATCAACTGCAATTGTTGAATTCAAAGTGATCGTCGGCATACACTCCCTCACATCTACAGGTAATCATCTTTTCCCTATGCTCTACCTAGCTATTAGGCAAATTATTGATATTCACGTGCAGCTAATAGTTCTATTCAAATTTTATCCGAATAATTTAATTGCTAATAAATTACAGCTTGGAGATTGCTAAAAAATTCTGGCTAGAAAATTGCTTCGCTCGAGTACGAGCAGCGTGCTGGTGAATTATTAATAGTAATTGTAATTGTAATTCATTTAACATAACTCAAATTACTGATATTCACGTGCATCTGATAGTTTTACCCAAATTTTATCAGTATAGCATAATTGCTTTGTTTTTCTCATAAGTATGTGCACCTGGTATATTTGTTGAATTTTATGTTTTGGTTACTGGGTTAGTTTGTACCTAATTTTATTTACTCAGAGTGGAATTACCATTGATTGGATTGATTATTTTGGAAAGAAAATACACATTTGTATCTCATCAACATTGACCAATAACATCTCTTATAGCTGTCTGTGCAGAATTTAGTAGCTTTGAGTTGTATTAGATGTTGACATGCTCTCTTTTGTTAAAACTCTTATGTATTAGGTACCTGCTAACCCAAAAGATTGTGAAAGCCATTGTTTCATTTTAAAACAAATAAATCAGAATTCTTTTATCTGCATCTGCCAAACCAAGCTAGGGATTGGATCCGAGCGGATAAGTATTTGCAGATGGGACCTTGTGAATTGAACTTCATGGATGGGATTGGATTGCCATCGATCGTACGCATCTATAGCTATTACACAGCCACTTCTTTATACGCCATAAAATTCTTATGCACCATAAACAATTCGCACATAATTATCTTTTAACATACTCATGCATATATCATTGAGCCCACTCGTGGGCTCTCATGAGCTAGTTTCCCATAAATTTATCCTCTTCTTTTATCCAATTTATTTGATACCAAGCCATTTTGTGTTCTTAAATGTATTTTGTATTTACTGTCATCATGTGTATGGAAACAACATGGAAATCCAGTCCTTCTCTGAGATGTATAATCTCCCTATTCACATTTATTGCCACAGTACAGGTAACAGTTATACTCGCCATCGCAATTAATAGCACCATTGCCTGGAATTTGTTAATCAACTATTGATTTTGACTTTTTCCCTACAGAACCAGTCAATATCTTCCATTGAAGCTACTTCATCATTCACCTTCACAATTATTAGGTGATCCTCCTCCAGGATATAAGTTTGAGGTACTTTGAAATTTTTGTACTTCATTTGATATAATATTAGGTGATCTACTCATGAAATATTTCTTCTGCGCCACAGTAAATCTAATGAGATTATTGATACTAGAAAATCATTAACACATACTTAATGAAAAAAACTTTATTTGCAGCAAACACTCTGGATATTATAGAGGCTGCTGCAAATGCTGATCGTAGTTTTGGTCATGTCCGTTCTTCTCCAATAATAGTGGCCAATGGATGTACCGTACGCATAGCTGCTGTTGGTGTACACATTTCTAAAAAAACTTTGCAATCATGAGAACCCATATGTTGTATATATCATTAACATATCATTGCATGTTTTTATAACTCTGTCAGGGTGCTTCATTAGAACTCTTATTTAGAATTTTAACAATCAAAATGATGTTACTTTTAGGTTGATAAACTTCATTACTTGGTGTTTATCCTTCATTATTTTTGTAGATTTCTTTGCATTGTGGTGAAATTTGTAATGATTTAAAATTTTGGTTTGCTTTACCTCTCCAAAACTAAAAGGATTGATGGAAATGATTTGGACTTAATGGAAGCTTGAGAATAAATATTGCTCCATGGTTCTACTTTACCTCTCTTGCAGTTCTGTTTGGAAACTTGATTCAGCCTTTTGGAGGAGCTGAAAGTGTTCATAATGTGGTTCATTGAGTTTTGAAGCTATGCTTCAGTTATATGTTTTTGATGTTCTTCATTTTGTATTGGTATTGTGTTTTGCATATCCGCAAGTTGTTCTTTCAATGCATTTTTTGACTTCTTTGTCCTTAAACAGGTTAGTAATCAGCCTTATAATCCATGTCTTCAATAGGTGATCAGTTGAATCCAAGAGGTACATTCTCTAACAACTTGTTGAAGTAGTTACTTTTTTGCAAATTTTACAACAATTGTAGTGTTGAAATATTCTCATTCTTTGAATCAATGATATAAAATTAATATTTGTTACATAATTTTAATGAGAATGAGTGTGTGGGGGTTTTTTGATTAGCTTGATGTTGCCAGCCACTTTATTTCATTTTAATGGCTGAATATGGATCATTTTAAGTATGTTTATATTATCATTATTTTGCTTGCTACAGATCAAGAAAACATTAACTGTTTGTCTAACTCTATTAGATGTATGTATTGTTGGTGTTGCGTGCACACCCATTGGAGGCTTCCTTAGTGCCTTATCTTCTTTACCAGCTACAAAACTTGGATCAATTGCTATTGAGAGTGAGTTGGAAGTTCTTTTTTATATAATTTTCTTTTTTACTTAAACATGACAAACAATGTTGAAATTCTTAGGTGTTTAAGAAGAGCAAATGTAGATCCAACATCTGTACAAGAAGTATATTTTGGAAATGTTTTGAGCTCAAACTTGGGTCAAGCTCCTGCCGGGCAAGCTGCTTTAGGTGTTGGAATACCAAATACCATTATATGTACAACTATTAACAAAGTTTGTTCTTCTTGAATTAATTTGCATAATCTAATCTAATTGAATCTCTCTTTATTGAACTCAATTGTTCTGGTATAGCTTATGATATTGTTATTGGATTGCACATGGATATCACCATTTATGGCCAAAAATATTCCATTTTCATTGCAGCTTGAAATGGGAGATGTTCGTATTGATAGAAAAAAGAGAGGTATCCACGTAATCTTTCTGTGAAGCACTCACGTTTCTATAATCTTTTTGTGCAACATAGCAAATTCGGGAACTTCTTTGATTGCTGGTCCAATTGTATGCCCCTCTTGGAACCCAAGGCATCTCATAAATTCTCTTTTATGTTTTGTTGGTTTTTTCTTTGAACTTTGAAGATTTTTTGACAATATGTGCATATCCTTCGGCTTAAGTTTACTTATTAAATGTTGTGATTTTGTGCAGAAAGCTAGCAACAAACTTGCCTCTACCAGAAAAATTATCATGAAGACACTTAAACTCTTTTTATTGGGTGTTTTACTGCAAGGTTTACTCATTCCATTTACAGTCCATACTATTCTCACCAAAGTTGCTTTAAGGTGGATACTTTCATGGTCCTAATCACTAGACGTATTGTGTTGACATTGATCACATATGTTGGCTATGTACTGCAAGTAATATCACACAACCTTATCTATTTCATGAATCTTCAGTAATTCTTAAGTCACATACATGATACATCATTCTACAATATATTGTACAGGTTAAATGTGGAGTTAGGGGTGACACCAGTCTTGCCTGCAATGAAATTGGGATGATCGGTCTTAGGATATTGGGCATTGACCATTTGTACAAACGACTAGTTTATGGAAGAACAAAGGTCAGCACAGTTACTAAGACAAAGACAATTTTGACGAGGCAAATATTAGCTCGTCTCTGGACATTCACTTTCAAAGCAGAGCAAAAGTACCCAGATTCTGAGAAGTTCCTTGATGACCATGGGCCATGAAGATTATTTGATGTTTAAGTTATTTTTTAGATGTCTAGTTATTTTTTTATGTAATTTGATAGACTGTAATTAAAAGATAGTTGCATAACATTGTATAATTTATCATGATTAATATATATTCAAATTTTGTTTAAACTCTACATATTAATTGTTGATTAATTTTGGATTTCGTGTACTTTTTGGATGTGCTATTTGTATTTCATGCTTTTCATTTTACTAGGAACTCCGGTTTACTTTAGGGTAGGGTTTTGTTAAATTTTAATTTTTTTGTTAATTAGATACTTGTAGCAACATTTATTAAATGTAACTCATAAAGACGACATTTCAAAAATGTTGCAATAGGTTTACCTAAAAACTGTTGCCTTTGATAAGGGTATAGGCAACTTTTTTTTATTGTGTTGCCTAAAAGTATGAAAAACTGTTGCCTTTGAGAATAGGTAACGCGGGCATAGACACTACCCTATGGCAACAGTTATTTATGTTTAGACAACAGTTTGCAGTTTTAGGCAACATTTCTGAAGTGTTGTTAAAGACCAAAAATGTTGTAGTGTCCCTTAGCCAAATTATTGTTTCTAGTTCTAATTCAAAAAATCATTTGAGGACATAATTAGTAACTTATATTTTTCCTTCATGTTTCTTTAAACAAAGGTTATTATAATTTCGATCTAATCTCGTTTACTAATGATTCCAATTTTGTTTGCTATTTTGTTAATTAAGAAGTCTTTTGGCAAGGACATTTCTTTCTACTTAAATCATTTGCATAATTTAGGACTTAACTCTTATTACTCTGAATTTTTATTTCTCTGGAATAGCAAAAGCTTAAGTATGGGGGTATTTGATGAGTAGTAAAATATATGTATTTTTAGTATAGTTATTAGTATAGTTTTAATTAATATTGTGAATTTTCTATGTAAATTAATAAATAAATTGCCTCTTTTCATTATTTCCTTACTAACTTAGTTTTATTTTTGTTTTTGTAGATTTTGGCAATTTTTGTCAAGTCACGCCCCTGAGTCACGCCCATGACAACAAGTCACGCCCGTGACCCAAGGGCGTGTAATTTTAAAACGCCAATCTCTCTGCGTTCGATGAAAACGGAGCTGCGTTCGACGAACGCTCTCTACACTGCGTTCGACGAAAGTCGATCTGCGTTCGACGAATGCTCTCTGCCCCTGCGATCGATGAAATCAAGCTTCGTTCGACGAACGGTGCTCTGCGTTTAACGAACCATCCGCGTCCAGCATTCGACGAACAGTGCTCCGCGTTCGACGAATCCCTCTCAGCGTCCAGCATTCCATGAACGGCACTCTGCGTTCGACGAACCCCCTCAGCATCCAGCGTTCGACAAACGGTGCTCTGCGTTCGACAAATCCGTCTCAGCGTCCAGCGATCGACGAATGGCGCTCTGCGTTCGACGAACTCTCTCTTCCAGGCATTCAAAGAATCCAGCGTACACGCCAACCGTCACGCCCTAGTTAAAGCAGATATGTGCCGCCCACTATCACGCCCGTAACACTTCAAGTCACGCCCGTGTGCAGCCATGTTTCACGGCTAAACCTTCCAGAAGATGGCAGATGCGACCCCTAAATCACGCACAAATGTCACGCCCTAAGCCACGGCCGTGACACACAAGACACGCCCGTGAACTAGGGCGTGTAAAAATAAAATTTTTCCGATAAATAGAGGGGCTCGGCTGAAGGAAATTTCATCCAAATTTTGAGTGCTTGTTAGTGTTTTTGAGTTCTTTTGAGTGAATGTGAGTTCTGTTTATGCAATTAAGTTTATGTTCGTTTGTAATTTTTGCCTTTTTAGTCTAGTTGTAATGCTTATTTTAGAAATAAAATGTTGTTTTCTCATTTGGATCATTCTTTTTTATTTATGTTAGTGTGTGTGTGTGTATGAGAATAGTTTTTTTGCTTTCATAACTATTTATTGCTTTCATAAAAATAGTTTATCGCTTTCTTTAACGCTTTATTTATCGCTTTCGTTTAAACCCTTTCTTTCGATTCAGTCTTTTATTTACAAGCAGAGTGCGTGCGTATATGAGATAGCGTATTTCTTTTTTTGTAACTTAGCTTTATTTCAAGTCGTTATATAACTGTTTATACCACCCCCATCTTGAATAAGAGGCTAATTTCCTTTAGCATTTTTAAGACGGTTGGGATGGATATTATTTCTGCACCTTTATAAGTCTTTTCATTTCTGTACCACCCCCGTCCTGGATAAGAGGCTAAGAACTTTTTAGCGCTTGTTTAAGACGGTTGGGTCGGATACTATTACTGCTTTTATATAAGTCTTTTTATTTTTTATTTTTTTTTTCTTTCTATCCGCTTATATCCGCTTATATCCTCTTAAATATTTAAACATGTATTTTCTTAATTATGCCGTCTCCATTCCGATGAGTAGCTAATTTCCTTTAGCGCACGATGTCGAAGAGCATTGAGGCACAAAAATAGTTTTTCTAAAAATAATACATCTCTTTCTAAAATAATTAACGACCTTAAGGTTTACCCGAGAATAACGTTGAGTGGAGCCACATAATCGATGTGTGGTTTTCATTTCCGTCTCCGTACACTAGTTAGCCGAGAGGCTCGTGCGTACGGACTGATCGCTCATGGGTAAAGAGAAGTGCGCTCTACCCTCGATAGAGGATGAGGTAAGTCTCCCGAATTGGAAGTAAAAACCCAATAGTGGGGTTCACAACATAAAGCGAGTATTAAGAAGATTCGATTATAGAACGAGAGTTCGGTCAAATATTCATTATCTCAGGTGGGCGTACCCTCGAGAGAGGAGCGTTCATAATTATGGAACCTCCACGGCCAAGCCATTTTAATGTTTTAAAAAGTCATCTCTTTTACTTCTAAAAAAGACTATTTTCGTCTCAAGGTAATTAGACATCGGGCGCTATTTTTATCATCATTTAGAACTCTAGTTATACGCTTATTATCATTTTCTTTTAAAAACTCACACTAAAAACTTATTCCGATAAAATAATAGTTCATTTCTCAAAGTAGTATAATCAACACGATCCGCAGAAATATACGACCTCGATATTTTCTAAAACAAAATATCTTGTATTACTCACGATAAGGTATACTTGCCTTTATAATATGGTTAATTTGGATTTAAATATAAACAAACACTTTTCAAATCCGAAACTTGCAAAACTCTCCTTTGCTATTTTAAAAATCAATATAATTCGGTGTTGTAGTCAGGGTGTAATCGTCAATATTTTGAAAGAAGAAAAAGACCGTTACTTCTATCTTTCGATAGGATAACGGTTAGTTTCTCAAAGTAGGAATACTTGCGAAACTCTTTGAAAACACCCGCTTAACTCTAATCTCATCATATAAAGGTTGCGCAAACCAAATTAATTAAAAAGAACAATCCTTATCCAATCATCATCTGTAAAGCTTTTGTTCTTCTTCTTCCTGTAACTTTTTTTTCTTTCTTTTCCTGTACAGAAAATCTGTAATATGTTCTGTAAATAATTTGAAAACTGTAAGTAATAATCTTTTGTATCTTCTTCTTCCTTATTCACTTTTGAAAAATCTCTGACAGACTTTAAATGCAAATCCCTTAAATTAAGGAATATAATATTCTGAAGAGATATATCCTTTACTGTAGATCTGCTGCGCCGTTTACCTTTTTCCTTTTCTATGAAATGTCCTTTTCCGAGAAATGTCAACGGATATAATCTTAAAATAATAAAAGGAAATATATTATCCTTACTTATCTGATATAAAAGAGACATTGCTGAAGAGATCTGAGTTCAGAGAATGAATAATATAATCTGTCTGAAATAAATCTACTGTAGAGAAATTTTTGTCGATCTCAACAAATTTCGTGGATCTCAGAGCTGTGTTCGTCGATCTGATGATATTCGTCGGACGCAGACTGAGTTAATTTCATCGACCGCTGAGAACAAGTCTATTCGTCGATCTCAAGATTTTCGTAGATCTCAATGTTGAGTTCGTCGACTTCAATTTAAGTTTGCTCTGGAAGAGTTGAATTAGTAGAGCTGAGAAGATCTTTCGTCGATCTGAGCATCTGATAAAGATTCGTCGAACGCAGACTGGAGAATGTCGAACTAAATATTTTGTCGACCGCTGAGCCTGGATAATTTTGTCGACCGCTGAACTCATCCGCTGAGACGCTGGGAGAGCGAATTTGTCGAACACAGGAGCAGGCCGTTCGTCGAACGCAGAGAACATGTCATTCGTCGAACGCAGAGAGCAAGCCGTTCGTCGAACGCAGAGTGGAGTTCGTCGAACGCAAAACCTGAATGATTTCTTGAGTTCTAACAGCCTAAACTCTTGACCCATTGACTATACATTGGGGTCAACTTGATCTTAGTCAACAGATAGTGATCCTAGCCCAAATCAGTAATAGGGTTGTTCCAACAAGATACTTACAAGAAGTATTAAGACAATAACCTGGATGTGGAATGCCTCATTCTTGCTACCATGTCCTCTGATCTTCAGAAGAAACACAAGTGCATGTGTGGTTATGAGATAATCGAGCACCTCAAGAAAATGTTTATGGGGTAAGGTCGGCAAGAAAGGTTTGACATATCCAAGGCATAATTTTAGTGCAGAATGGGAGATCGGGACTCAGTAGGGACTCACGTACTCAAGATGATTGGGTATTTAGAGAACCTTGCAAAATGGGAGCTCGAGACTCAGTAGCCACTGACCTGATCCTGCAATCATTACCGAAAAGTTATAAGCAGTTCGTCTTGAACTATAACATGAATGAAATTGACAAGACGCTGCCCGAGCTCCAAGGCATATTGAGAACTGCCAAGAACAACCTAAAGAAGGTTAATCCTGCTAGCCCCATACAGATGGTGCATAAAGGCAAGGGAAGGCCAAGGGATCGAAGTAGACAAAAATAGTATCTATGTCATATCTTGATACCAAATCTTCTGCACTAAAAAGGAAAGGTCTGGCGAAGTAAGGAATGTGCCACCACTGTGGTAAGGCAAGTCATTAGAAGAGGAACTGTCCCCTCTATATTGAGGATATGCAAAAGAAGAAGGGAAGTGTGACTTCCACTTCAGGTATATATGTTATAGATATAAACCTTTCTACTCCTTCATCATGGGTATTGGATACTAGATGCGGTTCTCACATTTGTACAAATGTGCAGGAACTGAGAAGGAGAAGAATGCTGGGTAAAGGGGAGGTAGAGTTGCGCGTTGGAAATGGAGCAAGAGTTGCTGTCGTTGCCGTTGGTGTCTATCATCTTTCCTTGCCCACTGAGCTTATTATAAAACTTGATAATTGTTATTTTATTCCTGCTATAACTAGAAACATCATTTCTATTTCATTTTTGGACATGAGTGGCTTTTCTTTTATTATTAAGAACAATTGTTGTTCTATTTATAAGAATGATGTTTGTTATGACGTAGCTCGAATGTTTAATGACTTGTATATTTTGAACATAAATCATCCAATCTACAACATAGAAATTACCAAATGACTAAAAACTAATGACACTAATCCAACATATCTCTGGCATTGTCGTTTAGGCCATATAAATGAGAAACGCATATCCAAGCTCCATAAAGATGGACTATTGGGTTCATTTGATTATGAATCATTTGAGAGATGCGAGTCATGTTTATTAGGCAAAATAACAAAGGCCCCTTTCACTAATTGTATTGAGAGGGCTGATGATCTCTTGGGTATAATACATAGTGATGTATGCAGACCCATGAGTCATATGGCTAGAGGTGGGTACTACTACTTCATTACATTTACTGATGATTTCAGTCGATATGGATATATATATCATATGAAGTGTAAATCCGAAACCTTTGAAAAGTTCAAAGAATTTAAGAAAGAAGTAGAGAACCAACTGGGAAAATGGATTAAGGCACTCCAATCTGATCGAGGTGGCGAATACCTAAGTCATGAGTTTCATTATCATCTGAGAGAGAGTGGTATTGTATCAAAACTCACTCTGCCATGAACGCCGCGACATAATGGTGTTTCTTAGAGGAGGAATCGTACTTTCTTAGACATGGTGCGATCGATGATGAGTCATGCAGATGCGCCCGTTTGCATTTGGGGATTTGCTCTAGATACTGCTGCTTTCCCATTAAATCGTGCTACAATGAAAACGGTTCTAAAGACACCATATGAAGTGTGGACTGGGAAGCGTCCAAGTATGTCTTTTATTAAAATTTGGGGGTGTGAGGAATACATACGATGCCAAATACCTAACAAGCTGGAACCCAAATCAGATAAATGTTATATAGTGGGGTATCCTAGGGAGACCAAAGGGTAATATTTCTACCTGCCATCTGAGGGAAAAGTGTTTGTCGTAAGGACTGGCATCTTTTTGGAGAAAGAGTTCTTATCCAGAAAGACTGCAAAGGTAGAACTTGAAGAAGTTCAAGAACCACAAACTGAGAACAAACCGGAATTGGAACCTGAGCAAGGACTACAAGAAGTTGTAGTTAGAGAGCCTGCTCAAAAAACACAAGTCCTACGTAGATCTGGTAGACCAAGATTTGAGCCTGAGAGATTTGGATTTCTCATGTCTCAGATAGGTAATATGTTGCATATGGATCATGATGATGAGCTTGCGACCTACCAAGAGGCTATGAATGGACCATACTCCGAGAAGTGGCTTCACGCCATGAAATCTGAATTGGACTCCATGTATGCAAAATACATTTGGACCTTGGTGGAACAACCTGAAGGGGTTCAACCTATAGGGTGCAAGTGGGTATTCAAGAAGAAGACCGACATGGATGGGAATGTATAGACATTCAAAGGCCGGCTGGTGGCTAAATTCTTCAGGCAAAATCATGGTGTTGACTATGATGAGACCATATCCCCTGTTGCTATGGTCATGTCCATCAGAATTCAACTTGCTATTGCTGCGTATTATGACTACGAGATCTGGAAAATGGATGTCGAAACTGCATTCCTTAATGGAAACCTCCTTAAGGAAGTGTATATAACACAACTTGAGAGGACCCAGCGCCACCAACTCGACCAAAAGCCCGGACTTTTTAGTGAAGGCGCAACTGTTCTTTATATCAATGGATCCTCGGGCGGATCCACGGGGCAGCCAGTTAGGACCACGGGGGACACACCTTTCCGCTTCGAATAGTGCCGCACGTCGGGGGCAATTCTAGCAGCACCAACAATCCCCCCCCCCCCCCCCAGAAATGACCCCGGGGTTTCGAACCCGTGACCCCCTCTGATACCAAATGAGAGGACCAGTGCCACCAACTCGACCAAAAGTCTGAACTTTTTGGTGAAGGCACAACTGTTCTTTATATCAATGGATCCTCGGGCGGATCCACGGGGCAGCCAGTTAGGCCCACGGGGGACACACCTTTCCGCTTCGAATAGCGTCCCACGTCGGGGGCAATTCTGGTAGCACCAACACAACCCGAGGGTTTTGTATCTCCAAGTGAAGCCACTAAAATATGCAAGTTGAATTTATCCATTTATGGGTTGAAACAAGCTACTCAAAGTTGGAATTTGCATTTTTATGAGTTGATCAATGAGTTTAGTTTTATCAAGAACGAGGATGAGCCTTGTGTTTACAAGAGGATTAGTGGGAGCATTGTCGTTTTCCTGATATTGTATGTGGATGACATACTGCTGAATGACATTCCAACCATGCAAGTTGTTAAAAACAACAAAGGGAACTATTTTCCATGAAAGCCTTGGGCAAAGCGACTTATATACTTGGTATTAAGATCTATAGAGATAGATCAAAGAAGTTGTTGGGTTTGACCCATAGTACATGCATTGAGAAGGTGTTAACGACATTCCAACCATGCAAGTTGTTAAGAACAACCAAGGGAACTGCTTTTCCATGAAAGCCTTAGGCGAAGCGACTTATATACTTGGTATTAAGATCTATAGAGATAGATCGAAGAAGTTGTTGGGTTTGAGCCAAAGTACTTGCATTGAGAAGGTGTTGAAACGGTTCAGCATGCTTGAGTCCAAGAAGGGATTCTTACCCATATCACATGGTGTGAGTCTCTCTAAGGACCAAAGTCCTAAATTTTTGGAAGATAAGGACCGCATGACGTTGATTCCATATGCTTCAGAGATTGGATCAATCATGTATGCAATGCTATGTACTCAACCCGATGTCTCCTATGCTTTGAGCATGATGAGTAGGTATCAGTCTGATCCCGGTGATAGTCACTATATGGCCGTCAAGAACATCCTAAAGAACTTGAGAAGGACAAAGGATGTATTCTTGGTGTTTGGTGGAGAGGAAGAGCTTGTTGTAAAGAGTTACACAGATGCTAGTTTCCAGACTGATAGGGACATCTCAAAGTATCAATCAGGTTTTGTATTTTTCCTGAATGGAGGAGCTGTAAGCTGGAAGAGTTCCAAGCAAGAGAAATTTTCTGATTCTATGACAGAAGCTGAGTATATTGCTGCAGCAAATGCAACAAAGGAGGCTGTATAGATTAGGAAATTCATCGGCGAGCTAGATGTAGTTCCTAGAATTGTTGATCCTATAGTTCTCTATAGTGACAACAATGGTGCAATAGACCAAGCTAAGGAACCTAGATCTCATTAGCGCTCTAAGCACATACTTCGGTGGTTCCATCTTATTTGAGAGATTGTCGATCAAGGAGATGTGAGCATATGCAGAGTACCGACTGAAGAAAATAGTTTTCTGATCCACTAACAAAACCCCTTGCACAGAGAAAGCATGATTGTCATACTAGATCAGTGGGTATTAGATACCTGAATGATCATCTCTAGTGGGAGTCTTGTGGATTATATTTGTGTCGGTTGTTATTCATGTGATGAATAATGTACTTTTAAATTTTATTTTACATTTACCGCAAGTTCTTATTATTTTGTCAACTGTTTCTATTTAATAGATTAATTGGCATAATAAATGCCCTTAGAATGTTTGCTTCTATAGGAATTCAAGTACGTCACTTGAATGTGAGGGCCTATGTTTATAAGAAGCTTTATTCTTAAATGGTCCCTAGTCGACGTATCATCTTAGAAGCTAAGGGCAATGATGGTACATTAAGACTAGCATGTGTGTTGACTGATGACCGGTAATCACATGTCATGATATTGTGATATCAAGTCATCACATGGGTACTTGTTAGTGAACAAGTTGTACTGGACAGACCCACCTTGAGGCTACATTGTGGATTATTATATGAATGTGTCACAAGTAGATCTCAACTGGCAATGGTGTTTGTGTTCTTTGACCTGAAGTCACAACATTCATCAAGTGAGGAAGAGTGTAATTAGATGCCTTCAAAAGTCTTACTTGAAGAAGGTTGATGATAACGGTGGTGATTGGGTATGCTACGATTCATTTTGGTGTTTGTGTGTGGATAGATATAGGATTTGTCCTCCTATATGACATGAGTTACATCCAAGGTCCCCTTGATGGAATGAGACTGAGAAATGCATGGCCATGCTTGGTTGAGTTAGTATATGATATTGAGCTCACCAATATCAAATAGTCTATTCTAGATCAGGAAATTAGGGTTGAACAATTATGAGGGTGACACGGTCTATGCCTCTAGTTCTATCTGGATGTAAGGGACAAAGGGACAAGACAGCACAGGTACATTGGTCAAGACATGCTTATTGAGTTTTGAACAATTATTTCTTGGGTAGCAAAGATGTATTTCTAGATGCCACTCATTATTTATGAGACTTTTGTTGATACTTTGTGATCAAGTGGGAGACTGTTGGTGTTTCCAAGGTGATCTCAAAGCAATCAAATAGTTAGTCTTACTGCCATGGCAATTTGAGCCTATAAGGTCGCACATAAGAGTGTTGGAGAAGTTGGATGAAGGATTGTGTTGGACTTACTCATATTGGATATGAGTGGAGGACTAATCTTATGACTGATTGGAGTTGCGTTGAGAACATCTTGATGGGAAAGGAAGTACACGACAAATCGTCGAGAGTGTCTCGATGAATTGAGTTGTACACGATGAATAGTCGAATTGTCTGGATGAAATATGTGTTAATTCATCTCGTCGAAATGTCTCGACGAATTAGATATACTCGACGAATCATCGAGATTGTCTCGACGGAACACATATTGATTCGTCACGTCGAATCATCGAATTGTTTCGACGAATTATATTCTACTCGATGAATTTATCGAATTGTCTCGACGAATTTGGTTTACTCGACGAAATTCTGTGTTTACTCCAATACTAGTCGCGGGTGTGCGGATAACCTATTTTTCGCCTGGGCTATAAATAGACCACTATTTTTTCCCTAGAGAGAGATATCCTTTTGCGACTTATGCAGAGGGACGAAAGTGTTCCGCAAACCGATGGAAGGGTTCTGATCGGCCTTTCTTCCCGTACGTCGCCCTCGTCGCAGCCACCGTCTCTCCCCGTCGTCGGATCTAGCATTCCGTGGGAGATGTAGAAGGCATTCTTTCTCCATCCAAGATCTTGTTGGACAAGAGTCTGGGGGTTCTCTTTTACTCATCTGGATCTCTATAGTGGCACCAATCGATTTCTGCGCTTAGGACTCTGTGTTTGTCTTCCGGATTTCTTCTTAGAGCATCTTGGTTGAGTGTTGACTTAATCCCCTTAATGTATATCGTTGTTATTACCTTTATTATTTCTTGATTCATGAAATCGTAAGATCCTTAAACCTTTTTGGGTTGTTCTTATTTGTTATTTCCGCTGCGCAAATATGATATGCAGTTCATTTCCGAATGAAGTAAAAAACCCAACAACAACAGCTACCAAGCAAGTATTAAAATGGCTCCCTTTGAAGCCTTTTATGGTAGAAATTGTCGTACGTCATTGGCTTCGGCTGAAACAGGCGACACGAAGTTGTTTAAGCGCAAAGATGTGGCTGATGCGAATGCATAAATTCTGGAAATATGAGAGCAGTTGCTCAATGCCCAGGATAGGCAGGCAAAGTATTACTATGCAAGTCACCGGAACGTCGAGTTCTCTATTGGTGATTGGGTTTACCTGAAGATCAAACCGTTCAACGGGGTATCAAGGATCCGATGCTTGAAAAAGCTGAGTCAAAGGTACGTAGGACCATTTTAGAACTTGGAATGCATTGGTGAAGCTGCCTACAGGCTTGCTCTATCTACAGAGTTAAGCGGTCTACACGATGTATTCTACATCTCCGTGATGAGAAAGGCCGTGAATGAGCCTACTCATATTGTTGCGGTTGATAAAGTATCGATTGATGGTGGGTTAGAGACAAAAGTCAAGCCAAAACGCATTGAAGACACCGAGTTGAAGCAATTGCGGAACAAAGCCATCCGAATTGTAAAGGTCCGTTGGAACAATTGCGGGAGAGAGGAACTCTCTTAGAAAAGAGAGCAGACATTGCGTGCGGAGTACCCCAAGCTTTTTCCCTCAGGTATGCTTTAAATTTTGGTACCTTAAGGTTTCCGTAATTTTGGGACGAAATTCTTTTAAGGGAGGTGGAGTTGTAACACCCCACTTTTCCCCAAATGGTGCTGAAATGAATTACTGCTAGGATTCATCGAAAGGACTTGAGTGGTATCAACGAACAAGGCTAATTCGACGAGTGTTACCGAG
The DNA here is from genome assembly GCA_033032865.1 of Dactylorhiza incarnata. NCBI lineage: Eukaryota > Viridiplantae > Streptophyta > Magnoliopsida > Asparagales > Orchidaceae > Dactylorhiza > Dactylorhiza incarnata. The sequence continues at coordinate 18,825,692 of JAWHQI010000019.1, read as the reverse complement.
GGATCTCGATGAATCGTCGAATGATCTTGACGAATTGTTGAATGGGTTCAGTGTGTATCGACGAACATAATGTGTGGTTCAGTTTCAATGAATTGTCGAAGGATCTCGAGTGGTCTCAAAGAATCATCGAAATGACTCGACAAATTAACGTGATTACCCGACGAATGCAGACAAAGCGCTATTTTTACCTGCTTCGATTTAAACGGAGCTTGACGTCAAATTCTAAGTCCGAAATCATTTCAATCCTTCTAAAAAATGAATCTAACGGCAAGGATCTTTTCGAAATACCTTTAAGGATGTTAGGGAGATAACTTTATGTTTATTTCTACCTTCACTCTCTCTCTCCAACCTTAAAACATCTGAGAGCTAAGGAAGAAGAAGAAGAAGATATTTTCCGCCATTGACGGAGCTCTGAAGCTTTAAATCGCGAGAAGTTCTAGATCCAGGGAGAGTAGACCTATACGGTTCTTTCATTCCGATTGGAATCTCAGATTCATGGCGCCGCAGAGAGCGGGAAGGGTAACGATCTTTCCTCCCGGTCTTAGGATGGGTTTGGTCCTCTTATTCTTTTTCTATGCATTTTGAGGTTATCTCTTTCACTAATTAGGGAAGTGTAGGACTTCTTATAGTTCTTCGGAACTCCGCATAGATTGTGTCCATCCCGGACATGTATTGCATATAGAATTCTGGTAGATGAATAAATTTAGGCATTTTGTGTGAAGCCTACCCGTGGCTGTTAGCCCGGATCAGTGATGCTTGATTTTTATATGCATTTAGGTTAAGGCTAGAAAGCGTGCTGGAGAATGACTAATGAGTAATAAAATATACATATTTGTAGTATAGTTTTTAGTATAATTTTAAGTAATAATGTAAATATTTTATGTAAATTAATGAATAAATTGCTTGTTTTATTATTTTCCTAACTAACATAGCTTTTATTTTTTATTTTTCAGCATTTTGGCATTTTTTGTTAGGCCACGCCCGTGATAAAGGGCGTGTAATCTTAAAATGCCAATTTCCAACTTTAAGCAGTTTTTCAGGAGAAATCTCGACAAACTGATCAAGTCACGCACTGGGTCACGCCCGTAACTAAGGGCGTGATAGCTTAAATATCAAATTCCATCCTTCTTAGCGGTTCCCTCCTCAATGTATCGATAGAACAAAGAAGTCATGCCCATGTCTAACAAAGTTACGCCCGTGTACCACTCGATCGACTTTCCTTCCAGTCGATCGACATCCCATCCCGTTGATCGGCTTGCTGTCCCGTTGATTTTGCAAAGTCACGCTCATGACCTTGGCTGTGACCCGTCAAATCATTCCAGAAGAAAGCATACAGGCCAGCCGTCATGCCCCAGTTGAACCTAACATCTGCCGCCCAAATTCACGCCCGTGACACCTCAAGTCACGCCCGTGTGCAGCCATTTTCTCCAGTCAACTCTTGCAGAAGGAGGCTGGGCCTATCATCCCAACATGCCCCAGAGTCACGCCCCTCGGTCATGCCCGTGGCCGAGGGCTTGTAATCTTAAAATTTTCCCTATAAATAGAGGGGCTCGGCTGAAGCTAAAGATCAAGAATTTTTGAGTGTTTTATAGTTTTTTCAAGTAGTTTTGAGTGTTTGTGAGTTATTTTATGCATTTAGGTTTTTATTTCTTTTGTAATTTTTGCTTTCCAAGTCTAGTTTTAATGTTTATTTTAGGAATAAAATACTTTGGTTTCTTATTTCCACATAGTTCAAAATAGTGTTTACAAATAGTTGTTGAGTGATATTTCCAAACCCTATTTTGGGTTCTGAGTGTGTAACACTTTTTAAAGTTATAAAATATTCAGTGTTCAAGTTATTCTGTAACTGTTATTACTTTCTTTTTCATATTTCAAGTCATATTACCACCCCCATCCTGGATTAGAGTCTAAGAACTTTTTAGCGCTTGATTAAGATGGTTGGTGTTGAAAATATTGAAGTGAAGTGGAGGCCGGGCGATCTGTCTTGGAGACCACGTAGGTTGTCTTCCCGCAGGAGGTTGTGCGGTCTGTCTTGAGACCGCGCGGGTTGCCTACCCGCAGTGGAATGGCAGTCAGTCAGTCTGGCTTGTTCTTGGACTTGGTCTGCTTCAAGTCCTGGAGTTCTGGTAGAACGATACGGTTTGTCCTTAAGCCGCACGGTTTGTTTGCTACCCGCTGCCGAGTTGAGGCTGTTATCCTATCTCTATGGGCGGTTACCACACTCCATCTCGCGCCTATAAATAGGACCTCTCCCTCAGATCTTACACAGTGAACAATAAGCAAGAGCTTGCAAGTCTTTCGTACGGTTAGACTTTTCTAGTCGCTCGGGTTGAGATTGACTCTGTTGTGTTCGCAGGTTGCGCGGCTTGTTTGAGGTTCTGACTTGGTCAGAGGAGACCGCAGTGGTTAAGTTGGTGGCAGTCAGTAGCAGGTGGTCGCGGGTTGCGGCTTCTCTCTTCGGTTTGTGTTCTTGCTCTCAATAAGTTAGACCATGCGGTTAGGCGGCTTGCCTTGGCGGTCTGCTTTCTGTTTAGCTTGTCAGCAGCAGTGTTCGCGGTTAGGATCGGCCAAGTGATAGCGGTCAGGAGGCCTTACTCGGGCGAACTATTTTCAGCATTGGAATAATGGGTAGTCCGCGTGTTGGGTTGCGGTTTGGCAATCTGCCAGTTTGTGCGGACAGCCTTGTTTTATTCGGGCGGCTTGCTAGTCGAGCGGCTTGATCGGTTTCTGCTTTGTCTTGTTGTTGTTATTCTTCTTCGACTGTATTGGTGAAGCATGTCTCGCCATGTATACCTCAACTTGTAAAGAAGAGTTTTGATTACCAGTTCCTGTGTTCTTTCTTTGTTCTTGTTTATTGTGCTCAGTTGGGTTGAGAGTGTTCCTGCGACCTAGTTCCTGTTTATTCCGCTAATAAATCAAAATAAGAAATTTTCACATGGTATCAGAGGGACAGAGGTTTGAGCAGTGAATCAGCCGCAGTTATCTTGCTTGGATTTCTGGAGCACAAGTAAATCAGTAGTATTGCAATGGAAGGTGGAATTGCAAGAGGTATTGGTATTGAGCTTCTTACACATACTAACTTTAAGAAGTGGAAGTCTTGTATGGAAAGCTATCTTCTTGGTGAGGATCTCTGGGAGGTTGTCGGAGGAGATGCGAGACAAGCAGTTGCCCCTGTTGAAGGGAATGCTGAGCTGGTGAAATCTTGGAAGAAAACAAATGTGAAAGCCGAGTTTACTCTCAAGCGGGCAATTTCATCAAAGCTATTTGATCACATCATAGGATGTCGATATGCTGCTGAGATTTGGACTTCTCTTGATGGGTTGTTCAATAAGAAGAATGTAGTGCGGCTACAGTTCTTAGAAAATGAGTTGGCAAAAGCCACTCAAGGTGATCTTTCTGTCTCTACTTTCTTTTTCAAGATGAAGAACCTCTGTGCAGAGATTTCTGCATTGGATCCGGATGAGACCATTTCTGAGGCAATGCTGAAGAGGCACATTATTCGCTGATTGTGGAGAGAATATGTGGCCTTTATCACTTCTGTCCAAGGCTGGGCCAATCAGCCATCATTGCTTGAGCTGGAGAACTTGCTTGCCTCGCAGGAGAGCTTGGCAAAGCAGATGGCTGGGATGTCTGTCTCCGGGGGAGATAATGAGGTGCTCTTCTCTGGGAAGAAGAAAAAGTGGGACAAGAAGAAAAAATCATCTGGAAGCGATGGTCCTTCTACTTCAGGTCATCAGGAGAGGAGCTATGCTTCTAAGTCTGATGGAAAGAAGAAGGAAGTACTTCGGTGCTTCAAGTGTAATCAACTTGGTCACTTTAAAAAGGATTGCCGATTGAATCTTCAGGCAGGGTATGCTACTGGCAAGAAGGAAGTTGGATCCATGAATGATGAAGTTGAATGGGGAGGAGAGGGTGCCTTGACGGCAAATCTAACGACGGCGTCCGTTGATGTTCTTTCTACTATCAACTACAAGGAGTACTGGATTGTTGACTCGGGGTGTGGTCATCACCTCACCGGAGATGGGTCAAAGCTTTCTTATGTGCAGCCCTATTCAGGTAATGATGCTATTATTACCGCTGATGATTCTATTCATGCAGTCAAACAAGAGGGGGTGGTTTCTTTAGGCAGTGATAAGGGTCCACTCAAGTTACAGAGTGTTTATCATGTGGCGGGTATGAAGAAAAATCTCTTCGCAGTGACTAACGCTATAGACGTCGGATATCACGTTCTGTTTGGTCCAACAGAAGTGAGGTTACTTAAGAATGTGTCATCGGTGAAAACTGACACAGTTCATGTTGGGAGAAGGTTAAAGGGATTGTTTTTGTTATCAACAAGTTCCTATGTTGATAAGATGCGGACAAATGATAGCGGCTATCTGGCATGAAAGGCTTGGGCATGTTGGCATGGCGAAGCTGAAGGCTATGGTAGAAAAAGGCCTTGTGAAAGGCTTGCCTAGTTTATCATCCATGGGAGAGGGTCATGTCTGTTCGGGGTGTCAGTATGGTAAGACTCATTGACTTCCATTTGACAAGTCACAGAGCAGGTGCAAGAAGCCGTTGGAGTTGATTCACGGTGATTTTTTTGGCCCGACCAACACTGCTAGTCTTGGAGGCAACCGGTATATGCTGGTTTTGATTGATGATTACACCAGATATACCTGGGTGTATTTTATGAAGGAGAAGTCAGAATCGTTCGGAAAGTTTGTGGAGTTCAAGGAGCTTGTAGAGGGTCGTCTTGGATTGCGGATTAAAAAACTGAGAACTGACAATGGAGGTGAGTTTACCTCAGGAGAGTTCTATAGTTTTTGCAGGAAGCACGTCATCCGAAGAGAGCTTTCTTTTGCTCATACTCCACAACAGAACGAAGTTGCTGATCGGAAAATTCATCATTTGACGGAGACCGTGAAGTGCTGCCTTCATGCCAAGAATATTCCAAAGTCTTTCTGGGCGAAGGGTATGTCTTGTGCTGCTTCTGTCATCAATCGGATGCCTCTTAGCCCGATCAACATGAAGACTACACATGAGCTAATGTTTAAGGAGAATCCAAGTGTGGGACACTTATGAGTGTTTGGTTCAACTTGCTATGTGCACGCTCCTGATGCCCTCAGAACAAAGCTAGACGCGAAGGCGAGGAAACTAGTGTTTGTCGGGTATGATGACAGGAAGAAGGGCTGGAAGTGCATGGATCGCCAGATGCGAAGATTTGTGGTATCTCGTGATGTGGTATTTGATGAGCTGACATCATACCAGGGGAGTTCTGGAATAGAACTATCAGATAGCAAGGTTGAAAGGCAAAAGGAAGCTGCAAAAGATCTTCAGGAGGAGTTGTCTGGTTCACTAGGAGCTCCAGTCGCGTCAAGCTCTGGGGCAGAGGCTTCAGGTTCTGGAAGCAGGGGGAGCAATGCTCCAAGTTCGCCTGAGAACAGAGTTTATTCTGAAGAAGCAGCGGAAGTGGTTAGTCCAGTTCCGACCTTGAGAAGGTCAAAGAGAACTATAATTCCACCAGCTCGTTATACAGGAGGAAACATGGTGAGCTTTGTTTCATGTTTCTTTGCTGGCCCTCTAGATGAGCGAGAGCCTTCAAGATTTGAAGAAGCCACTGGAGTCAAGGAGTGGGAAGATGCCATGGATGAGGAGATGGCTGCCCTCAGGAAGAACGAAACCTGGGATATTGTTCCCAAGGTTGATGGCATAATTCTTGTAACTTGCAAGTGGTTGTTCAAACTGAAGAAGAAGGCAGATGGAAGTATCGAGCGGTATAAGGCTCGCCTTGTTGCTCGAGGGTTCTCACAACAGTATGGGGAGGATTATTAGGCGACGTTCAGTCCAGTGACCAAGATGACTTCAGTATGGGTGGTGATTGCGTTGGCAGCTTGCCAAGGATGGAAGATTTGGCAACTTGATGTAACGAATGCTATCTTGTACGGCGAGATTGACAGGGACATCTTCATGGTTTAGCCACCTGGGTATATATCAGAAGATCATCAGGGACACGTCTGCATGTTGAAGAAGGCCCTCTATGGGTTGAAGTAACCGCCTAGGGCGTGGTATGGGAAGATCGCATAATATCTCCATTTCCGTGGATACTTTGCTTCAGACTCAGATTCTAGCTTGTTTATCAAGAAGAAGGGAGAGCTTCAAGTCCTCGTGTTGTTGTATGTGGATGACATGATTGTCATTGGGAACTCAGAAGAGGAGGTAGCAAGGCTAAGGCCTGAGCTTGCTATCAGGTTTGAGATGAAGGATCTAGGTGAGCTCCACCACTTCTTTGGACTCGAGGTTGAGAGGCAGAAGAATGGAGTGCTCATTTCCCAGAAGGGCTATGCGGAGCGAATCGTTAAGAGATTTGGCATGAAGGAAGGGAAGAGTAGTTCGACTCCTCTTGAGGTTGGTATAAAGCTTCGACGGGATGAGGGGCGAATTCTTTCTGATCCATTGGTGTTCCGGGCTTTTGTTGGGAGTCTGATATATTTAACGATTACCATGCATGATATTGCATATGCAGTTGGCAGGGTGAGTCGATATATGGCGGAGCCACGAAAACCTCATCTAATGGCGGCCAGGAGTATCCTGAAGTACGTGAAGTCGACCTCTGATTTGGGTCTCTGTTATAGGAGAGATACGTGCTTTAAACTGCATGGTTACATGGATGTTGATTATGGGGGAGATTCAGATGATCAGAAGTCGACATCTGGATACGTCTTTTTAGCGAGCCCTGCAGCTATATCATGGTGCAGCAAGAAGCAGGATTCGGTATCTATTTCTACCACTGAAGCAGAGTACAAGGCCTCGGCGTTGGAAGCTCAGGAAGCCATCTGGCTGAGGAGGTTGGTAGAAGACATCCATGAGGAGGTGCGACATCCTACTCTGCTACGTGGTGACAATGAGAGTGCCCTCAAACTGGTTAACAATCCAGTTTGTCATGCGCGGACCAAGCACACCAAGATTGAGCATCACTTTATTCGGGAAAAGGTGCTGGAGGGATCTCTGATGGTTGAGCATGTGCGGAGCGAGGACAATGTCGCTGACATCTTCACGAAGCCGCTAGCGAAGGGACCTTTCACTCGGTTATGAGGTTTACTCAGGTTGACTTCCACTTCTCACTTCAAGGGGGAGTGTTGAAAATATTGAAGTGAAGTGGAGGCCAGGCAGTCTGTTTTGGAGACCGCGCGGGTTGTCTTCCCGCAGGAGGTTGTGCGGTCTGTCTTGAGACCGCGCGGGTTGCCTACCCGCAGCGGACTTGCGGTCAGTCAGTCCGGATTGTTCTTGGACTTGGTCTGCTTCAAGTCCTGGAGTTCTGGTAGAACGGTGCGGTTTGTCTTTAAGCCGCACGGTTTGTTTTCTACCCGCTGCCGAGTTGAGGCGGTTATCCTATCTCTATGGGCGGTTACCACACTCCACCTCGCGCCTATAAATAGGACCACTCCCTCAGATCTTACACAGTGAACAGTAAGCAAAAGCTCGCAAGTCTTTCCTGCGGTTAGACTTTTCTAGTCGCTCGGGTTGAGATTGACTCTGTTGTGTTTGCAGGTTGCGCGGCTTGTTTGTTGTTCTGACTTGGTCAGAGGAGACTGCAACGGTTAAGTCGGTGGCTGTCAGCGGCGGGTAGCAGCAGGTGGTCGTGGGTTGCGGCTTCTCTCTTCGGCTTGTGTTCTTGCTCTAAATAAGTCAGACCATGCGGTTAGGCGTCTTGCCTTGCCAGTCTGCTTTCTGTTCAGCTTGTTAGCAACAGTGTTCGCGGTTAGGAGCTGCCAAGTGACAGCGGTCAGGCGGCCTTGCTCGGGCGAACTGTTTTCAGCATTGGAATAACAGGTAGTCCGTTTGTTGGGTTGCGGTTTGGCGATCTGGCAGTTCGCGCGGACAACCTTGTTTTAGTCTGGTGGCTTGCTAGTCGGGCGGCTTAATCGGTTTCTGCTTGTCTTGTAGTTGTTATTCTTCTTCGACTGTATTGGTGAAGCATGTCTCTCCATCTATACCTCAAGTTGTAAAGAAGAGTTTTGAATACCAGTTCTTGTGTTCTTTCTTTGTTCTAATTTATTGTGCTCAGTTGGGTTGAGAGTGTTCCTGCGACCTAGTTCCCGTTTATTCCGCTAATTAATCAAAACGAGAAATTTTCACAGTTGGGACCGATACTATTTCTGCATTTTATAAGTCTTATAAGTTTTGTTAAACACGCTTATATCCGCTTAAAATATTAACATGTATTTTCTTATTCCAAATGCCGTCCCCATTCCGATGAGTGCCTAATTTCCTTTAGCGCACGATGTCGAAGAGTATTGAGATAAATAAATGGTTTTCTAAAAAATAAAATATCTCTTTCTAAAATCAATTGACGAGCTTAAGGTTTACCGGAGAAAAACATTGAGTAGAACCATATAATCGATGTATGGTTCTTAAACCCATTTCCATACACTAGTTAGCTGAGAGGCTCGTATGTATGGATTGATCACTCACGGGTAAAGAGAACTGCGCTCTACCCTCGAGAGAGGATGGGGTAAGTCTCCCGAATTGGAAAGAAATATCCAATAGAGGGGTTCACAACATAATGCGAGTATTAAGGAGATTCAATTAAAGAATGAGAGTTCGGTCGAATATTTTTAATCTCAGGTTGGTGTACCCTCAAGAGAGGTGCGTTCATACTTATGGAACCTCCACGGACAAGACGTTCTAATGTTTTTAAAAATCAGATCTTTTACTTCTAAAAAAGTTATTTTCCTCTCAAGGTAATTTGACATCGGGCGCTATCTTCAGCATCATTTACAATTCTTATTATACGTATATTATCGCTCTCTAAATATTATTAATCAAATCAAAAACTTATTCTGATAAAATAATTGTTCATTCCTTATAATTAAGAATAATCAAGAGGATCCGCGGAAATATACGACCACGATATTTTCTACACCAAAATATCTTGTACTATACGCGATAAGGTATACTTGCCTTTATCGAAGATTAGTTTGGATTAATTAAACAAAAGCTTTTTAAATCCACCCGATAATCCACATTTTAATCATCAAGTTTTTGGCGATGTTGTCGGGGACTTCATGTTGTTATTTCAAAAAAGGAATCACTATTAATTTTATTACTTATATATTTTAAAAAACAAAAACAAAAAAAAGTTAAAAAAGCAAAAACAAAAAATAATTTTTATTATTAGTATATGACCCTAGAAACTCGTCGGACGATTCGAACATTCCTTTTGACCCCGAAATATCGAGCGCACCCTTCATGAGCGCCTCCAATTTTATGATCAAAACTTACTCGAATTTCCCGAAAAGTCTATCGGAGATACTGACGCTGAAGCTATGACCGATCCAATTCGAGATGCGGCCCCATCACAGACCATGGCATATTATGACCGACTGAATTTGGAAGATACGGGATCGAGAATTACTAGCACCAAAGTGGATAATAATAATTTTGAAATAAAATCTAGCATCGTTTAAATGGTACAACAGTCAGTCCAATTAGACGGTTTGCCGGATGAGGATCCGAATTTACACCTTTCCAACTTTTTGGAAATTTGCGACACTTTTAAAATTAATGGCGTTATTGATGACGCTATTCGTTTACGCTTATTTCCATTTTTGCTGTGGACAAAGGCAAAGGTGTTATTAAGTTCTCATCCCAGAGGATCCATAACCATGTGGGCCCAATTGATGGAGAAATTTCTAACAAAATATTTCCCCCCGTCTAAAACCGCTAAATTAAGCACAGATATCGTCTCTTTCATTCAATTCGATTCTGAGTCTCTCTACGAGACTTGGGAGCATTTTAAAGAGTTCTTGCGTAGATGTCCTCATCATGCGATGTCATCCTGGCTGCAGGTCCAGACATTCTATAATAGCTTAAATTTCTCAACGCGACAGATGATCGATGCAGCCGCCGGGGAAATGTTAAACAACAAAACCCCGGAGACCGCTTATCCCTGTTCAAAGAAATGGCCATAAACGCCTATCAATGGAATGTGCCTAGATCGCACCATAACAAACCAACTGGGATATATTTAGTGGACGCCACATCTCACTTAGCTTCTCAAGTCGAAAGGTTAAGTAAGCAAGTGGCAGAGAAGACTGCTTCCTCCTCCACTCCCGCTTGGGCTCCAAATAATATTTCGTCGAAGAAACTGTACATTACATAGGCAACCCAGCTAGGCCCCACTTCAACCTTAATAACAACACTTATAGTAATAATTATAATTTGGGTTGGAGGAACCACCCAAACTTCTCCTGGAGCAATCCAAACAACGCTCAGAGGCCCCAAAATCTGAATCCGCAAGGATTTTCACCGGGATTTCAGCACGGATTCCAGTCTCCTTCTTCAAAACCTTCTCCGCTCGAAGATATTTTTGCTAAATACGTCGTGTCCACCGAGTAAAATATCTAGAATTCTTACCGAATCAATTAAAAACTTAGAAAATCAGGTTGGACAGCTTGCGAAGATGGTCTCCGAGCGGCCATATGGATCTCTACTAGGGAACGCGTAGCTGAACTCTAGAGAAAATGCCAACACCATAAAACTTCGCAGCAACAAGGAGGTAACCTCCCCAAAATGGGTTGAGCCTAAGATACATATTCCGACACCGACCCTACACCATCTCCTTCGAAAGATACTTCATCATGTATTTCAATTGTGCGGAACGTTTGTAGCTCGCCTCTTCCGTATACTTCAAAAATAAACAACGAGCGGAAGGACGAGGAATATAAAAAATTCTTACAAATTTTAAAACAAATTCAAATAAACGTTCCTTTCTATGAGGCACTCTCCCAAATGCCGAAATAGACGAAATACCTTAAAGAGATACTTTCTAATGAGAAGAAACTCGAGGATGTTTCACGTGTTTCCCTTAACGCGGAATGCTCGACTATTCTCCTTAATAAATTGCCGCCAAAATTGAACGACCTGGGACAGTCTCCATTACGTGCCTCTTCGACAATTTGTTAATAAAGTACACTCTAGCGGACTTGGGTGCCAGCATCAATTTGATGCCCTTTTACCTTTTCAAAAAACTCAATTTGGGCATCCCGAGCCCGACAAAGATGAGCATTCAACTCGCGGATCGCTCGATAAACTACCCGATATGGCTGGTGGAGGATGTTCTGGTCAAGGTCGACAAGTTTATCTTCTCGGTAGACTTCGTCATCCTGTACATAGAGGAGGACGCTGATGTATCTATTATACTCGGTCGCCCTTTTCTCGCAACCTCATGCGCATTTATTGATGTAAGTAACAGTCGCCTCCTCCTTCGGGTCGGAGATGACGAAGTTACTTTACATATTAATCCCTCAATGCGGAACTCCCTATCGAACGATGATTCCAATTTTAACCTGGAACCTGCATTTGAAGAGGAATGTTCTTCGCTTTCTGAATTTCTCTCCTTAACATTAGACAATTATGATTTGGCAAATCTATTTTGTCTCAACGAAATGCTGACAGATTCTCCATTCGAACCCTTCGATTTGGAAGCTTTTAAAATTATACCATCATATGAAAAACCACTAGTCCTCGAACTGAAACAACTCCCCGATAATCTGAAATATGTTTTTCTCAAAAAAGATTTAAAAATCCTTATTCTTATTTCTTCTACCTTAAGTGATTCAGAGACATCCGAATTAGTTGATGTATTAAACAAGAATCGACGTGCAATTGCATGGCAGATTTCAAATATCAGGGGAATAAACCCCTCGTTCTGTACCCACAAAATTTTTTTAGAAGATAACCCCCGCAAAACATTCAGCCGAACATGCGGGATGTCGTTAAGACTGAGATTATAAAACTCCTTGATGCAATAATTATCTATCCTATCTCCGACAGTACATGGGTAAGCCCTGTACAAGTCGTCCCCAAAAAGGGCGGTATAATGGTCGTGACAAACCAGAATAACTAATTGATCTCAACTCGTACTGTTACGAGTCGGAGGGTGTGCATTGACTACCGAAAAATAAATGGTGGAACCAAAAATACCACTTCCTACTACCGTTCATCGATCAAATCCTGGAGTGTCTTGTAGGTCATCCTTTTTATTGTTTTCTAAATGGTCTTTCGGGGTTTTTCAAAATCCCTATTTCCCCCAAGGACCAGGAGAAAACAAATTTTACTTGCCCTTTCGGCACCTTCGTATATCGAAGGATGTCGCTTGGCCTCTATAACGTGGTAGGTACATTCCAAAGATGTATGCTGGTGATATTTGGCGAGCTCGTAGAAGATATCATGGAAGTCTTTATGGATGACTTCTCCGTCTTCGGAAACTCTTTTAAAAACTGCTTACAAAATTTAGATAGTGTCCTCCAGCTGTGTGAAGAGATGAATTTTGTTTTAAACTGGGAGAAATGCAACATCATGGTCCGAGAAGGTTTAGTCCTCGGTCATAAGATTTCTTCCAAGAGGATGGAGGTCGATAAGGCCAAAGTCGCAATAATTGAACAACTTCCCGCACCCTTAAACGTAAAATCTATTCGAAGTTTTCTAGGCCACGAGGGTTTCTACCGGCGGTTTATACAAGATTTTTCCAAAATAACAAAACTGCTAACCCACCTCTTGGAGAAGCATTCTCCATTCATTTTTGATAATGAATGCGTAGAGGCATTCAATTTTATAAAAAACAACTTATCAAATCTCTAATTATGGTGGTGCCAGATTGGTCCCTTCCGTTTGAATTAATGTGCGGCGCAAGCGACATCACGGTAGGAGTCGTACTAGGCCAGCACATTAATAAATATTTTCATCCAATCTATTACGCTTCTCGCACGCTCACAGCCGCATAGGCTAACTACACAATAATGGAAAAAGAACTTCTTGTCGTCGTTTTTGTTTTCGATAAGTTCAGGGCATACATCACGCTTTCAAAAGTAATTGTTTTCACCAATCACTTCGCCCTCAAATTTCTTTTGGCCAAAGTAGATGCCAAGCCCCGCTTACTTCGATGGATCCTCCTTCTACAGGATTTTGATTTAGAGATCCGGGAAAAGAAAGGGGCTAAAACTTTGGCAGTCGATCACCTCTCGTGTTTAGAACGCCCCGTCGCAGAAGCGCTCGTCGAACCCGAAATAGATGATCGATTTCCTGAGGAGCGCCTCGTAATTGTAAATCGCATATAAACTTCTTTAACCCCTTTGTTCGCAGACCATGCCAACTATCTAGTTGCATGGGTCCTTACAAAAGATTTTTTGACCCAGCAAAAGAAGAATTTTTTTTTTGGTTTGAAAAACTACTTTTGGTAGGACCCCTTTCTGTTTCGCGTCTGTGCGGACCAAGTGGTGCAGAGATGTGTTTCAAGGGAGGAGGGTGTGCAAATTTTGTTACACTTCCATGAAGGGCCAGCCGGGGGGGCATTATCAAGCCAACCAGACTGCGCGAAAAGCATTATTTGCGGGCTTTTATGGGCCCACTCTCTTTAATGATGCTCACAATTTTGTGAGTAAATGCGATAGCTGCTAGCGGTTGGGTAACATCTCTCGTCGTGATGAGATGCCCCAAAACCTTTTTCTCGAGTGTGAAATCTTTGATTTGTTTGGCATAGATTTTGTAGGCCCCCTACCCTCTTATTTTTAATAATCGCTTTATTTTAGTAGTTGTTGACTACGTATCTAGGTGGGAGGAAGCGCAACATCTCCCCACCAACGATTCGATAGTCGTCGTTAATTTTCTCAAAAAAATATTTTCTCGCTTCGGCACGCCCCGCACAATATTTAGTGATAGGGGTATGCACTTCTGCAATGCCCAATTTACAAAAAATTTATCTAAATATGGCATTACGCACAAGCTCTCCAATGCCTATCACCCCAAAACAAGCGGCCAAGTAGAGGTAGTGAATCGCGAGATTAAACGCATTTTGGAAAAAACTGTTTCATTAATTAGGAAAGATTGGTCCATAAAACTCGACGACGCACTGCGAGCATATCGTACGACATACAAGACCACCATTGGTTATACGCCATATCGATTAGTGTACGGTAATGCGTGCCATTTATCGGTAAAGTTAGAGCACCGCGCCTTTTGGGCTCTAAAATTTTTAATCCTCGATTCAAACCTAGCCTCCGAGAGTAGAAAATTTCACTTAAATGAACTCGATGAATGGCGAGCGAACGCTTATAAGAGTAATAAATTTTATAAGGAGCGCTCTAAGTTCTACCATGATCGAAAAATAAAATGTTCAAAAACTTTTGCGTCGGGCGATCTTGTCCTTCTGTATAACTCACGCCTCAAGCTTTTTCCCGTTAAGTTTAAAATCCGCTGACCGGCCCCTTTCAAGTTAAAGAGGTTTGGCCATATTGGACTGTTCTTATTACACATCCGGAAAAAGGCTTATTTAAAGTCAACGGGTACCGTTTACAACTTTATCTTGCAGGTGATCTAGTGGAAAAAAAATTGAATGCTTAACCCTCCCCAACTTATAATCTCACCACGCCAGACCTTTCAAGCTACACGGCAGTAAACAAAGCGCTAATGGGAGGCACTCCATATCTATCTAATATTGTTTTTTTATACTTTGTTATTTTTACGTGTTTTTGCAGTGTTTCTTCCGGCTTCTCCATCTTTAATTCAAGGAAGCCTTTTTGCTCCCTCTTTATTTGGTAAATACTGCACTTTCATTTTCCCTTCTTCATACTTACGTTACAACATTGGGGACAATGTTGGGTTTTAGGTATGGGGGTGTTTTTTCCCATTTTCATTTAAATTTTCAAAAACAAAAACCACAAAAACTTTTCATAGTTTTTTTACTTTATGTAAATATAAGCTTGTTTATTTCCAAAAAGAACAACAACCAAAAAACCTACTATACTTTTACTTTGTAAAGCATTTAGTTTCGAGAATATCTATTTGTGTCTTTTCATAATCGCTAGTTTTGTTAGTCGTTCGTTTATCTAAGATTGATAGATTTAACTGTTCGATGTTAAGTTGTACAGAATATCTTGTGTTTCTAAATTAAATAGAGGCTTTGTTTTCAAGCACTAATTCTAATTCATTTAAAATAGAGGCATGTGTATTATGTTAGCCAAACAACCTTAGATCTTAATTATCTCTACTTTATGTCCTTAGGAATCTAGAAATATTCAAATTACTAAGATTTCTCTCAAACCTTTTTTTATTATTCTAGAATTTCTCTTGAAAACCCCTCGTATACACCGATTTAGCGTGACATGAAAAATATAAGAAGAAAAATATCTTATGTCAATGGGAATAAGACTTCATTCCATATACATAGGCACCAAATAATAATTTAAAAGATCTTATGTTAAAGGGAATAAGATTTCGTTCCATAAACATAAGCATTGGGTTAATAAAAACAAAAGAAAAAAGTTTTCCCACGTAAACCACTATGGGCACCAATGAAAACTAAAATGGAGAGGTGGAAGGATAAAATCTATCACCTCTAATTCAAGTACTCTTCTTTTTGCCAAAGCTTTTTTACCCCCTTTCCTTAGTCAATTTATTGTATCTAGTTTTAATTCAAAAAATCATTTGAGAGAAAAATTTGTAACTTTTATTATTTCCTTCACATTTCATTAAAAACAATGGTTCTTATAATTCCGATCTAGTCTCGTTTACTAATGATTGCAATTTTGCTTGCTATTTGGTAAATCAAGATGTCTTTTGGCTAAGACATTTCTCTCTACTTAAATCATTTGCATAATTTAGGACTTAACTCTTTTGTTGGTACAAAAAATGTACCTCCAAAACACACACTAGAGAAGGGATGGACAAAACTGGGAAGTGCAGGTTACTTGAGACCAAAGATGCCAGAGGAGAGACCTATGACAAGAAAAACAGTTTCTATTAATCTCAAGAAAGGTTACAAGATGAATGTCCAGAACAGGCCAGGGGAAAGAGGTAGAAAAGTGACAGAATTTGAGACCGCTTACACATGTTGTAAGCTAGAGCTTCGATGCAAAAGTCCCTTTTCAGGTACCCCTACGCCTCTATTTATTGACGTGGAGGCTGCCCAAATGGGTAGGTCCAAAAATTATGGGCTGCCCAGGATACAACAGAGCTAGGGAAGAGATAAGAGAAAAAAGGAAACAGACCGCCTATTCTTGGTGGTCTCTAACATCTTGACCACTGGGCCTGGACGAAAACCAGGATGGGAAGCTAGCAATCTGGGAGGTCTCCAAAACTTGAGAGGGAAGGTTGCGGACTTCCGGGCAAACATGATTCCCGCATATTTTCAAGTTTCACTGGAACTTTAGAAATGTTCGCTTTGACCACCGAGATAGTGACCGCCATAAATGCGAGAGATTCTATAAATACGGCTTGGGGGCTCAAGAGTACAGAATCTTCTTGAAAGAAAATCGAGCTAGATTCCTGAGCGGTCACTACTTTTGAGTCCGGAATGAGGTTGAAGATGGTAAGCGTGTTGGATCGAATCTCCAAGCGGTCTCCCAAAGCTTCTCCAAAAGGGAAAAAGAAAGAGACTGTTAGCTCAAAAAAGATGGTAGTAGTCAAACCTCCTAGAGATACCGCCAAGTTGGGAGCGGCGAAGGATAATCCTAAAATCTCTGAAAAACAAACTGTACTACTGGAGAAAGCGGTCTTACCGGTCTCGAAAGCTGTAGATTTACCGATCACTTCTTCTGGATCCCCTGTACTTGATCTTACAGATATGACGATCACTTTTAATTATCACAAATCTGAGGATGCTCTCAAGCAGGTCATCGAACAGACCGGAGAGTCCGTATTTGTTGAGAATATCAAAACTCATCTGCAAGAGCACGCAACCTCGATTGGGAAGTTGAGGCAGCAGATGGCAGACCATCATAAGGCTGCAACTAGAACAAAGAGAATAAACTCCAGTCCTAACAAAGTAGTTAAAAAAAAAGAAAAGAAAAAGTGAAGAGAAAAAGCTGCTACTGCTAAGGGAGCGGTCTCACTCCCTGAGAATGGGAATCCACAACTCCCTGCAAAAGCTCCTGAGAAGGCAAGGCAGATCGTTCCTCCTTTTTCTTCTTTGATCTTTCTTTGTTCTGTGGAAAATAACCCAGAATAAATTGCTTATCTTGATTGCGATTCGTCTAATGACCTTGTCTGCCCGATCTCGCATGGGATCAATGCTTTTGAAGTTGAGGTCCTTCGAGAGGCCGCAGAAGAGCAAAAGAGGATCGCGGAAGAGGCGATTAGACAGTAGGCTGAGGCGGAGAGGAAAACGAATGAGAGAAGGAGAAGAAAGAGGATCAAGAGAAGGCGAGGCAGATCGCCATTGAGCAGAAGAAAGAAGAAGAAAGGAAGAAGGCAGCTCTAATTGCTTCTGAGAAGCTGGAGGAGGAGAAGAAGGCAGCGTAGGTCTCCGCTGAGAAAAAGAAAGAAGAAAAGGTGAAAGTGGCTCAGATCGCTACTGACAAGAAAAGAGAAGAAGAAAAAGCGGCGCAGGTTGCTAAAGAAAAAGAGATGGAAAAGAAGAATAACAAGAAAAAGAAGAAAGCTATTGAAGGTGGAGAGGAGACGGAACGGATCAAACAAATAAAAAAGATTAGACCGTGCTAATCGACGGCCCGATGAACACCTCTGCCGACCTGGAGGAATGGTTGAATAAAGCATCGACAGACAGTGCTGCAACGGTCACCGCCCTGCGAATTGGTAAGGCAGGATCCGACGTGAGACCACTTGAAATCTTTTTGTTGCCTGCTCCTTGAACTAGAAGATCTCCAAAAAGACGGTGTGAGATCGTCATTATCGAAAATGATGATATCCTCGTTAGTAATGCCGAATTAAAAAGTAGACAAAAAGAAGGAGATAGGTCGCAGAAGAGGGAATTGGAAAAAATGAACCTCGAGCGTTTTAGGGGATCAGACCACCTTTTGCTGGCCGCGAACTTGCGGTCACAAAAGATATTGAAAATATCTTACGCAGCAGCGGTCTTGATTTCTTTTTGAGTATTCCACATTGCGCGAGATCTTTCATTTTCGTTTTGTTTGAAGCTAGACTAATTGTTTTGTTTCTTACCGCAGATGATGATGAGACTGACGTAGCTCCTGAGGAGGGAAAAATGCAGCAGCAAGCACAGATTCTACCTCCTCAGTTCACTGATGTCCTCAAACCTCTATTTGAGGATGTTAGGATAATGCGAGCTCGAGAGTGGGCTCTCAAGGATCAGCTTTGGGTATTGTCCACCGATTTTTAAGGAAAGCTGCTAGCTAAAGAGAAACAATTTCGTGAGGAAAGGGAGTTGAAGTTTGGCAACCTTACCAAAGCGCTCCGCAAGGCTGAAAGAGACGCATATTATTATAAAGGGAAGTTGGCTACATTGATCGCGGAGGTCGCCTCTCTCAAATCTGGCTATGATCCAATGATAATGAAGCCAGGGGCTTCTGGCGGTCATCCAGAAGTGAGACCGGCCTCAGAGATCATGGTGATCCCAATGGTGCAGGTAGATAGGGAGGTCGCTAAAATCCATCGTGCTGCAATGTCAGCAAACCAAAGCTTAGAGACTGCTCTGTCCGCCGTCAACGAAATGCAAGATGTTGCAGCCTTTATCGGAAGAAAATACCAGCTCAGGAGATAGATATTCGTTTTTTATTTCAACCGGTCTTTGATAACTCTGAACAATTTAGCTCTGTAATATGTTTGTGACAATTTGATTTTAACTTATGCGATCTCTCCAAATGTTGTGATGTCGATCTTTTTACTTTGCTTATTTCTATGCCGCTTGTTAGATAGTTATTGCGATCTCTTCTTTTTGATATTGGAGTTATCGTGTGTTGCACTTTATTTCTTCAGCTGGTTCAGCGGTCTGGTGCGCTTCTTGGGCTGTCTCGCAAAGTCATAATGACTGACGATATCGCCCTTCCTTACTTATAAATAACTAGCTTTCCCCTCATCTTTTCATGCTCTCTTGAATGCGACCAAGACATCGATCTCAACAGTCTTGAAAAATGGCGTCCTTCCAAGCTTCTTTAGCTGAAATTTTCTTAATTGCAGATCTCAAGTCTTCTAAACTTTCTTAAGATGAATACTTAGCTTTCTTGTCAAGACACATGATTCAGACCCAGATCGTCATGAGACCTCCAACGGAGAATGAGGGACTAAGCTCTGGAGTGGATAACAAATTTGTAATCCCTATTGATCACTCTGAATATGGCTTAAAATTTCCTCCTCTTTGGGAAATTTTGGAAGTGATGGAATACTATGGCTCTGTGCTCGCCCAGCTGCCTCCAAACTCCATTGGACTGATGAATGTTTTTATTAATTACCTGAGATCGGAAAAGATAATTTTTTCCACGGCCCTTTTCCGAGCGACCTTTACTGTAAAATCGCTAAAAGAAGGTCAGAAAAAGAAGAATTCAAGGGATTAGTATAATTCTCGTGTAATGGAATAAAGGTTTTGAATCTCCCTATCAAAATCACTTTTGTACGGAGAGGTATCTGGTCTTTGAAGGCGACCTCGGCGGTCTCAACAGCCAACGGTCCCAACGAGTATAGAGGGTTTTTAGAAAGTTAAATATCTTCTCAGAAGGCGAGCTCAAGGTATTGGCCTTCTTAGCGGTCAAGCGCCTTGACCTTATTAACTAATTCACGATCTGGCCTCAGATCGATGCGATCTCGTCGGAAGAGAGTAAGCATTTCTATCTGCGGCCTACTGCGATCTCATTATAATTTTTCTCTTATTTCTCCTAACTCTTTTACTTCTTCAGCGGCCTTTGTTGTTCCTGCGAACGACCCGGTGGCACCAGCTGAGGTACTTATTCAGAGAGAACAAAGGAAGAAAATATACCACGAGCGCGAGATCGTGGGTTTTGGCGTTGAGTCTGAGACCGTCGGTTCATCATTTCCTTTGCTTGGTTTTTTGAAGAAGATGAAGGACACCAAGGGAAAGCCCCTTCTCAAATGGGGTGCAAAAGGCAAAAGTGTCAATGTTTCAACTGATCTCCCTCTTTGGGGTGGAAAGTTAAGTTGTCATGCTTTCGCGGTCACTACTGCCCTTTACGGGAAAAGCAATGCGTGAGAAATTTATGATATTGTGATCGATATGCTCTCTGACATCTACGCGTAGGAGACCGCCAATAGCATAGTCTTGAACCATCACATGGGCAGTCTCTTCGAGTCTCCCTGAGAGAAAATGAGCGCCTGCAGGAATAATTAAGTGTAAAACTCTTACCTGATATTTCCATTTTTATTTTGTATTGTGATCGCACGATCTAATCATTTTTCCTTTTGCAGCGGTCAAAAAGGCGAGCATATGATGCGGATAATGAGGATTTTCAGAATGCCCTGATGCACCATGTTAAAAGAGACCGTGGAGCAAACAATCTCTGAGATTCGTGCTCGCGGTGCTTTTATTGATGAATATAAGGATGTAAAGTTCGATGATCTTTTTCCTGATGCAGCTAGGGTAATAGACGAACAATCGATCACGAATGGTGAGATCGCTGTTGAGGAGGAGGAAGAAGAAAAAGTTGATATTGAAGGAGATTCTGAAGTGAGCGGGAGTCAATGTGTTGTATGCAATGATACGAGCTCTGCAGCGTACTCAAGTTCAGGTTCTAAAGTCCCTCCCACAAAATCTGAATAATCCTCGGATGAGGCCTGCTCTTCTTCATCAGATGAGCGGTCTCCAAGAAGGTCAAGGAGCGAGACGATTTTTCTTTTGTAATGGTTTAATGTACTTGCCCAATCACCGGTATTGAGACCGGTCAAACAATGTAATAAGCCTGATCAATGATATATAAAGAAAATTTTGTCATACCTTTCTTTTGTGGATGAATGTTTATATTTACCTGCGCTTATGTCGATCACTCTCTTCTTGTGAGCGAACTAATTCTTTATCACTTGCGGTCTCGTTGGGTGATTTCCATCATCGTCGATAATTTTCCTCTGATAATTCCCGCAATCATTTTCGACTCAGCGGTCTGAATTTTATGAGATAAAAGACAGCATTCGATCTCAATGCCTTTAGAACTTGTTGATCCCGAATAAACGACAATATAAAAGAATGTTGCATAAAAGTTGGAGGGCAACAATCAATAGTAGAGGTCTTATAATTGTTAATTCACTTGAAGCATGATGAAGGCTTGTATGTTGTATGATAGTTGTAGGAGACCGCTTGTCACATTGCTATCTTGAATTTTTAAGACCCTCAGAGATAAAAAAATTATAATTCATGAATGTCGATTCCCGAATAGCCTTTAACAATAGCAAATGTGGCGATCTTCAATGATTTAGTCCATTTCTTAGGCATTCAGATAAAAATGATCCTTTCAATGAAGATGACCAGCGATCTCCTATTTTTTTATCACTATCTTAGCTTCTAGATCCTGTAGAAACAAACCATATTTTGAAAAATAATGATTTCCAAATGCTTCTGAGATTTCAATAATCAGGTGATCTCATACTTTTCGGGTCCATTTTTGAGAATAGATATTCAAAGTCATATGGTCATATAAGAAAATAACCAGCGACCTCTTGTATTCTTAAGATTATTTTGAACTTAAGATAAACCCTTTCGGCGATCTCGAATTTTCCAGACCGCCCTTCAAAGCTTGGAATCATAAAAGTTGACCTAAAATTTTTTTACAAGGCCTTGAAGAGACTTAGATGGCGGTCTTATATGCTCTAGACCGCCAATCCAAAAACAATTCAATACCGAGACCGTCGGTCTCCACAAATCTCAGACCGCTCCTTCATAATGAAGGCCTAAAAGATAGAATCTGCAATGATCTAAAGGGCAGGTGCGTCTAGGCCAGCATTGCTTTCCTCAAAAGATCATTACAATTCTAAATTTTTTTGAGAAAAAGAGACATAGAGAGAGAGGGAGAGAGAGAGAGAGAGAGGGAGAGAGAGAGAGAGAAGAGAGGTGAACAACTCTACATGATCAGAAGGGCAGGTGTGGTTATGTCGCGGAGGCTTTACCGACATTGCTTTCCTCAAGAGATCAATAAGATTGTAACACCCTAGCCACTCAAGTGCTCTTTGAAAACTACCATCGATACAATCGGCCTCCTCTTTGCTATCCTTACACCAATTTGTATTCGAAGGTTCCAAGGCAATATGATTTATAGGGCAGGTGTGGTTATGCCGCGGAGGCCATACCGACATTGCTTTCCTTGAAAAATCATCAAAACTATAACAATGTCCTATAATGCATAACAGAGCTAAACATTCACCCATACCTCCCTTGATGCAGGGGTGTGTCAGATATTAGCAAGGACTCAACATCCAAAAGTTCCTCCGCGCGAGCTTGGCGAGGCACTGCTACACAAGTGCAAAATCTCCTCGCTACTTGTGTTCCTGGCAGATTTACATCTCAAGCTTCAAGTCGAGGGGGCATCAAGTAGGATCCATCGATATCTCATTTGGTAGAATCTTAGCCTTTGATATTCAGTCAAAAATATCTTTCATCCTTGCTTTCTGATATATGCAATGCAAGAGATTACAACCATATCATAATGCTTGCAAAAAATGACGGAAAGAAGAAAAATGGGAAAGAATACAGGTTTTTAAGAGAAGAAATGCTTGAGATCATCTC
The DNA here is from genome assembly GCA_033032865.1 of Dactylorhiza incarnata. Taxonomy (NCBI): domain Eukaryota; kingdom Viridiplantae; phylum Streptophyta; class Magnoliopsida; order Asparagales; family Orchidaceae; genus Dactylorhiza; species Dactylorhiza incarnata. The sequence goes on along the minus strand of JAWHQI010000019.1, from coordinate 18,803,233 downwards.
CACTCCAAGTGTGAGATAAATCTTCCCATTCATAAGTTTGGAGACGATAAGCTCCATTCTTGAGCGCTTCTTTAACAATAAATGGACCTAACCAATTTAGGTGCAGCTTTCCAACCGAGCCAGATCTTGCTGCTTCATCATCTTTTTTGAGGACAAGATCACCAGCCCGAAATTCTTTAACTCGAACATTTTTGTCAAAATATTTAGCCATTCTTCTTTCAACTTCTTCCTGCCTGATTGTTGCTGCATCTCTCAGCTCTTCGATGAGATCAAGGCTGCATTTCAATTCTTCATCATTCCCTTCCATCCAATCATCTTGATGTTGTTGTGATAATAATACCCTCGGACTCTTAACTTCAAATTCAATGGGAATGAGAGCTTCTGAGGCACGAGATAATTTGAAGGTAGTTTCTCCAGTAGCTGATGTTGGAGTCATCCTCAAATCCCAGAGTACTGAAGTTAGCTGTTCAACCCAATTGCCTTAGAGATTTTTCACTTTCTTCTTCATGAGGTTGATTATCAATTTGTTAGGAACTTCTACTTGCCCATTACTTCTTGAATGAGGCATGGAGGCGAACCGCCACTCGGTGCCAATTTGATCACAAAAATTTATCATATTGGAGTTATTAAACTGAGGATGGTTATCTGTGATAATCTTCATTGTTATTCCAATCCTGCATATTATCTTCCCCCAGATAAAATTCTTCACAAACTGAGTAGTAGTTTTAGCAAATGCCTTTGCCTCTATCCATTTGCTAAAATAATCAACCATTACTAGAATGAATTTGCATTGGCCACTAGCTAATGGAAAAAGTCCGATCAAATCCATTCCGCAAACCGCAAATGGCCATGGAGTTGCTATTGACATGAGCTGCTGAGCCGGTTGATGTTGAAGAGGAGCGAACTTCTGGCATTGGACACACTTTTTGGCAAATTTCTCTGCATCTTTTCTCATTTGAGGCCAGAAATAGCCTTGCCTTATAATCATCTTTTCTAAGGTTCTAGCTCCAGGGTGACTGCCACACTCTCCCGAATGTACTTCTCGAATAATAACAGGAATTTCCTCTTCAGAGACACATCTTGCCAGAGGTGATAAAAACATTTTTCTGTAGACGATTCTTGCAACAAGATAATAGTAAGCTGCCTGTATCTTAAGTCGCTTTTTATCTTTTACCACTGGAGGAAATTATCCACATGAAAGATAGAGAACAAGGGGATCCATCCAGGATGGTCGATGATCAATCAGCGTGATATTTCCTTCTTCAATAGCTGGATGAAAAAGTTTCGAAGTAGTTCCTCCTGAAAGGAGACCAAATTTGGCCAACTCATCAGCTTCCGTATTCTCTTCCCTCGGAATGCACTGAAAAGTGAAGCTTTTGAATTTTCCTATCTCAATCTTCACATCATTTGATATTGCTTTAAAATTGAGTCTCTAGTTTCATATGTTCCATTCATTTGAGATGACATTACCAGGGAATCGGTTTTAACTTGAACATCCTCGATTTCTAGCTCTCTTGCAAATCGAAGACCGGCGAGCAAGGCTTCATACTCCGTCTGATTTTTCGTTGTCCGGAAGTGAAACTTGAGAGCTTGATCCAATCTGATCCCATTGGGATTAATTAATACAACTCCAACACCTGACGAATTTCTCCCAGAAGCTCCATCCACATAAATTGTCCAAGCTAAAGATTTTCCAATCTTTTTTTCAGAGCTAACTTCCTTGGCATCAATCATAAAATCTGCTAGTACTTCAGCTTTGATCACTACTCTAAGAATGTAAGAGATATCAAACTCACTGAGTTCTATCGCCCATTTTGCCAATCTACCAGAATGTTCTGGCTTTTCCAACACGTTTTTAAAGGAAGATCAGTGACGACCTAAATATAATGAGCCTGGAAATAAGGTCTCAACCTTCGTGCTGAAACTACAAGCATCAACTCTAACTTCTCAAGGATCCGGTATCAAACATCCGCATCCTTCAGAACTTTGCTCACATAATAAACTGGGTACTATTTCTTCTTTTCTTCTCTTACCAGCACAGAGCTGATAGCATCAGAACCAAACCCCAGATACAAAAGGAGATCTTCTCCTTCTCTCGGGCTTTCGAGTAAAGGAGTGGACGTGAGCTACTTTTTGCGCAGATCAAACGCATCATCACATTCCTTTGTCCATTCAAACTTAGCTCCTACACAGAGAGTTTTGAAGAAAGGAGCACTCTTATCCCCTGATCATGAGATGAAATGGATCAAGCCTGCTATCCTCCCACCCAGCTGTTGAACTTCCTTAGGGGTCTTGGGAGGTGACATTTCTAGAATAGCCTTCACTTTATCAGGATTTGTCTCTAAACCTTACGGAGTAAGGAGATGACTGAGAAATTTTCCTTTACTGGCTCCGAAAATGCATTTCAAATGATTCAACCTCATCTTAAAGGCTCAGAGTGTTGCAAATGTTTCATTTAAATCGTTGATATAAGCTGAGAAATGCTTGCTTTTTATTAGAAGGTCTTCAACGTAAACTTCTAAATTTTTCCCCTTTTGGGTTTTGAAAATGGTGTCCATCATTTTCTGATAGGTGGCACCAGCATTTTTTAACCCAAAAGGTATTACGAGATAGTAGAAGCAAGCGTCATTCGTGATGAATGAGGTGTGAGGGATATCGAGCTTATTCATTCTTATTTGGTGATAACTAGAGAATGCATCTAAAAAACTCATACATGAATACCCAACCACAGAATATACTAAAGAATCTATCTGAGGCAAGGGGTAGCTATCTTTAGGGCAAGATTTATTTAGTTTAGTGAAATCCACACGCATTCTCCACTTTCCATAAGATTTTTTTACCATTACAACATTCGATACCCACTTTGGGTATTGAATTTCCCTAACAAAGTTAGCTTTGAGAAGCTTTTCCAACTCCTCCCGAATAGGTTGAACCAAGGTCATTGCAACCGCTCTTTTCTTTTGCTTCACCGAAGTAAAAGCTGGATCAATGTTAGGGTGATGGAAACTTATGTCTACATCTACTCCTGGCATATCATCCGCTGACCAAGCAAAAATATCCAGATTTTGCAGCAGGCAAGAGATGAGCCGATTCTTCTCAGCTTCGGGTAATTCGGCGTTGATTGAAAGTTTTTTTGCTTTCATCTTCATCACCGATAGGCACGTCTTGAGTTGCTTGGGCAGGTTCCATGCGAACTCCATCTCTTGTTTCTTCTTCTACGACCTCTTCTTTAGCTTTTGCAGGACTGGGGATTTGGGAAGCTGAATAGGTCTCAGCTACCAGAGGAGGGAAACACTCAGACATATTAACTGTCTTGATGTTGCACTCCCAGGCTTTCCTCAGATTGCTCCTGATCCGATATTGTTTGCCATTCAGATCAAACTTCACTGCAAGGTGGTAGGTGGAAACCACTGCTTGATATTCATTCAAGATTGGCCTCCCAAAAATTGCGTTGTAGCTTCTCGGAGCTTCAACGATTATGAATCTGACCAGCTTTGTGATGCCTCCAAGCATCACTGAAAGAGTGACATTCCCTTCCACTTCTTTCTTCTCTCTAGAAAACCCATAGAGTGGCCCTTCAGTGGAAAGAAGAGTCTTTCTGGTCTTTAGGGCCTCAAAAGCTGGCTTGAAGAGAATTTTTACTGAACTTCCTATATCAATCAGAATATTCCCAATTGTATAATTCTCTATGAATGACTTTATGACGACGGCATCGTTGAAAGGATTGGCAGTTGCAGGAAGATCCTCTTATCCGAAAGTCACCATCCCTCAGACTGAAGCAGAGGAGGAGGTTGCAGCAACCTCTAATCTGAAAACTCTAGCCATGTTATCCTTCCTTGAAGTCTCTAGCCCTGCTCCCCCATGGATGCAAAAAAGATAACCCAGAGTTCCTTCATCATTTGCATCTATGCACTCACCGGGATAACTAAAGTTGCCGAGATGGCCAACGTCATCTACTTCCTCACACTCCCAGTGGACCTCTGCCACTTCCTTGCTCTTTGAGGTGGAGGCCTTGGAAGGGTTAGGTTTTTGAAGCAACCCTTGAAGCTTTCCTTCCTTCACAAGCTTTTACACCAACATCCGAAGGGCTCTGCAATTCTCTGTCAGATGGCCTTTCTCTCTGTGATGGTCACAATATAAGTGGATTTGCTGAACCGGAGCCTGCAAGGGAGATGGAATGACTGGAGCAAGAAGCAAGGGAATTGGTAGCTGAAACTGTTGATGACCTTGGTTAGGACGGTGGTGACGGAAATTCCTTCCCCTTTGAGCTGGAGGTTGGAATTCTTGTCGAGGAGGAATTGACGATGGAGGGGCCAGAGGAATAACTGCAGAGCCTTTCTGAACTGTCTTGCAAGTCAAATTGGAACCATAGACGGGGTTGTTTACTTCCCCTTCTATGAACCTATTTGCAATGCTAATCAGATCCTGGTAAGAGATCGACTCTTTGGTTAAGAACTCAAACTTCAGAGGTCCTTCCTGCAGACCATTTACCAAGGAGACTAACTACAATGAGGTAACAACATCCCTTATTCCCAAAATTTCTCTTTGGAAACGATCAATGAAGCGAGCTGGAGTCTCGCCTTCATTCTGCTTGATTTTGAAGAGGGCCGCAGGACCACTCTTCCTCTTTTTTAAGGTGACAAACCTAAGAATAAACTCCTTCCTTAGAACTGAGAAGCAAGAGATGGACTGGGGAGGTAAATTGTAGAACCACTCTCTTGCTTTAACATCCAGAGAGGTGATCAACAATTTGCACCTCATCACATCTAAGAGAGTTCTCAGAGCGACTACAGATTTGATTGCTTGAAGATGGGCATTGGGATCACTATCTCCGGTAAACATAGGCATCCTTGGCTCTCTGAAACCATGGGGAGTTGGCTCCCAACGGATCCTGTCGAAAAAGGGAGAGGCATCTTCTGCCCCATAGGCACTAGAAGGAACAAAAGGGGCAACATCAGGGGATGGAGGATAAACATAATCCTCTTGGAAATTTAGGGCTCGAGCTGGAGATGCCTGAGCTGCTTCCTTAAAAAAGGCTTAAAGGGCGGCAAACTCCTCATACTGAGACCATAAGGGAGCAGTGGGCAAGGGATTGTGCGGTTTAATGGCTGACCGACGGCTAGCCGATCAGAGGTCGCGATCTGATTGACTTGAGGCATCAATCTTTTGGAAAGCTCGGACAGCAAATGGATCATGGATTCGAGTTGCCGAGCAGTCTCCTGGCGGGCTTGAGCGACCTCCTGGCGGGCTTGAGCGACCTCCTGGCGGGCTTGAGCGAGAAGTAGCTCCGTTCGAAGCTCAAGAGATTTTAAAGAGGCCGCATTCGCTGAATAGGGGAGATCGCCTGCGAACTGACCGGTCTGACCTTCGCGGTCTGACATCTTAGAAAATCTGCTAAATTCACCATGACACTTCAAATCTGAAGGTCGCATGTTCGTTCTGTTGGCTCAAAAAATGTACCTCCAAAACTCACACTAGAGAAGGGGTGGAGAAAACTATTAAGTGCAAGTTACTTGAGACCAAAGATGCCAGAGGAGAGACCTCTGATGAAAAAAATTGTTTCTATTAATCTCAAGAAAGGTTACAAGATGAAAGTCCAGAACAAGCTAGGGGAAAGAGGTAGAAAAGTGACAGAATTCGAGACCTCTTACACAGGTTGTAAGCTGGAGCTTCGAAGCAAAAGTCCCTTTTCAGGTACCCCTACCCCTCTATTTATTGACGTGGAGGTTTCCCAAATGTGCAGGTCCAAAAATTATGGGCTGCCCAGGATACGGGAGAGCCTGGGCAGAGATAAGAGAAAAAAGGAAACAAACCACCCGGTCTTGGCGGTCTCTAACATCTTGACCGCTGGGCCTTGGAAAAAACCAGGAGGAGAAGCTGGGGATCTGGGTGGTCTCCAAAACCTGAGACCCCTGGGAAGGACCTTTCTGATTGGAGAGGGAAGGTCACGGGCTTCCGGGCAAACATCTTTATACTCCAGATTTTTATTTTTCAGTCTCTTACGATTAAATAAAATGATAGCCAAAAAATTAAAAATCACGTTAATCCCGTATGGATCTCTGATTATTTTGCTCTGGAATAGGAAAAGCTTAAGTATGTGGGTATTTGATGAGTAATAAAATATACGTATTTGTAGTATAGCTTTTAGTTTAATTAAGTAATATTTAAATATTTTATGTAAATTAATGAATAAATTGCTTGTTTTATTATTTTCCTTACTAGCTTAGTTTTTTTCTCTGTTTTTCAGCATTTTGGCATTTTTGGTTAGCTCACGCCCTCAGTCACGCCAGTGATAAAGGGAGTGTAATCTTAAAATACCAATTTCCATCTCTCAGCAGTTTTTTAGGAGAAATCTGGACAAATTGATCAAGTCAAGCCCTCGGTCACGCCCGTGACCTTGGGTCACGCTCATGACCAAGGGCGTGACAGCTAAAATATCAAATTCTGTCCTTCTTAGCAGTTCTCGCCTAAAGGTCTTGATGGAACAAAGAAGACATCCCCATTTCTAACAATTTCACGCCCGTGTACCACTCGATCAACTATCCTTCCAGTCGATCGACATCTCGTCCCATCGATCGGCTTGCTGTCACGCTGATTTTGCAAAGTTACGCTTGTGACCAAGGCCGTGACCAATCAAATCCTTCCATAAGCAAGCATACATGCAAGCCATCATGCCCCAGTTGAACCTGACCTCTGCCGCCCAATGTCACGCCCGTGACACCTCAAGTCACGCCCATGTGCAGGCATTTTCTCCGGTCAACTCTTCCAGAAGGCGGCTGAGCCTATTTTCCCAACACGCCCCAGATTCATGCCCCTCGGTCACGCCCGTGATCGAGGGCATGTAATCTTAAAATTTTCCATATAAATAGAGGGGCTCGACTGAAGCTATAGATCAAGAATTTGAGAGTGTTTTATAGTTTTTCAAGTAGTTTTGAGTGTTTGTGAGTTATTTTATGTATTTAAGTTTTTAGTTCTTTTGTAATTTTTGCTTTCCTAGTCTAGTTTTAATGTTTATTTTAGGAATAAAATAATTTGTTTTCTTATTTCCACATAGTTCTAAATAGTGTTTATAAATAGTTTTTGAGTGATGTTTCCAAACCCTATTTTCGGTTCTGAGTGTGTAACACTCTTTAAAGTTATAAAAAAAATTCAGTGTTCAAGTTATTCTGTAACTGTTATTACTTTCTATTTAATATTTCAAGTCTTATTACCACCCCCATCCTGGATGAGAGGCTAAGAAATTTTTAGCGCTTGGTTAAAATTGTTGGGGCGGATACTATTTCTGCATTTTATAAGTCTTTTAATTTTTGTTAAACACGCTTATATCCGCTTAACATATTAACATGTATTTTCTTATTACAAATTCGTCACCATTCCGATGAGTGCCTAATTTCCTTTAGAACACGATGACGAAGAGCATTGGGATAAATAAATGGTTATCTAAAAAATAAAATATCTCTTTCTAAAATCAGTTAACGAGCTTAAGGTTTACCCGAGAAAAATGTTGAGTGGAACCATATAATCGATGTATGGTTCTCATTTTCATGTCCATACACTAGTTTGCCGAGAGGCTCGTTTGTATGGATTGATCGCTCATGGGTATAGATATGTGTGCTCTACTCTCGAGAGAGGATGAGGTAAGTCTCCCGAATTGGAAAGAAATATCCAATAGAGGGGTTCACAACATAAAGCGAGTATTAAGGAGATTCGATTAACGATCGAGAGTTCGGTCGAATATTTTTAATCTCAGGTGGGCGTTCCCTTGAGAGACATGCATTAATACTTATGGAACCTCCACGACCAAGCCGTTCAAATGTTTTGAAAAATCAGATCTTTTACTTATAAAAAAGTTATTTTCCTCTCAAGGTAATTCGACATCGGGCGCTATCTTCATCATCGTTTAAAACTCTAGTTATACGTATATTATCACTCTCTAAATATTATAAATCAAATGAAAAACTTATTCTGATAAAATAATAGTTCATTCCTTATAAGTAAGAATAATCAACAGGATCCGTGGAAATATACGACCTCGATATTTTCTAAACCAAAATATCATGTACTATACACGATAAGGTATACTAGCCTTTATCGAAGATTAGTTTGGATTAATTAAACAAAAGCTTTTTAAATCCACCCTATAATCCAAATTTTAATCATCAATGACTCCATGAAATATGTCATCTTAATGCGGGACTTGAGATTTTGATGTCTTTCGAAGAGCCTAACGGAAGCCCCGTGCTTAGATTATGGTTGGATGGAAACCTCCACCACGAGTTTTGAAGTGGAGCGGTCTTGTACCTCCTTCATTGATATTGCGTGGGAAGCTTAAGTCCTATTGGAAGGGTTGGGAGCGTAGCCATTGCTTTGTGTAATGCTTGTATGTGTTAAACCCTCACGGGCCGAGGTGAAGCAGTACACGCATCGTGCGGTAGACCACAATGACTAGAGCACGGGAAAAGCTGAACCGAACCCATTTTCATGCAGACCGGTGAGAGGCCCCATCCACGAGTACACTATGTGATAATGGGAGAGGTCATGGAAGGTGTTCACTTAGACCGGCGAAAAGATCTATTTCCCATCTAAGGTTTTGTTACTTAAGGTGGTGTGGATTATGGATTGATGTTTGTTAGCCTCATGCGGTTGCTTAGGTGGTTGTGAGAATCCTCCTGGTGAACCCAACCAGCATCATGTGCATACCTAGGTTCCCCTTATTTTGATGCTCAACCTAGAAAATTAATTGTGCTTGAAACCTCACCTTATGTAGTGTAGTTGCACTTTCTTTATATGATTACATGTTGAATGTACGACTTGCTTGCAGCTTGGCGGTGACATGCCCCTGAGCCGGCTAGATGGTCGGGGGATCATTACGCTTTTGTGGTCATCTCATAGTTGACCCTCGTTTACGTCTTATTAGATGTTGGTGCAGGTGTAGGCGAGCCGAGCAGAAAGTAGCTGGCTGAAGCCATTGGCTGTGTTGGCACTCGAAGGCCAGCCTTTGTTTTTATTGCTTTCCTTGTATTACCATCCTGCGTGATGAAGTATACTTTCAAGTTAGATGCATTGGATGAATGTAAGGGCTTAAGGTCGTAACTCTTAAATGCTTCATTCCTTGGATAGTGGACAATTCTGAAAGTAATTGTTTATTAATGCTTTTGCTTACACCTTGTTATACTCTAGTATAGTTGTTTTCTGTTATCATCTAATTAATGTCTAGCTAGTGTGTTCAATATGACATGGGGTCCCGTCCGGACCAATGGTTATATATTGTTTGAACTGGCAGTGTGTTACACTGAGAAAGAATGATAATGACAACAAATTTAGTGATTCTTACTTCTTCTTCTTCTTCTTCATCATCCTGAAGTTTTCTCTTTGAACAAGTAAAGGAGAATAAGAACTTCGGTGTATTGATATACAAGGCTGTTGTTTCTTCTTCTTAATCTCACAGCAACAAGCCAACATGAGTAAAGAGATTAACAAGATCACAAGCATCTAACCCTTGCATTCTTCTCTATCATAAGCAAGTCATCATATACAGATCCTGAAGAATACAAAAATATAGCATCCAGTGCGATAAGTGTTATAGGATTCATACAGTAGAATTTAGTCTTCTTCTTCTTTCATAATTCTCTATTATTATTCAGTAACTGTAAAAGAGTCCTAAGAATCCCTCTCCAAAGGTTTCAGTTGGTTCTAAGAGTCTCTTTATCAAAAGAATCAATGGTTCTAAGAGTCTCATTATCAAAAGACTCAGTCAGTGGTTCTAAGAGTCTCCTTATCAAAAGACTCAGTTGTTCTGAGAGTATCCTTGTCAAAAGACTCATTGCTGGTTCTAAGAGTCTCCTTATCAAAAGACATAGGCACATATAGTGTAATCCTACCATGTGGTAGAAAAGTGGACTACCCACATTTTGGGGAACCACTATAAATTTATGTGTCTTCTATGTTGCTTTTCTGCGCTGCCCCCTTTATAGTTTTCTTCTTTTCTGTGATTACTTTATTCTGTATTGGTGTTGATGATTGGATAGTACTTAGTCGTTTTAATTTTGTGTGTGCATATTAGGGTAATGCTTTTAAAACTCTATTCACCCCCCTCTATAGAACACTCAAGGGCACACTTTGCACTTTCATTAAGTATTTGCTGAAATCGACAATTTCCCTCTTATACTCTACTCCAATTCTGCATAAAGGTCCTTGCTGAATTGTCAATTATATGGTTAGAAATTTTGAAAGGAACGACATAATATATTATCATAAATGCTTTGCCATTCATGGAACTTGCAGAATATGGAAGTGAATAATATTCATCATTAATGCTTTGTAACGGCTATATTCTGAGGAGAATATATCATTTATTATTCCTTGGTTAGTGCACAAGACAGGCGGTGTGCACTTTCCCTGTATTTCAACTTCTGAGAAAATCAACGCATTAAATGTAGCTCAGCATCTATCATGACGCTAAATTTCTTCGAGCTGATATCATCTTGATCATTTCGACAATATGTAATCTTCACGATGATATCGTTGACATGCTTCTTTCTTCAAGGCTCTACTTGATATCTTAACGATACTGCTTCTTCTAGACAATATTGTCAAAATGTTTTCTTCAACGCAATATGTATTGAACCTTCAAGATGATATGTCTACATCAATCCTTAAGACGAGATGTCTTCAATCTTCAAGACGATATGTCTACTTCAATCTTTAAGATTATATGTCATCTTCAAGATGATATCGTCTAGATATCTGAACTCCGCTTTTTCAATGATAAAGTTTCTTCTAGATGATATCGTTGAAATTACCTTGATGATACGTTTCCTTTCTCAATGATTTTTGTACTAAGCCTTGAGATGATAATTTTCTTAGTGAATCTTCATTACTTTATAGTCTTGGCATTAGTAATGTTGTTTTGATGTATCTGTCTCAACATGTATTTAAACATGGCATCAAAAATAACTTGTCTTATCTATACTTGTGTTCCTTCTTCAAATCTAGGAATATTGAGGGCCCAACACCCGCACGCATTAAGTCTATTTCATATGCTTCGGCAATTGGATCAATCATGTATGCGATGTTATGTACTCGACCCAATGTATCCTATGCTTTGAGCTTGAGAATAAATCATTCTGATCCCGTTGATAGTCAATAGACAACCGTCAAGAATATCCTAAAGTAGTTGAGAAAGACAAAGGATGTATTCTTGGTATTTGGTGGAGAGGAAGAGCTCATTGTAAAAGGTTACACGGATGCTAGCTTCCAGACTGATAGGGACGACTCAAAGTCTCAATCAGGTTTTGTCTTTTTCCTGAATGGAGGAACCGTGAGCAGGAAGAGTTCCAAACAAGAGATAGTTGCTGATTCTGTGACTGAGGCTGAGTATGTCGCTGCAGCAAATGGGACGAAGGAGGATGTGTGGATTAGAAATTCATCAGCGAGCTTGATGTAGCTCTTAGCATTGTTGATCCCGTAATTCTCTACTGACACAACAACTGTGTTATTGCATAAGCTAAGGAACCTAGATCTCATCAGCACTCCAAGCACATACTTTGGTGGTTCCTTCTTATTCAAAAGATTGCTGATCGAGGAGATGTGAGCATATGCAAAGTACCGAATGATGAGATTATTGCTGATCCACTAACGAAGCCCATTGAACAGAGGAAGCATGATTGTCATACAAGATCAATGGGTATTAGACACCTGAGTGATCGTCTCTAGTCGGAGTCTTGCTGATTGTATTTGTGTTGGTTGTTATTCATGTGATGAATAGAGTATTTTATATTTCATTTTACATTTGTGGCAAGTTCTATTATTATGTTACCGGTTTCTATATGATAGATTAATTAGCATAATAAATGCTTTTTGAATATTTGATTCCATAGGAATTCAAGTACATAACTTGATTGTGAGAGCCTATGTTTATAAGAATCTTCATTCTTAAATAGTCCCTGGTCGGTTTAGCATCTTAGAATCTAAGGGCAATAATGGTACATTAAGACTAGCATGTGCGCTGACTGATGACCGGTTCTCACATGTCATGATATTATGATATCAAGTCATCACATGTGTACTTGTTAGTGAACAAGTTGTACTGAAAAGACCCACCATGAGACTACTTTGTTGATTGTTATATGAACGTGTCACAAGTAGGCCTCATATGGCAATGGTGTTTGTGCTTCTTTGACCTGAAGTCATAACATTCATCAATTAAGGAAGAACGTACTATGATGCATCAAAAGTCTTCCTTGAAGAAGGTTGATGATAACGGTGGTTATTGTGTATGTTACGATTCAATTGGGTGTTTGTGTGTGGACAAATATGGGATTTGTCCTCCTATATGACATGAGTTATATCCACGGGACCCTTGATGGAATGTGGCTGAGAAATGCATGGACATGCTTGGTTGAGTCAATATATGATATTGACCTCACCAATTTCAGGCAGTCTATTCTAGATCAAGAAACTAGGATTAAACAATTATGAGGGTGACACGGACCCAAAAACTAGAGTAACGCCCTTGAATTCTGGATAATTATTTTAATCTTGTTAATGACATAATATTGTCACAAGGGTGTTCCGTTGCGTGGAGTTACCCTGTGCACTGTACTTTGTGCGATTTTGCATCCATTCAGTCAAATTAGTCGTGTTTTGAAACATACCAGAATTGAGATTTCAATCTTTAGGAAATTAAGAATTTTAAGCATGTTCGTGAAGTTTCATTGTGTTGCGAGCATTTTTGAGAGCCCGTTAAATTTTTAAAGATTCTCTACTATAATAACTTCTTTTTATTTATTCCTTTACAAAAGGCCAACCATAAAATTAGTTTTATCCTTCTTTCCTTTTCTTCTTCCTACCCGAACCTAACCAAAGTTACACGAGAGAGGAAAACATCGTACTTCCGGGAGCCTTTCAATCGCCTCTGTTGGAGCTCTTGTGCGTGAAATCTTTGCTGGAGTATAAATTTGGAAAGCTCTTGCCGAGATCTTTGTGTGTGCAGTGAGTATTTTCAATTTCGTGGATTTTTATAGTTGGAGTGTGTGGCCCTAAACTTCTTTTTTGCCGAAAAGGTTTCAAAAAATCTTCTTGCGGCCTTCTATCAGCCGATCCTGGACGTGGAGGGCTTTGGAGGCCGGTCTTCAAAAGATTCGAGGCAAGTAGTGGGCTCTTCCTTTAATTCAAGTATCTTCCATTTCTTCTCTACATTTCTTAAGGCACATTAGTATGGGATGGTTCTTTTCCCAGAGGCCAGACTTCTAGTTTTCGGGTTGGGTCAAGAAGCTAAGTAAATTCGTCAAAGTTTGCGTGAAGTTAGGTATAATTCATCGAAACCATTCGTCGAATTCATCGAGTGAGCAAGTCATTCGTCAAGTGATCACAGTATAACTTTCAGGTAGATTTTGTTGGGTAGTCAAGTCAAATTCATCGAATGGATGAGTTGACTTAGTTGAGTAGTTTAGTTAGATTTGCCGAGTGTTCACATCGAATTCGTTAGGTAAAAGTAAATTCATCGAGTCTATAAGTTGAATTGGTCATTTAGTCAAGTTAGATTCGTCGAGTGATTTGGTTGATTCCTCGAGTGATCACGCCAAATTCTATGTGTTCTTTCGATGAATTCGTCGAGTAAGGCTGTTTTACTTGGAAATTTAGTGGATTTTTTCGTTTTCGTTATGAAAAGTTATTTTGGATTGTTTGTTGGGTTTGAATGGATGACCATCACCATAGTGCTTGTTGATGAATCATTGTATCCTGTTGATGTGTGGTGGACTGTAGGTTGGGTTGAAATGGCTGAGTCCCATCTCAACACAATTTATGTCTGGTATTATTGATTTATTCTTCTTTTAGAACTGATCAGTCTCTTTTTCTTTTGCTACACATATATGTATATATGATTTACTTATGAATATTCGTTGCACTTAGTGCAAGATTTCTTCTCTCTTATATAGTCAATCCTGCTGAATAATTATACTTATTGTCGATATGAATCATTTGTTGTTTATTTAAAGTTGCGATCGTTTGGTTGGTAAGCCTCCTAGCTTATTAATCCTTTAATCTTTATTTTCGAGCTGCCTTTTGCGCCTTTCTGCTGAGGCATTCTTTTCCTTTGAATGCCTCAGGTTTAGATCACTAGTAGTTAGAGCTGACCAGAAGGTCTTTTCTAGATTACAGTAGTTGATTTCCTTTTCCTCGTTGGTGAGAAGGTCCTTTCTAGCTTATTAATCCTTTAATCTTTATTTAAGATACAGTTCTGATAGTTCAATGGGTTTGTGTCAGAGTGTTGACACCCATTGTATGTTTCTTTTGTGTACACTCCTTACTTGTTGTTCCTGCTACTAGTACTTACTGATGTTGATGCATTTCTCTTTGAGAAGGATTTATTTTAGGATGCATAATAGTTATTTTACTTGTATAAAAATCCGCACCTTGTTCATAACATGATTTCAATTAAATGTTACTCTACTTTAAAGATCGTAAAAGCTCTTTTCTACCTATATTAAATTTATAAACTTGCATATCATTAGTTGGTTATTAGTCCTTCATGATCATATAAGACAAAATGAACTAAACCTTATATTTTCCGTTGCGTATGATCCACTGAACCGGGGGACGCATTGTATGAGCTTTAAAATAAAATTAAGTTTTATGTGTAAGTACATAACCCTTTTTATGAAAAAAAGAAGAATATGAGGATGTTTGCATAAGCGTTTACAGTTGTCCCCTACACCATGTGCCATAACAGCGCATATTTTCTCTCACTCTGATAATATATTTTAAAATTGGAAAAATATGGGTTGTGATATCTAGTTTTATCTGGATGTAAGGGACAAAGGGACATGACAACACTGAAACATTGGCCAAGACAGGATTGCTGAGTTATGAACTCTTATTGCTTGGTTAGCAATGATGTATTGCTAGATGCCGCGCATTGTTTTTTGAGATTTTTGTTGATACTTTGTGATCAAGTGGGAGACTGTTGGTATTTCCAAGGTGATCACAAAGTAATGAATCATTTAGTCTCACTGCCAACGCGATATTAGCCTATAGGGTCGCACATAAGAATGATTGGAGAAGTTGGAGGAAAGATTGTGTTGGCTTTACTCATATTGGATATGAGTGAAGGACAAATTCTATGACTCGTTGGAGTTAGGTCGAGTTGACTAAATGTTCCACAGATATTATGAATATTGTATGGAGCATGTTATCTTCTGTTCAAGATGACATTGTGTGTATCATCGAGATCATGACGACGATAAAATGAATATCGTCGAGTGGTCAAGACGATATGATCGGCTGACAACCTTTGATGTATCGTTGAAATGATGTTCGATATCGTCTTGATTGTCAAGATGATATTTTAGTCTTCAAGACAAAATTGTCAAGATCGTCTCAACAATATAGGTCTTCCGGACGATATCGTCGGGATCATCTCAACGATATAAGTCTTCCAGAAGATTTTGTCGAGATTGTCTTGATGATATAGGTCATCACGACAATATCATCGATATCCTCTCGACCATATTGGTCATTATAGTGATATTATCGAGATCGTCTCGGCGATATTTAGTGATCACGACTATTCTCACTGAATACTCTTATTAAAGACTGGGGTGAGCGGATATCTGATTTCATACCCCTTGGTATAAATGGGGAATCAATTTGGTTTTCCCTAAGGGATCATATTTTCTGAGATAGAGGTGGAACCGTTCCGCAAGTTCTGCGAGACCCAGTCCGTCTTCGCCGCTTCTCCCTTGCACGGATATAACAATCTATGGGAGACACAGAGGGAACTCTTTCTCCGACCCCGTACTTGTTGGAAAAGAAGCTTGGGGTTCTCCTTCACTCATGTGGACTGCTGTAGAGGTGCAAATCTACTTTATGTGCTTGGAACTCAGTCACTTGTTTTTTGGATCAGAGCTTGGAGCACCTTGGTTGAGTATTAACGCAGTCTCTCTCATGCATATTGCAATGTGTTGCTCTTTCTATTTCTTGTTTCATGAAATTGCAAGATCCATTAATCTTTTCGGTTGTTCTTGTTTGTTTATTTCGCTGAGCACATGTGATGGGTTGTTCCACTCTTGTTCAGAGAAAACCCAACATGTTATACATGGAAAGAAAAGAATATCACAATCACACAAAGGATCCTTGACTTCTTTAGTGACCACAAGATCCGTGGCTAGCAAAAGCGGATCTGACCCCCTAAAGCGTTCAAGGTCCATTCTTTTGAATTCTCTTTTCTGCGATCTCTCCTTCTCTTCTTATCTTTCTTAAATCATCATAACTAAGAAAGATGTCATTTGTTGGGATAATGACGATCCCACGTCGTTGCTTTGGAGATGGAGGCTTAAAAGCAAGCAAGGGAGATGAAGTTGGTGGTGTCACGATAGCCTTGGCCTTACCTATTCAGAGAGCTGAAACAACTTCCGCGTGGTCTTCTACTTCCTTCATCAGCTTATCATCTTGATTAGCAGAAAGCACTATCAAGACAACGATCAGCGCAGCCTTCTCCTTCTCAAATTACTGTTACTTACCCTGCTCTTCAGCTTTCTCTCTTTCTTCTTCAGTCTCCTTTCTTTTCCCCTTCTCTTCTATGGTCTTCTTTTTCTTCTTCTTCCCGTTGTCAGCCTTCTTCTCCTCTTCAAGCATCCACTTCTTCTCCTCACTTCTTCTCTTCTCCTCTACAATCAGATCTTTCTTCTTTTCTTCCACTTCTCTTTTCCCCTTTGTTGGGAATCTTGCCCACATGATTCCTGATTTGAAGAAGTCACCAAGTCAAGAATACTTCACTTTGTATTTGATCATTTCTCTAGCTTATAAATCTCAGGAAACTAGAAGAACAAAGTTCGTCGAACGCAGAACTAGGTTCGTCGAACGCAAAACCAAGATTCGTCGAACGCAGAACAAAATTCATCGAACGAAGAAAGATGTTCATTGACCGCTGAGACTTGGCATGTCCATCAACCGCTGAGACTTGGCGTGTTCGTTGAACGCTGTAACTTGGCCAGTGCCTCGAACACAGAATGAAGATAGTCGAGCGGAGAGAAGAATGAAGACAAAGGGTCAAATGTCGTCGAGAAGATGTAGTATCGTCGACATCACCAAAGTGGCCTTGTCACCAAGAAGAGAAAGAAGCCTTGTCGTCGAAAAGACAAAAGAGAAGATCAGTGTCGAAGAGTTCGTCGACAAAGAGATATCGTCGAGAAGAACATATATCGTCGTGACGGAGCCCTGTCGCTGAGAAGGCTAAGTATGACTGATGTTGTTGGACATCGTCGTAAAGAAGGCAAGTCGACTGAAGAAAGACAAGCTGAAGACCAGCAGCTACTGAAGCGTCGACATAACATCACTCATGTCGTCGAAAGAACAATATGATTACGATGACAGACAGCAAGAAAGAAGATCTCAACGACACAGTCTGAGAAAGCTTATCGTCGTATATGCAGAATCGTCAGTATGTCTCCTATCGTCGAGACACCTGCATCAGTGGAAGAAGCAAGAAGAATTTGCAGTCTACCTAAGTTAAAGGCATTGACAAGGGCATGTCGTCGAGACGTTGATCCTATCGACGAGATGATGTCTGTATCGGCATGAAGATGGAAATATCGTCGAGACAGAATTCAAATATTGCAGACGCGTTGTCAGCAATTAATGTCGCCGTATGATTGCATGGCAGCACTTAATGTCGCTGCCTGAATGTGTATCAGCAATTAATGCTGTCAGCAATCTACGCGTGCTATTAAGGAATGAGCGTCTAACACTTAAGGAACTTTTTCAAGAAGACCGTTGGGAGCCTCTCAGTCTTATAAAAGAGATAGGAGGTCGCCCTAAAAAGAAATAAACAAGAAAGAACTTGCGCACATACCGAATCGAACAGTACAAGTGGCGCAAGATAGAGAGAAAAAGAAGAAGCAGTCATCTTCATCGACTGTTAAGTTGCCAATCTTCATCAGGCTAAGAAAATATTTTGAAGAAGAATCGTGTGCTCAAGATCTGATTCAGAAGCATCTTCTTCAATCTCAAGAAGCCGATCCTCATCAGGCTAAAGTTGCCAATCTTCATCCGGCAGAAGAAATGGTTGTATTACTGTAATTTCTTGTAAGGCTTGCGGGCCAACCTGTCTAGCTTGAGGGCTGGAGAGCTGTGAGGCTTGAGGGCCAGGGCAGTGCACTTGCGGGTGAGATTTGTCGAGCTTGCGGGCTCGGGGGCAGTAGGGGCTCGCGGGACTAGGATGTTGGGACTTGCGGGTCCGTGTTGTAGGGCTTGAGGGCCTGAGTGTCGAGCTTGCGTGCTCGGGGGCAGTAGGGGCTTGCGGGCCTAGGCTGTTGGGACTTGCGGTTCCGTGTTGTAAGGCTTGAGGCCCTGAATCATTTTTGTGGAGTTTTGCTGAGCCTAGCACACTGCTAGATAGGCTAGAGGGAAAGAGGACTACTCAAGACACCCTTTCTTGAGGAACCTCTATAGATCTTGTGTCGTCTACTGTGCTTTTTGTGTGTGATATTTTATTGTTGTACTTAAATACTCATAACTCACACTAATATATCAAAAAGAACCAAGATCACCTAACACCCCCCCCCCCCCTCTAGGTGAACGTTCCATAACTAACAAGTGGTATCGAAGGGCGGTTGATCAAAGGAAGACTTAACCGTCTGATCTAGATCGAGGAACGACTCACCATGGCCGGTGGAGATCAAAATCGGGAGATGCGATCTATGAAACTTCCGATCTGCACCAAGGATAACTTTCCTATTTGGAAGGAAAGAGTTAGGCAGTTCATGGAAGCGGCCGATCCAAGAATCTATCTGACAGTCCAACAGGGTCCTTTTATCCCCACAACCGCTTCCACCATTGATCCAACACGGAAGGTGATAAAGAAATATGAAGACATGACCAAGGATAAGCTAGGTTTGGCAGGTCGGGATTAGAGGGAACAGAATTTTATTGTAAGTGTTGTAGATGATTCAACCCTCCAGAACCTAATTCACTGCAAAACTGCCAAGGAGATGTGGGACTCCCTGATCGTATATATGGAGGGTACTGAAGAGGTAAGGGATGATAGAAAATCCCTTCTCAACCAAGAGTATGAGGCCTTCAAGCAGGGCAAGAGTGAAACAATCTCCAACTGCTATGAGAGATTTTTCAAGATTATGAATGGTCTGAGAAACTACGAAAGAGAGTTCACCAACTCTGATCTAAACGACATGTTTCTCAGATCTCTTACAAAAGAATTAGACATCAAGATCTGTGTCATCAGAGAGATGGGTCAGCTGGGCGTCATGGAGCCCAAAAATCTATATGGAAAGCTGATGTATCATGAACTTCAGCTCAACACCAGAAAGGCCGAAGAAAGCTCAAGAGTGAGCACAAAAGAGAGATCTGTGGCTCTAAAGGCTGAGAGCACCAGAAGATCCAAGAGCAAGAGCTCTGCATCTCAGAATAGATCTGAGAGCATTGAAGAATCAGAAGACAGCTCCTCTGATTCTGATGACACTGATAGAGAGGTGGCACTCCTCTCAAAACAGTTCAGAAAGTTGCTACACAGAAGAAGGAGGGACAACAAAAGAAGTTCCTCCTCAAGCTCCAGAAGATCTGACTATCGTGACAGATCCAAAGCTCCCAGGGAGGACAGGTACAGATCCAACTCTAGTAAACATGATTTAAATAATACATTTTGCTATTCCTGCAGCAAAACAGGTCACATGGTTGTGGATTGCCCCTCTAAGAAGGAGTCAAGGAACCATGAAGAAAGAAGAAGCTCGAGGAGCAAGAGGAACTCTGAAAAAGGGTTCTTGGCCAAGAAGACAAGAACGTTGAGTGACTGTGACTCAAGCTCCTCTGGGACTGAGGACGAGGCACTTATTGGATTGATGGCCATCAATGAAGGAAACCAGGATGACAACTCTCCTCGAAAGGTAAATCACAGAACCTCCCCATCTGCCTCTGATTCTGAATCCGTGGCAGATTCTTTGCATGATGATGAGGATGTGTCTGCTGCCAATAGCCCAGCCTCAAGATCCCAGTATGAAGTTGAATCTGAACTAGTAAGGCAATACAAAGCCTTGTGGAAAGCCTTCAAGGGCTGTAAGAAACTCCTCAAAGTCCAGACCAAGGAGTTAGATTCCTTGAAGCCTGTTCAATCTGAGCTCCAGGAGACAGCTGAGAAGCTGGCTGCTATGAGCAAAGAAGTGAACAAATTCAAGGAAGCCATAAGGCTTAAAAATGCTGAGTTAGGACAGAAGAACAAGGTCATTAAGGACCTTGAGGAAATGTTGTTGGCTGAGAAGAAACTGGCATCCAACTTCTCAATGCCCAAAATTATCCTGCCTATCATTGACACCTTCTCTGGATAGTTCAGAGCTGGTATTGGTTTTAATCAGGAGATAGTTAAGGGCAAAGATTCTGAAGCTAGACCTTCCTACAAGAAGGTGCTGGTGTCAAGTCCTTCAGCCCACAAACCTGCAGCAACAACAATCAAGAGTAAGAGAAAGGTTGTTCCTACAATGCCTGTTCCCAAGAAGGTGAATCAAAATGTGGTGAGACCGATTCCACCCCAATCTCACACAAATGAGGTTCACCCAAGATCTGTTAGACAAGAAGGATTCTCCTCTGCTCATCAGCACTACCACCCCACTCAGATGGTGAAGCAGAAGAGAAGATACAACAAACATGAATGCTGGTGCTGTGGGAAAATAGACCACTTTGCCTTGGACTGTTGGTTCAACCCAATAGGGCTCAATACAAAGAGAGTGCAGAACCCCTCGTGGTTCAGTGTTCCCTTATACCAACCTAACAGAAACCGAGGACCCAATCCTTTTTCGGTACCCAAGGGGAAGTAATTTGTCTTGCAGGTAGGTCCAAATGCCAACCAATCTCCAATTTGGTATTTGGACAGTGGCTGCTCCAGGCACATGACTGGAGTCAGAAGGTACTTGAAAAGTTCACCCCTGTGGAGAATGGACCAACAGTGATTTTTGGAGGTTCAGAAAAGGGAGTGACTAGGGGCTATGGGAGCATCTCTAATGGGTTAGTTACAATCACAAAGGTGGCTTATGTGGAGGGATTGAAACACAATCTCATAAGCATAAGTCAACTTTGTGACTTAGGCTTTGTTATTACCTTCCACAAGGACAAGTGTCTAATTAATAAGTCCATAGATTATGAGGCTACCTTAACTGGCACTAGGAGTGGGAATATTTATTGCTTTAATTTTCTCAATACAAATTCTTCCTTGCCAATATGTCTTGTGGCTGATGGTAAAGAGGCTCTCTGTGTTCAATGACACAAGAGACTTGCACACATCAACTATATGACAATTGGCAAGCTTTTCTCACAAAACCTAGTTAGAAATGGACCTGACATTAAGTGCATCAAAGATGGTCCATGTCAAGCTTGCCAACTTAGAAAGCAGACTAGGACTAGCTTTAAAAGCATATATAACAAAGAGTCCACTAGGTGCCTATTTCTACTGCACCTGGATTTGTTTGGTCCTATGTCAGTTCATAGCTTAGGAGGGAAGACCTAGACACTTGTAGTTGTAGATGATTATTCAAGGTTCACTTGGGTATTATTCCTCAAGAAGAAGTCAGATACCCTAGATATCTTGAAAAATTTTGTCAGGCAGATCCAGAATGAGATGGACTGTACTGTGGTCAAACTCAGAAGTGACCATGGGATAGAATATCAGTCCGGGTCCATGACAGAATTCTGCCAAGAACTAGGTATCTCCCAAGAATTCTCCTCACCCAGAACTCCTCAACAGAATGGGGTTGCTGAAAGGAAGAACAGAACCTTGATAGAAGCTAGTAGGACAATGCTAAGTGATTCCTACCTACTTGAATACTTCTGGGCAGAGGCTGTCAATACAGCTTGTCATGGGATAAACAGGGCTTCCATCATCAAGAACCACATGAAAACTCCCTATGAGTTAATGAAGAGCAGAATACTAACTTTATCCTACTTTAGGATCATTGGAAGCAAATGCTATGTCCTTAATAATGGGAAATCCAAGCTAACTAAGTTTGCTGAGAAAAGCAGTGAGGGTATCTTTGTTGGCTACAACTCTCATAGTAAGGCTTATAGAGTGTACAACATCAATAACCAAGCAGTGGAAGAATCTGTTCATGTTGTATTTAATGAGACTAGACTTATACATAAGGGCTGATCTAGTTCTCTAGTGAATGCAGGTACAGTGGAGAGAATAGAGAAGCTATCCATTAAAGATAATGCTGATACTTCCCTCAGAAATGAGAAACAGTCAGTAACAGTTGAAATCGAGGAAGAACCTACAGAAAGCTCATAAACGGCTGAAGAAGTTGTTGATGCAGAAGTACCCAGAATACTCCCAACTGCCTTGAGACAAGTAAGAGATCATCCCCAAGAGTAGATAATAGGAAATGTCAACCAAGGTGTGCTGATAAGGAGCAGAGCTGCAAATGAAGCATTGTACCTGAGTTTTCTCTCTCAAATTGAACCCAAGAAATTCGAGGAAGCAAATCAGGACCCATTTTGGATTGCAGCAATGCAGGAGGAGCTGAACCAGTTTAAAAGATGCAAGGTTTAGAAACTGGTTCCAAGACCCCAAGGACAGAAAATCATAGGAACTAAATGGGTCTATAGATACAACTTGGTTGAAAATGAAATCATCACCAAGAATAAAGCAAGGCTAGTGGCAAAAGGCTACAGACAAGTGGAAGGGATAGATTTTGATCAGACATTTGCTCCAGTAGCCAGATTAGAAGCAATAAGACTCTTTCTAGCCTATGCAGCATACCAAGGATTCAAGGTCTATCAGATGGATGTGAAGTCAGCTTTTCTAAATGGTGACCTCAAAGAGTAGGTATATGTAGAGCAGCCGTCAGGTTTTGTAGATTCTACTAATCCTGATTACGTTTATTTTCTTAGAAAAGCCCTTTATGGCTTAAAGAGGGCTCCTAGGGCCTGGTTTGAGACCCTATCAAGCTTTCTAACTTAGAATAAGTTCTCGAGGGGAAAGATTGATAAGACATTGTTCCTAAGGGAAGTGAAGGGAAAGATCTTGCTAGTGCAGATCTATGTGGACGACATCATTTTTGGCTCTGTAGATAACAATCTTTGCAAAAATTTTGCCAACTTGATGCAGGGAAAGTTTGAGATGAGCAGTATGGGTGAGCTCAAATACTTCCTAGGTCTCCAAGTGAAACAATCTGAAGATGGTATATTCATCTCCCAGACCAAGTTCACTAGGGATCTAGTCAAGAAATTTGGATTGGAGAGTGCTTCTTCAACGAAGACTCCAATGGGAACCAATGTGTCTCTGGACAAGGATGACAAGGGCATACCCTTTGATGAAACCAAGTACAGATGCCTGATTGGATCCTTGCTCTACCTAACTGCAAGTAGGCCTAACATAATGTTTGCTACATGTGTCTGTGCTAGATATCAGGTGAACCCTAAGGAATCTCATCATGTCTCTGTCAAGAGAATCTTAAGATACCTAAAGGGTACATCAAATCTTGTCCTATGGTACCCTAGGAACAATGGTTGTGAACTAACTGGCTATTCAGATGCAGATTATGCAGGGTGCAAGGAATACAGGAAAAGTACATCAGGGACATGTCAATTCCTTGGTGGAAGATTGATCTCTTGGAGCAGTAAGAAGCAGACAAGTGTGGCAATCTCAATAGCAGAATCAGAATATATCTCGGGTAGAAGCTGTTGTGCCCAACTGCTATGGATCAAACATCAACTTGAATATCACAACCTAAAGATGACCAAAACACCCATGTTTTGTGACTCTTCAAGCGCAATCTCAATTGCTAAGAATCCTGTCTCTCACAGTAGGACTAAGCATATTGAGATCAGGTATCACTTCATCAGGGAGCATGTGGAAAATGAGGATATCACCCTTGAGTTTGTCCCAACATACAAACAAGTGGATGATATATTTACAAGGCCCATAGATGAAGCTAAGTTTAACTTCTTCAAATTCCAACTGGGAATGTTGAACTTAGAGTAATCCTCTACTTAGTTTTCACTAATCCCTTTCTAGATGACGGGTTAGACAACCTTTCAGGATTTGGATGAACTATAACCGAGCAAGGGGGAGCCTTGGACTATTGTCTACTTAAAAAAACTCCATGGAAAAAATCAGAAAGGGGGAGAAAGAAAAGGACATCAAATGTTCAAGACAAGCTGCTCAAGAAGACCTCAAAGATAGGGGGAGCAAAGAAATAGAGGGAGCCATGAAGAAGAGACATCAAATCAAGGGGGATCCACAGGCTTGATGCACTCAGGAAGTTCAGCAAAAGATAAGTACAATCTTACATGCTCCGAAGTTGAGATTATAAGATTTATTTCCAAGTGAAAGTTGTCTTGAATTGAGATTCTGACTTCTTCAAATAGGGGGAGATTGTTGGGAATCTTGCCCACATGATTCCTGATTTGAAGAAGTCACCAAGTCAAGAATACTTCACTTTGTATTTGATCATTTCAATAGCTTATAAATCACAGGAAACTAGAAGAACAAAGTTCGTCGAACGCAGAACAAGGTTCGTCGAATGCAGTACCAAGATTCGTCGAACGCAGAACAAAATTCGTCGAACGATGAAAGATGTTCGTCGACCGCTGAGACTTGGCGTGTTCATCAACCGCTGAGACTTGGCGTGTTTGTCGAACGCTGCGACTTGGCCAGTTCGTCGAACATAGAATGAAGATAGTCGAGCGGAGAGAAGAATGAAGACAAAGGGAGAAATGTCGTCGAGAAGATGTAGTATCATCGACATCACCAAAGTGGCCTTATCACCGAGAAGATAAAGAAGCCTTGTCGTTGAAAAGACAAAAGAGAAGATCAGTGTCGAAGAGTTCGTCGACAAAGAGATATCGTCGAGAAGAACATATATCATCGTGACGGAGCCCTGTCGCTGAGAAGGCGAAGTATGATTGATGTTGTTGGACATCATCGTAAAGAAGGCATGTCGACTGAAGAAAGACAAGATGAAGACCAGCAGCTGCTGAAGCGTCGACATAATATCACTCATGTCGTCGAGAGAACAACAAGATTACGACGACAGACAACAAGAAAGAAGTTCTCAACGACACAGTCAGAGAAAGCTTATCGTCATATATGCAGAATTGCCAGTATGTCTCCTATCGTCGAGACACCTTCATCAGTGGAAGAAGCAAGAAGAATTTGCAGTCTACCTAAGTTAAAGGCATCGATAAGGGCATGTCGTCGATATGTTGATCCTATCGACGAGATGATGTCTGTATCGGCATGAATATGGAAATATCGTCGAGACAGAATTCAAATATTGCAGACGCATTGTCAGCAATTAATGCCGCCGTCTGATTACCTGATAGCACTTAATACCGCCGCCTGAATGTGTATCTGCAATTAATGCTGTCAGCAATCTACGTGTGCACTTAAGGAATGAGAATCTAACAATTAAGGAACTTTTTCAAGAAGACCGTTGGGAGCCTCTCAGTCCTATAAAAGAGATAGGAGGTCGCCCTAAAAAGAAATAAACAAGAAAGAACTTGCGCACATAGCGAATCGAACAGTACAAGCGGTGCATGATAGAGAGAAAAAGAAGAAGCAGTCATCTTCATCGACTGTTAAGTTGCCAATCTTCATCAGGCTAAGAAAAGATTTTGAAGAAGAATCATGCGCTCAAGATCTAATTCAGAAGCATCTTCTTCAATCTCAAGGAGCTGATCCACATCAGGCTAAAGTTGCCAATCTTCATCCGATAGAAGAAACGGCTTTATTACTGTAATTTCTTGTAAGGCTTGCGGGCCAACCTGTCTAGCTTGAGGGATGGAGAGCTGTGAGGCTAGAGGGCCAGGGCAGTGCACTTGCGGGTGCGATTTGTCAAGCTTGCGGGCTCGGGGGAAGCAGGGGCTTGCGGGCCTTGGCTGTGGGGACTTGCGGGTCTGTGTTGTAGGGCTTGAGGGCCTGAGTGTCGAGCTTGCGGGCTCGGGGGCAGTAGGGGCTTGCGGGCCTAGGCTATTGGGACTTGCGGGTCTATGTTGTAAGGCTTGAGGGCCTAAAGTTTTTTGGCGTAGTTTGTTGAGCCTAGCACAATGCTAGGTAGGCGTAGAGGGAAAGAGGACTACTCAAGACACCCTGTCTTGAGGAACCTCTATAGATCTTGTGTCGTCTGTTGTGCTTTTTGTGTGTAATATTTTACTACTGTGCTTAAATACTCATAACTCACACAAATATATCAAAAAGAACCAAGATCACCTAACACCACACCCCCCTCTAGGTGAACGTTTTGAAATTGTTGAAGTGGAAGTTAGAGGGCTTTTTTGGACCTGGGCGGTCTGGGAGGAGGTCTGGCGGTCTGGCATGATCGCACGGCCTCGCGGTCTGCCTCTGTGGTCTGGCTTGTCTAAGCCTAGCTGCGGTCTCCTGGCTTGATCGCTGATATGGGTTCAAGGCGGCTGGAGGTGAAGGCCGCTCGGTCTGTCTCTAACCGCGTGGCGGGTTGTTCGTCTTCTGGTGTGCGCGGTCTGTTTGTGGTCGCGTGGCGGGTTGACTTCCTCAAGGCTGTGGCGGTCTGGTGTGACCGCACAGCTTGATCCAGGTTTTCTTCAGAATGCGGTCTGGTGGCTGACCGGGCTGTCTGGTGGTATTCGCGGACTAAGGGACTTAGTCGCGCGGTCTCAATTCGCGGTCTCAGGAGGAGACTGGTATGCGAGCTGGACGCTGTTCGTAGTCTCAGGAGGAGACCGGCATGCGGATAGGAGTTCGCGGGTTGTTGGCGAACTGGCTGTGTTCGCGGTCTCGGGCGAACACAGGGGGTGAACAGCTTCGGGCGGTCTGGCGATCTCCCTTGGAGTCACGATCTGCTGTGAGAGTGGCGGTCTCTCATGGTTAATGTTGAAGCTGGCGAGTTCACCAAAATGAAGCAGGAGTTCTGTTGCTGATCGCGCGGTGTGACCAGTCAGGTCGCGCAGTCTGGAGGGTGGTGATCCTATCTCATAGGGTGGTGACTTGATCAGGTCCCACGCCTATAAATAGGAGCCACTGTAGCAGCAATTGAGGACACACCAAGTGTAAGCCGAGTTCTCTTCTTTCCTGTGGTCTCTATTTGTCTGACCGGGCGGTCTACTGATTGAACTCTTCTTGTGCAGCTTCTGCGGATAGTGCGGGCAGCAGCGATCACCTCTTCCTCTGAAAATGTTTGGGCGGTCTGCAGCTTGGAGTTGTGTTGCTGGAGTTCGGGAGAATCAGGAGTTCGGAAGGAGGGGTGCGGTCTGATCAGCAGTCTGGTGTTGTTCTGAGGTCGGCAGTGGGTTGCAGTCTGGCAAGTTGCTGAGGTCGCAAGGGAGACCGCGCGGTCTCAAGTTATCTTCAACTTGTATTTTTCCTTTGGTGTTTGTGCTGGCGAAATCATGTCTCGCCAAGCATGCCTTGCCTTGTAATTTGAAGTTGCTATCAATAAAGATCACTTGTTTGCCTCCATTTTCTTCTGGTTGTTTTGGCTTGTGAACTATAAGTTGTATGATTCCTGCTCAATTCATAAAGATTCAAAAAATTTCACATAGTATCAGAGGGAGGTTGGAGTGGATAGAGCGGTGAGCAACTTAGAGTAGCCATCGCCTTTGTGTAGAAGGAACCAGTGGTAGAGCAATGGAAGCGAGGGGTCTTGGAATTGAGATGCTCAACTCGACTAACTTCAAGAAGTGGAAGTCGTGTATGCAAAGCTATCTTCTAGGTGAGGACCTCTGGGAGGTAGTTGGAGGAGATCAGACGCAGGAAGTTGTCCCGGAAGGGGATAATGGGGCTGAGGTGAGAACTTGGAGGAGGACGAATGCAAAGGCAGAGTTCACTCTGAAGAGGGCAATCTCACCTGACTTGTTTGACCACATCTTGGGGTGTGGATCGGCTGCGGAGATCTGGAGAGCCCTGGATGGGCTGTTTAACAAGAAGAATGTAGCAAGGCTACAGTTCTTGGAGAATGAGCTGGCAAGGTCGGCTCAGGGTGATCTTTCTATCTCCACTTTCTTTCTGAAGATGAAGAACTTGTGCGCTGAAATCTCAGCATTGGATCCTGATGAGCCTATGTCTGAGGCGAAGCTGAAGAGGCACATCATCCGCGGCTTGCGAAAGGAATATGTTGCCTTTGTGACGTCGGTGCAGGGATGGGCAAATCAGCAGTCTCTGTTGGAGCTGGATAACTTGCTTGCATCGCAAGAAAGTTTGGCAAGACAGATGGCGGGGATGTCGGTGGCTGGGGGAGATGGCAAAGTGCTCTTCTCGGGGAAGAAGAAGAAGTGGGATAAGAGGAAGAAGACCGCTGGAGGAGGCTATGGGCCTTCAACTTCTAGGCAGCAGGAAAGGGGGTATGCTGCCAAGGCTGACTGGAAGAAGAAGGGTGAAGGTCCAAAGTGCTTCAAGTGTGGCAAGTGATGTAATAAATTCACGCTGCGCAAAATTAGAATATTATCCACGTATAATTCGATAAGGCAAGTGTACCTATCGCTTTATAGTATAGGATTTAGAAAATCAAGTGTCGTATTTTTCCGGGCTTGTTGTGTACTTCTACTCACAAAGAAGAGCTATTATTTTATCGATCGAAAGTTGGGTTTGTTTTGGAAAAACAATTTGGAGAAAATCACCTACGAAGAAAAATTATGATTAAAAGGATTAGCACTTGGTCTTGAATCCCTTTGGAATAAAATATAATTTTATAAAAGATGAAACCGCAACCTCTTATTGAAATATCTTCGACCGTGGAGGTTCCCAAAATATGGTAGAGCCTCTCTCGAGAGAACTACCACCTAACCTTAGGTTGATCGATTAAGAACCCTCGGCCAGTCGAAACCCCCTAAGCTTGCTTTAAGCGGTGAACCCCACTATTGGATTTGACTCCAATCCCAAAGATTTGTGTCACCCTCTCTCGAGGAATGCATACAACTCTTTTTATCTTTGAGTAATCTCCTCGTTCGCATGGATCTCTCGATCACTGGCAAATGAATCTTAGATTGAAAGTCATATTCCGGACATATGAAAACAAAACAAAGTACTTCAAAGATAAATCGAAAATAAACAATACGAGAGTTTGCTATTTAGAAAAATTCAAAACTTATTTTATTTTATTCCAAAGTTCATCATGACCAAGTGCTAAAGGAAATTTAGCTACACATCATAGTGATGGGAATACAAGTAGAAGAGGAAAAAGACATGATTAAGAAAACAACAATACTTGAATTAAAATTGCAATAATTTAAAAACTTACAACTTTAGGAAAAAGTAGCTAGAACAACAAAAACAGTAAACTAAAGCTGAAATTAAACTCCCAAATCGAACTCTCTGACTTCTGGAGATTGCTGCCTTTTATAGTTGAAAAATGGGGAGTCACACCCTTAGTCACGCCCGTGACCAAGGGCGTGTAAGCTGTGTCATTGTCGTCTTGAAAGCACGGGAACGTTGGGGAAGAAAAACCGCCAGAAATCAATTGCATGGAGGGTCACGGCCTTGGTCACTCCCGTGACCGAGGGCGTGTCTTGACCGGGTCTTGAAACAGCGGGAAACGCCGCGATCTGGAGTTAATCTGACGGTTGCAGAAGAGTCACGGCCTTTGTCACGCCCGTGACCGAGGGCGTGTAGGCTAGAAACGGCGGGAATTGATTGATGGCTGCATTGAACGTATTCCGGGCGAGTCACGCCCGTAACCTTGAGGTCACGCCCTCTATCACGCCCGTGACGGAGGGCGTGTAATTTTAATCTGACGTAGCGGCTGACTTCTTCAACTGGAATACGGCGGGGCTGGTTCACGGCTGTGACATGGTGTCACGCCCTTGGTCACGCCCGTGACCTAGGGCGTGTACTTTGCGATTTCGGCAGAAGTGCTCCAAATATTCTCCTGATTATTCTTATGAGCTTGAAATTGTTATTGGCAGCCCAAATTGCCTGAAAATACAAAAAGAAGGTAAATTAGTGATAAATTAACAAAAACTAAATTAAATTAAATTAATTTTTAATAAAATATTGTATAAAAATAACTATAAATAACGCATTATCAAATACCCCCATACTTACCCGTTTGCTAGTCCCGAGCAAACAACTTTTCATAGGAGTAGAAAAATTTATATACTAGAAAAGAAATTTGAACCTAAGGAGTAAAAATGCGAAGTCTTGCGCCTAAGCGTGTAGAAATCCTAGTAGAAAGACCTATTCAACATAAAGATTAGCTTATAATTTTCAAAAATGTGTTATAACATATTGTTTTTACTTTTAAATTGAAAATCCGGCAAATCCTAAAATGATATTTAGGGAGCGGTAGCGTGTTCACTAAGATCAATATTACACAAAATCAAAGTTCGGGATAGCCTCCAAAGAAATCCATCAATGACGATGGCCATAGGCTTGCCCTTTCACACTCTCGCCACGACACTAGTTTTACTCATAAGTATGAATCAATAGGACTTAATTGGGTTGAGACGTGGGCTTAGGTTATTTTTGGTGTGGAAAAACAAAGATAAACATGACGGCTATTCACACCCAAACCAAAAGTGAGCTCGCACAAAATAATCTAAGCAGTCATGGCATTGTAAGAGCATAGCCAATTTCTAATCTTTTTTTTTTGTGTTCCTTTTCTCTTTCTTTTTTTTTTGTTTTGTTTTTTTTTCTTCTTTTTTTTTCATTTGATTTTGTTTTTATAAAAGACAAGAGAAAGTCCACCAAAATAATAAGAGACAACAAACTCTCACAAAATCTTTTCAAATTATTACTTTCGAGCACAGACTTGGGTGTGTGATAGCTTGCTTTTTGGGCCTTGGTGAAGAGCTTGGTGGAGCCGAAACAAAAAGTAATGTAAAGGCTTAAAGGGCTTAACAAAGATAAAATGCTAGGTGCGGGTGCAAAAGCTCAAATGGGCCAATGAAACGCCTATATCATATTCATACGAATGAATTTAACTTATGCAAATGTTTTGAGAATCGCTAGAGGGCAAGTTCTAGACATCGAGAAAGAATATCCTTCCGTTCAAATTGTGTAATAATTCTCTAGTAAGCTTCTACATACTCACTTAAATTATTTTTGGATTCTACCGGTTTCAAGTTAAAAGTAAAACAAAAATAATTTTCACCCACTTAGAAAAACATAAATCCAATTGTATGCTGAATAGTTAATTCGACATGAGATCCTACTAACGTGTGCGCGTAACTAGAACACTGCACGAGTCAACAATTTTACTCCAAAATTCAAAATCTAAGAAGTATATAAAATTTCCTACCACACTATATAAAAGTAAATCTACTAAGAATTTTGCAAACACGTAAAAATAGAAATATTGATTCCCAAAATAAAATAAGATAAAAACGTTTTTTTTATTTTTTAATATTTTCTTCTTTTTTTATATATATATTTGTTTTTTTTAGTTGTTTTTTTTTGTGGTGCTCAGTAGTAAACTTGGTGTGAAATACCCTCCCCCCATAATTAAAAGAAAACAGTGTCCCCAATGCTTTAGAAATAAGTACAAGTAAAGGAGTGAAAACATCCCTGATGAATAACAAAGCAATACCCGAGCCATCCTGAAAAAAAAAACATAGAGTAAAAGTAAAACATTATATATATATTTTTTTGCATTTAATAAAAGAGAAATAAAAACAAATACAGAAGTGCGGTACATAAAATAAAAGATACAGACGACCAAAAATCTCTAAGCGTCATCGTCGTCATCCTCCTGCTGATAATAAGCACGCAGATCAGCAAATTCCCGCTGCAGATGCTCCATAGAGGAAGCATGGCGCTGCTCGAGGGTATCAAAACGTGTGTCAAAATGAGCGTGCATGGACAGCTGCTCGGTCTGAATTTGATCCAAATGAGTGTGGATCCGCCCAAACTGCTGATCGAAATAAGTGGATGAGTCGGGCGCAGGGGATAAATGTTGCTGTGGTGGCTGTGGAAACTGCGGAGCTGGAACAACGCCACCGGAATCAGCTTCAAAATCAAGATCGATCGGGTCGCCACCCACTTCGCCAGGAACGGCCTCGTACTCGCGGGCACGCCGACGCATCAAACCAAGGGCTCGGAGGTGTTGGAATGTGATAGGTCCAGGCGTTTGGAGTGGAGCAATGAGAGGAAGTGCATCCCAGAGGCCCAAACGCTTGGCCAAAAATGTAACAAACGAGCCTCCATGTAGCGCACTAAGCCTCCGATTTTCAGCCTGATGCCGAAAAAACATTGCTAGCGCCGAACCAAGATTGAGGGGGACTCGTTCGAGCAGGCTATATAAATATAATAGGTCCCCGCAGGTCACCACTCCATCCATGGCTATCGCCGCGAGCGGAAAGTGTGAAAGTGAGGAGGTAGTGGAGATAGCGTAAGGCGGGGGAGAGGAGATGACTACCCTTGGATTTTTTAGGCGACTATTGATGCGTGTCGGCAAGTGCACCGGTCGCGCAAGTAATAAATTTTGGGAATAGAATTCCCGAGTGTCGGTCTCTTGAGGAACACAGTAAGGTGGAGTTAACGTTCGAGGTAGGACTTGAGATTGAAGTCCTTAACGTCGGATGAAATGCGGGGGAGTTGGCTTGGCTTTTGGAAAACAAAAGAAAACAACTACAACTACTCCTATGCAATGCTGCTATGCAATGCTTCGCTTGGCGGGATGGAGACTAGGCAGGCCTTGAGCGCACTGCGTCGCAAGGGCGGATGGATGAGTAGGCAAGCGAAATCGAACAGTGCAGGCCTTGAGCGCACTGCTTCGTTAGGCGGGATGGAATACGGGCCGCGATGCCACGCTTCGGTAGGCGGATGGACGAGTAGGCTAACGGAATGAGGGTCGCAAGCACCTCTTCGACAAGCACGCCACTAGCAATTGCTAGTGCGACACCGGACGTGACGGCGGGATGGAGGATGGAATGGGGCGCACCTCAAGCACACAAATAAACAAAAAGGGTATTTCACATAGACATGAAATAACTTTAAATAGCAAGGTCTATAGTGTTCTTCATCAAAATACAAAAGATCTAAATATTACAACAATCAATAAGAGGAGAACAAGGCAATAAATCGACCGAATCCGAAGGCTCGTTGGAGATTCACGGTTGGAATCGTCGGGTTGTCAATCTGCGTCCAAGCTCGGTCCGCAACTACGTCCGGGGTAGAGAAGGGCTGTCACACCTCCCAATGGACCCGTCTTCTTCGTGTCACGATCCGGTAGAGGTTGCAAACTTCCTCTTGCTTGATGGCAATGGCGGCTAGGTCTTCCTTTGAAGCTCTTGGATGAAGGAGGAGGCCGAGAGGAAGCTCCGACTCAAGATTGGCGTGAAGAACAAGCCCGGAGCATCTCCCGATGGTGGGCGGCGATGGAGGGGTGAAACTGGCGCGGAACGGCGGAAGAACGGCGGAAAAATGCGGAAGATGACCTAAAATCGCGAGCAGGTCATTTTATAGGCGCTGGAATAAACAGTGCGCACGGTCATTGGCGCACGACCAGTGGTCGTGCGCACTAGAATCCTGTGATCGTGCGCTCTGCCTGGACGGAGCCTGCAAAGACAGAAATTATAAAATAACATGTTCGCACGACCAGTGGCGCACGACCGGTGGTCGTGCGCACTATCATAGGTGGTCGTGCGCACTGATTGAAACAGAACTCAAGAAATTGATGATAAGCGCGCACGAACAGTGGCGCACGACCGGTGGTCGTGCGCACTAGCGTAGATGGTCGTGCGCACTGCACCAAACAGAACTCATGAAAAAAGTGTTAAGTGCACACGATCAGTGGCGCACGACCAGTGGTCGTGCGCAATAGAACCAGTGATCGTGCGCAGTGTTCCTATGCAGAATTGCACCGAAAGCACCTGCACGACTCCTGTTCTAGCGTACAACCACGAATCCAGCTACTGAAAGTGGCACCTAACAGTGCATGAAAACTACTAACAAAGAAAGATACGAAATTACACCAAATAGGGCCTAAAAGTGCACCTAGCATAGAATGACCAATATGAGCTAAAACAGGGCTAAAGTGCAGTGAAAAGACTAAATAGATGGCCCAGATGAGTCCATATATGTGTATATAATCGGCACTCATCACACCCCCAGACTTACCTGTTTGCGCGTCCCGAGCAAACAAATTCTAAGCGAACGGGGAATGAAAAGTAGATGGCTTAAAACTACAATATAGAGTACCATGCGATGCTGCATACTCACGTGCATAAGAAGAATAGTAGAGAAGATTTCTGATTATATAAACAGTCTATATATTTCTAAAAGAGTAAAAGCATATTACAACTACTCAAAATGGTGAAAAGCGGTGAATCGTTCGGTCATGCATACGGAGAAAGTAAACTAAACGCTGAGATGAGCATTGCTCAAGATTGGGATGCCGGACAAACTCCACCAAAATCCATCGGTGTCAGTGACCATAGGCTTGCCCGGTCACATTCTCTCCACGGCACTGGTTTGACTCAAATGCGTGAATCAATAGGACTTTAGGTTTTAAATGAGGCTTGGGTTTAGGTGAGGAAAAACAAAGATAAAAATGACGGCTAAAGCACTAAACCCAAATGAGCTAATGCAGGAAACTATCCTCATTCACCACACAAACATGCGGGTACACAACACCCCCAGACTTGGACTTAACAGCATGGGTGCATGCACCGCCTACTCCCAAACATAAATCTATACATAATGATTTTCAAGTAAACATTCCTTCTCTTTCCTTTCTTTTTAACTTCTTTTCTTTTTCTCATTTTTTTTTCTTTTCTTATCATATTCAGCAAATAAACAAAAGGACACATCCACATCTTCACAAACATATTACCACATCAACAACCCAACTCATGAAAATAATAAACAGCTAAAGCTCAAATTTTGGGTGTGCGACTAGGATTGGCTTTTGGGCTTTGGTGAAATAAAAGTGGGGCTGAATCAAAGAACGGGTAGGCACAACTGGGCTAGCGAGGATATAGCGGTAGGGATAGGCACAAAGGCTCAACCGGGCCAAAATAATGGCCTACGTCATTCTCACGCACTAGAACTATCCTATGCTAATGCTTCAAGAATCGCTTGGGGCAAGTTCTAGCCACCGAGAAAGATTCTCCTTTCTCCCGACTCAAGCAATACGAGTCTAGCGATCGTTTACACACATCCCTACGCTACCGTTTGATTCACACCGGATTCACCATTTGAGTAGAGTAAACAACATTTACACTAATAGAGAAAAATATAAAACCATAGTATAAAGAGAAATCTAATCTACACAAATTTCTATGCAACCGAGCACTCGACTAGGAGCACTACTAGAGTCAACATTTTACTCTGCTACATAGTCCTAAGCCATCACCTAGACTTTCCCAAATAAGCAGAAGAATTAAATTCACAACAGAGCAAGCAAACAGATGAGTACGCGCTCAAGTGGGTGATGTGGTGTGCAATGAAAATAAACAAAACATTTTAAATGAAATCTTCTAGCATGCAGTGCAATAGTGCACGTGAGCGGGTAAACAAAACTACTCTCCCCCAGACTTAAACTAAACAATCCACAAAATATATGACATGAAAATCAGAAAAGGCTAGGGAAAGAGAGTACCCAGTGCTCAGAAATGAGCACACCAGAAGATTGGCGTGTAAGCTAAGACAAAACTGCAGCATCCGCCATCCAGAAAAAGATACCTGCAGGGGTCAGCTCCGCAAAGACAAAAGAAAAATGACAAACTAAAATAAACTACAGCTAACTAAACATGATTAGAAGAAATAAAAATGCAAAAAAGAAAGATAACTACTGGGGTTATTATCATCCCAGCACGACTTATTCTAAATTAAAACGGTTCTAGCTAATGGGCCTATGAAAAAGAAAATGCACAGGTAACTGTTCTAATATGCGCATCGGTAGCGGGTACCGATACAGAGACAGAGCACTCACCCCTCTACCTAAATATAAATACCTGCTCCTCACAGGTAGAGGGTAGAGAATGTAAGAAAAGGAGGAGGCCTGGTCCTCACTCATCTCATAAAACACATCCTTGCCTAGCAAGGTATCGTCACCAGGGAGGCAGCAGGAGGAAAAGGCAATGAGTGGAGCTTCCTCAACGGAGGGGGAATAAACCTCCTCACATATGAGGATACACTCATCATTGACTTGAGCATCACGCTCCAAGTCCTCCTGAAGTACCTGTGAAGATTCAACCTGCACAGACTCAGATGAAGGAAGGGGATCAAGAAATAAAGAAGACGAAGAACATAAATAAACATCAAACGGGGGAGTGATCCCGGTCTCACTCCCATCAGGTTGGGGAAGTAAAATAGTGTTTGCATTGTCATCAATGCTACAAGATTTGGCGGGATCAACAGTGGCCAAGCTAGAGATTTGGACTTCCTCCACCGGTGCTGAGGAAAACTCCTCTTCACCTAGAAGGTTGTCCTCCTCCATAGGAATAGGCACAATACTAAGATCAACCGCCTCCTCCTGCGACACATCATCAACAATGTCGTCAGAGACAAGTGTAGTATGCACAACAGGGAGAGGAATAGTGCTCGGATAAAAGTCGAGCACCGATTCCTCACAAAGAATCGAATCCACTAGGGGTGGTGGATGCACATGGAGAATAGGCTCAGCAATGTCGGTGCATAGATCAGCCGCACATCCGGTGACTGTGTCAACGCCATACCCTTCAAGATGTGAAGGTGGCAAGGACACAAAACCGGATGCTGAAGGTGTGCCGCCAGAGTTAGGAGTTGGGACGATCCGGATATCCGGCTCGTCATCCTCATCCAATTGGTGACGAAAAGCAGCACAATCCTTCAGGGCGTGATCAGTGCTCCGACAAAACTGGCACTGCCTTACGGGCTTCTTTGGCGTAGCGGGAGCTGGAGCCGAAAAGAAGTATGATGGTAAAGGCTCAGTAGAGTAGCCATAAGACTTACGCGCACCATGTGGAGTACCAGACGACGTCGGTGCTCCATATGCTGGGCTATAAGAATTATGCCTACTATTCTCCGTAGGGCATTCATCACTAGAGTGGGAGGTAGCTCCACACCAACGGCAACGGAAATTGAGATGTGCCCACATAGTGAGAAGATAAAACGATTCAAAAAGAAGAACACTATTGTGCGAAATACTACACCTAACAAAAATTTACTAAAGCAACCTACTATAAAACAAGAAAATGGAATAAAGAGAACAAAAATAAAACAAAAGATGCGATAAACAAATGGAAGGGCTTCTCTCTCAGATTCTCCCTCTCCAGAAAACTCACACGACTGTGTTCCCCAGCAACGGCGCCAAAAACTTGATGCGTGTCGGCAAGTGCACCGGTCGCGCAAGTAATAAATTTTGGGAATAGAATTCCCGAGTGTCGGTCTCTTGAGGAACACAGTAAGGTGGAGTTAACGTTCGAGGTAGGACTTGAGATTGAAGTCCTTAACGTCGGATGAAATGCGGGGGAGTTGGGTTGGCTTTTGAAAAACAAAAGAAAACAACTACAACTACTCCTATGCAATGCTGCTATGCAATGCTTCGCTTGGCGGGATGGAGACTAGGCAGGCCTTGAGCGCACTGCGTCGCAAGGGCGGATGGATGAGTAGGCAAGCGAAATCGAACAGTGCAGGCCTTGAGCGCACTGCTTCGTTAGGCAGGATGGAATACGGGCCGCGATGCCACGCTTCGGTAGGCGGATGGACGAGTAGGCTAACGGAATGAGGGTCGCAAGCACCTCTTCGACAAGCACGCCACTAGCAATTGCTAGTGCGACACCGGACGTGACGGCGGGATGGAGGATGGAATGGGGCGCACCTCAAGCACACAAATAAACAAAAAGGGTATTTCACATAGACATGAAATAACTTTAAATAGCAAGGTCTATAGTGTTCTTCATCAAAATACAAAAGATCTAAATATTACAACAATCAATAAGAGGAGAACAAGGCAAGAAATCGACCGAATCCGAAGGCTCGTTGGAGATTCACGGTTGGAATCGTCGGGTTGTCAATCCGCGTCCAAGCTTGGTCCGCAACTACGTCCGTGGTAGAGAAGGGCTGTCACACCTCCCAATGGACCCGTCTTCTTCGTGTCACGATCCGGTAGAGGTTGCAAACTTCCTCTTGCTTGATGGCAATGGCGGCTAGGTCTTCCTTTGAAGCTCTTGGATGAAGGAGGAGGCCGAGAGGAAGCTCCGGCTCAAGATTGGCGTGAAGAACAAGCCCGGAGCATCTCCCGATGGTGGGCGGCGATGGAGGGGTGAAACTGGCGCGGAACGGCGGAAGAACGGCGGAAAAATGCGGAAGATGACCTAAAATCGCGAGCAGGTCATTTTATAGGCGCTGGAATAAACAGTGCGCACGGTCATTGGTGCACGACCAGTGGTCGTGCGCACTAGAATCCTGTGATCGTGCGCTCTGCCTGGACGGAGCCTGCAAAGACAGAAATTATAAAATAACATGTTCGCACGACCAGTGGCGCACGACCGGTGGTCGTGCGCACTATCATAGGTGGTCGTGCGCACTGATTGAAACAGAACTCAAGAAATTGATGATAAGCGCGCACGAACAGTGGCGCACGACCGGTGGTCGTGCGCACTAGCGTAGATGGTCGTGCGCACTGCACCAAACAGAACTCATGAAAAAAGTGTTAAGTGCACACGATCAGTGGCGCACGACCAGTGGTCGTGCGCAATAGAACCAGTGATCGTGCGCAGTGTTCCTGTGCAGAATTGCACCGAAAGCACCTGCACGACTCCTGTTCTAGCGTACAACCACGAATCCAGCTACTGAAAGTGGCACCTAACAGTGCATGAAAACTACTAACAAAGAAAGATACGAAATTACACCAAATAGGGCCTAAAAGTGCACCTAGCATAGAATGACCAATATGAGCTAAAACAGGGCTAAAGTGCAGTGAAAAGACTAAATAGATGGCCCAGATGAGTCCATATATGTGTATATAATCGGGACTCATCAACTATGGATTGGGGTCGTTACTGATTTCTGCCCAAAATTTGTGGAGGTTATAATCGCGAGGGAAATCGAGGGGGAGAGAGGTGTAGGCCTCCGTAAGTGTGAAAGCCTCATCACAAAAGCCCATGAGAACGTTGAACTGACGCAAAGGAAGGGTTCGCAAAAGTTTGCCCATTCGGAATTCAAGCACGTTGTCGGCCCCGGCCCAGTGGAAATCAAACGTAGAGAAAAACTCGACCGTCAGCTCGTAGTACGCCGGCTCCGAAATGGAGAAGAAAGGAGCCCACCCCGGAGTAGTGAGTAAATCTCGCACCGCGTTGGCCTGCCCGAGGGTGGTGAGAACGTTCCAATCGATGACGCGGAAAACTCC
Source organism: Dactylorhiza incarnata (assembly GCA_033032865.1). Lineage (NCBI taxonomy): Eukaryota > Viridiplantae > Streptophyta > Magnoliopsida > Asparagales > Orchidaceae > Dactylorhiza > Dactylorhiza incarnata. Next base: position 18,763,988 of record JAWHQI010000019.1, on the reverse strand, counting down.
AAATTCTTTCCCACGGAGGCGGTTACTTCGTTCTTGATGAGTAGGATGGGGAAAATTGAGCATAGCCTCCACATCAAAAGAGTCATCGGGGAGTGAAGAGGAGGACTCGCCAATGGCGTGGTTGCGACGGTGGGCGGCCATTTGGAAGGAAGAGATGAAGAATTCGGCCAAAGAAGAGAGAAAAGAAGGGGGGATGAGGGACAAGGTGTGGAGAAAAGAGAGGGGGAAGTGGTACTTAAATAGGGGAATATTCATGTGTCACGCCCTCAGTCACGCCCGTGACCGAGGGCGTGTAAGGGGCGACATGTGAATTTTTGTGAAGGGGAGTAAACGAGGATTGACCGGTCAAAAAGCCGAAAATTTGTCAGGTCACGCCCTTGGTCACACCCGTGACCAAGGGCGTGTAACTAGCGAAGTCAAATGGACAGGGAATCCAATGCGCGCCGGTCAAAAAGCTGTTCCCGGGATGTCACGCCCAGGGTCACGCCCGTGACCATGGGCGTGACTTGACTGTCACGGGTGTGACAGTCAAATGGCATCTTTGACCAGTTGCGGTGGAGGTGAGGCGCCAGCTGGATGAGTCACGGCCGTGAACTTAAAATGTCACGGGCGTGACTCGAGTTATCACGGGCGTGACTCGAGTTATCACGGGCGTGACTCGAGTTGTCACGGGCGTGACATGTCAAGTTGAGCCCGTGAGTGCCGGGTTGGGCGAAAATGTTCTTCCGTTAATGTCACGCCCGTGACCATGGTTGGTCACGCCCGTGACTATTACGGAAGACGGAATGGAGTGCAACTCGTCGAGAGATTCGCCAGGAAAACGAATCGTAACGCGCCACGCCCTGGTCACGGCCGTGACTGAGGCCGTGACTAAGACATTTTTTTTTCAGAAACATTTTATTTTATTTTTGGTTTTGTAATTTTTTTATCTTTTTGAAAACAAAACAAAATAAAAACAAAATCAAGGTAACAAAATAAAAAGAAAAGTACCAAAAATAGAGTACCAACTTGGAGAGCGGGGTTTCATGCGTAAGTGCGAGTGACCGTTATCTCGCAAATCTCCTCCAAACCTGCAAAAACCTCAAAATAGAATAATAACATTTTTTATTTGTTTTTTTCCATTTTTATATGTTTTTTTTATTTTTTCTAAAACAAGAATAAAAATACTTAGAATTTTTTAAACGGAAGAAAAATAAAAAAATAAAATAAAAACATGGGTTGCCTCCCAAGAGCGTTTTGGTTACGGTCGTTGAGCTCGACCATGGTGGCACGCCGATTTAGGTGTTCGGAAGGAGAATTTCCTCCCGATGCTAATGAAAATTATCGCCGGTGAAAAATAATTTCAACCGGTGCCCATTCACTTTAAATTCACCTTTTTCAGGATGCGTTATTGAAACGGTCCCGTAGGGCCAAACCTCTTTGACGATAAAGGGGCCGGACCAACGGGACTTAAGTTTTCCCGGAAAAAGACGTAAGCGCGAGTTATAGAGGAGAACTTGGTCTCCCGGTCGAAAAGTTTTAGGATTCCTAAGTTTCTTATCATGATTAAATTTAGTGCGCTCCTTGTATAATTTATTACTTTCATAAGCAAGGGAGCGCCACTCATCGAGCTCGTTAAGTTGGAACTTGCGGAGCTCGGAAGAAACACTATTATCTAGATTAAGAAATTTAAGCGCCCAAAAGGCGCGATGCTCAAGCTCGACCAGTAAATGACATGCTTTTCAATAGACCAATCGATATGGCGTACAACCGATGGCGGTCTTGTACGCGGTCCGATAGGCCCATAAAGCATCATCGAGTTTAAGCGACCAATCCTTCCTATTGGTGGAAACCGTTTTTTCTAAAATTCGTATTAATTTCCGGTTAACCACTTCTACTTGGCCACTCGTTTGAGGATGATAGGGGGTGGCCATCCTATGCGTAACGCCATATTTAGATAAAACTTTAGTGAATTGGGCGTTACAAAAATGAGTTCCCCTATCGCTAATTATTGCCCGCGGTGTTCCAAATCGAGAAAAGAGTTTTTTGAGAAATTTGGTCACGACTCGGGCATCATTGGTGGGAAGGGCTTGCGCCTCCGCCCACCTAGATACGTAGTCGACCGATCACAAAATATATTGATTTCCAAAAGAAACTGGTAGCAGGCCGACAAAATCGATCCCCCATAAATCAAAAACCTCAATTTCTAAAATAGATTTTAAAGGCATTTCATCAAGGCGAGAGATATTACCTGAGCGTTGGCATTGTTCACAACGACTTACATGTGCGTGGGCGTCTTTGAAGATGCTCGGACAATAGAAGCCCGCTTCAAGTACCTTCCGCGCCGTCGGATTTGCTTTATAATGCCCACCGGCGGGTCCCTCATGGCAATGCTTTAAAATTTGAGCGCCCTCCTCATGAGATACACACCTCCGCACCACTTGGTCCGCACAAACTCGAAAAAGGAACGGATCCTCCCAAAAATAATTTTTCAAATCGGAAAAGAATTTCTTCTTTTCTTGATAAGAAAAATCTTTTGGGAGAAATTTCGCAAAAAGGTAGTTTGCGAAATCGGCAAACCAAGGGGTGGGGAGATCTATTACCTTATGAATAACAAGGAGGCGTTCCTCGGGAAAAGTATCATTAATTTCCTCCTCTATGAGTTCCTCGGAATTGGGATTCTCCAACCGAGAAAGATGATCCGCCGCCAAATTTTCCGCTCCCCTTTTGTCCCGGATCTCCAAATCAAATTCTTGTAAGAGTAAGACCCACCTAATCAATCTTGGCTTGGCATCAGTTTTTGTTAGCAAATAACGTAAAGCCGAGTGATGAGTAAAAACAATTACTTTAGATAAAGTAAGATAGAGCGAAATTTATCAAAACCGAAAAATCACGGCTAAAAGCTCTTTCTCGGTTGTTGTGTAATTCTCTTGTGCGTCGGTAAGTGTCTTGCTCGCATAATAAATAGGATGAAAATTTTTATTGATGCGTTGTCCTAGGACTGCACCAATGGCAAAACTACTAGCGTCGCACATAATCTCAAAAGGAAGATCCCAATTGGGAGCTATCATAATCGGAGCGTTTATTAATTTTTCTTTAATAATAGAAAAAGAATGCAAACAATTTTCATCAAAAATAAAAGGTGCATCTTTTTCTAATAAGTGAGTGAGGGGTTTGGTTATTTTAGAAAAGTCTTTTATAAACAGGCGATAGAAACCGGCATGCCCAAGAAAACTACGTACGGCCTTAACATTTGATGGGGGAGGTAATTTTTCTATAGTTTCAATTTTAGCTTTATCTACCTCTATACCCTTACTAGATATTTTATGGCCTAAGACTAAACCTTCTCGTACCATAAAATGGCACTTCTCCCAATTTAACACTAAATTTGTGTCCTCACATCTTTGGAGAACGCGGGAAAGGTTAGTCAAACACAAATCAAATGAATCTCCGAAAACGGAGAAATCATCCATAAAAACTTCCATAATATCCTCCACTAGTTCGTCAAAAATTGCTAGCATACACGTTTGGAATATAGCCGGCGCATTGCATAACCCAAATGGCATCCTACGATAGGCGAAGGTGCCAAACGGACAAGTGAAGGCTGTTTTCTCTTGGTCTTCGGGCGCAATTGGGATTTGAAAATATCCCGAGAGACCGTCAAGAAAACAATAAAATGAGTGTCCGGATAGTCCTTCAAGGATTTGGTCGATGAACGGCAAAGGAAAATGATGCTTACAGGTCACATCATTTAATTTATGATAAGCAATACAAACCTGCCATCCGGTAACGGTTCTAGTTGGGATTAATTCAGTTTTATCGATTGGCACTACCGTTAATCCTCCTTTCTTTGGCACAACTTGGACCGGACTGACCCAAGAGCTATCCGAAATCGGATAGATGATGCCTGCATTTACATAATTTGATTACCTCCGCCTTAACCACCTCCTTCATATTAGGATTTAGGCGGCATTGAGGTTGAATAGATTTACGTGAATTTTCTTCTAATAAAATCTTATGCGTACAATAGGAGGGATTAATCCCTTTTAAATCCGAAATTTTCCACGCAATTGCGTGGCGATGAAGTTTTAAAACATTTAATAATTTTAATTTTTCTTCATCGGACATAAACGCTGACACAATTACAGAAAGCTTAGAATCCTCCGCTAAAAATAAATATTCTAAATGATCAGGCAATTGTTTTAATTCTAGCACGGGAGGTTCTTCATAAGAAGTTCTTAAACGATCACTACCTAATTCTAAAATTTCAAAAATAGGTGCGTGAGTGATCGAGCCGTCAATAATTTCATGAGAAATAAGATCGAGATTTTCAAAGTCTTCATCATAAAAAGATGACGGTGAAATATATTCAAAAAATAAAATGGAGTCTTCATCAGGTGAAGCCTCCAAGAAGAAACAAGAGTCGTCATTAGAGAGCATATTTTTCATAGAAGAATTAATAGTAAAGGTAACTTCTTCATCTACGACTCTAAGGAGAAGTTTACCATTACTAACATCAATTATGGCGCGTGAGGTGGCAAGGAAAGGGCGACCGAGAATGAGTGGCACCTCGGCGTCCTCTTCAATGTCAATGATGACAAAATCTACCGGAAAGATAAATTTATCAACCTTGACAAGCACATCCTCGATAATACCCATTGGTTATTTTATGGATCGATCCGCCAATTGGATGCTCATTCTCGTAGGATTAGACTCTCCTAAACCCAATTTTTGGAAAAGAGAATAAGACATCAAATTTATAGAGGCGCCTAGATCGGCCAACGCATGTTTTACTAAGAAATCGCCAAATAAACAAGGAATTGAGAAACTACCCGGATCGGTTAATTTCTTAGGCAATTTATTAAGTAAAACTGCCGAGCACTCCGCGTTCAATTGAACGGTAGAAATATCCTCAAGTTTCTTTTTATTGGATGAAAGATCCTTGAGGTATTTAGCATACTTCGGCATTTGTGCGATGGCTTCGCAAAACGGTAGATTAATATGAATTTGTTTAAGCATGTCTAAAAATTTTTCGTAATGCTCATCCATCCGATCCTTTTTTAATTTAGACGGATAGGGAAGTGGTGGTTGAAATTCGTTAATTTTATTTTGCGTTATAATTTGAGGAGGAGGAGAAGATGGAGAAATGGTTACCTCTGGTTCAACCAATTTCGCAGGAGTAGTTACCTCCTTCCCGTTCCGTAACGTGATAGCCTTTGCCTGCTCCTTTGGGTTGGGCTCCGTATTGCTCGGTAGTGCTCCCTGTTGTCGATCGGAGAGCATCTTTGCAATTTGCACAATTTGATTCTCCAAATTGCGAACAGATCCGGTAAGATTCCGGATTTTTGTGTCGTTAGTTGCTGCATATTTGGTGAACACTTCCTCAATAGTGGGAGCTTTTGGAGCAAGTGGTGGTGGAAAACCAGGTGGAATTGTGTTGGGTGGTTGTGCCGCATTCCCTTGATTACTCCAAGAGAAATTGGGGTGATTCCTAAAACCCGGGTGATATGTGTTACCATAATGAGTGTTTCCCAAATTAAAGGTTGGCCGATTCGGATTACCCATGTAATCCACATGTTCGACAATGGTGGAGGGGGATCCCCATGTAGGTGTAGAAGAGGAAGCAGTCATCTTTTCTATTTTTCTATTTAAAAGCTCAACCTGGACATATAAATTTGAAATTGTATCAACTTCATAAATCCCGGCCGGTTTATTTGGGCGCGACCGAGGTGTACTCCATTGATACGTATTCATGGACATACTCTCTAAAATCTCTTGCGCGCCTGCCGGTGTTTTGTTATTCAAGGTACCACCGGCGGCGGCGTCAATCATTTGACGCGTTTGGGAATTTAGGCCGTTATAGAATGTCTGAATTTGCAACCAATCGGGGATTGCATGATAAGGGCATCGGCGCAAATATTTCTTAAACCGCTCCTAAGTATCATAAAGCGTTACCGATTCAACTTGGGAGAAAGAAATGATATCCTTACGCAATTGGCCTGATTTAGCGGGCGTAAAATATTTCGTGAGAAATTGTTCCGTCATTTGGGCCCATATGGTGATAGATCCTCTTGGAAGAGAACTGAGCCACTGCTTAGCTTTATTGCGCAAGAAGAAAGGAAAAAGCCGAAGCCTAATTGCATCATCGGATACCCCGTTAATTTTGAAAGTATCGCATATTTCTAGAAAACTAAAAATATGCGCGTTGGGATCCTCATCTTGAAGCCCATCAAATTGTATATATTGTTGTACCATTTGAATGATGCTCGGCTTTAATTGAAAATTATTGTTTGCTATAGCAGGTCGAACAATACTAGAAGTGGTATCCTCCAGATTAGGCCGGGCATAATAGGACATGGTCCGTTGCGCGACCTCATCCGGATTTGGATCACCCATATTAGAAGAAGTAGGAGAGGAGGAAGAAGTAATAGAAGAAGAAGAAGAAGGAGAAGTGTCACCTATGGACTCCTCGATCGGATTTTGAGAATTTGGTCCTTGAAATCTTAAGCGTCGCCGAATGGTTTGCTCGATTTCCGGATCTAATTCAAGAAGATCGGACGGATTCCTTCGGGTCATACACCAAAAAGAAAAACATAGGAAAGAGAGAGAAAAGAAATAAAAAAAATGATAAAATTAATAGAACTAAGCTTTCAAAATATCAACAATAAATTCCCCAGCAACGGCGCCAAAAACTTGATGGAATAAATTCACGCTGCGCAAAATTAGAATATTATCCACGTATAGTTCGATAAGGCAAGTGTACCTATCGCTTTATAGTATAGGATTTAGAAAATCAAGTGTCGTATTTTTCCGGGCATGTTGAGTACTTCTACTCACAAAGAAGAGCTATTATTTTATCGATCGAAAGTTGGGTTTGTTTTGGAAAAACGATTTGGAGAAAATTAACTACGAAGAAAAATTATGATTAAAAGGATTAGCACTTGGTCTTGAATCCCTTTGGAATAAAATATAATTTTATAAAAGATGAAACCGCAAACTCTTATTGAAATATCTTCGACCGTGGAGGTTCCCAAAATATGGTAGAGCCTCTCTCGAGAGAACTACCACCTAACCATAGGTTGATCGATTAAGACCCCTCGGTCAGTCGAAACCCCCTAAGCTTGCTTTAAGCGGTGAACACCACTATTGGATTTGACTCCAATCCGAAAGATTTGTGTCACCCTCTCTCGAGGAATGCATACAACTCTTTTTATCTTTGAGTGATCTCCTCGTTCGCTTGGATCTCTCGATCACTAGCAAACGAATCTTAGATTGAAAGTCATATTCCGGACATATGAAAACAAAACAAAGTAATTCAAAAATAAATCGAAAATAAACAATACGAGAGTTTGCTAATTAGAAAAATTCAAAACATATTTTATTTTATTCCAAAGTTCATCATGACCAAGTGCTAAAGGAAATTTAGCTACTCATCATAGTGATGGGAATACAAGTAGAAGAGGAAAACGACATGATTAAGAAAACAACAATACTTGAATTAAAATTGCAATAATTTAAAAACTTACAACTTTAGGAAAAAGTAGCTAGAACATCAAAAACAGTAAACTAATGCTGAAATTAAACTCCCAAATCGAACTCTCTGACTTCTGGCGATTGATGCCTTTTATAGTTGAAAAATGGGGAGTCACGCCCTTAGTCACGCCCGTGACCAAGGGTGTGTAAGCTGTGTAATTGTCGTCTTGAAAGCCCGGGAACGTTGGGGAAGAAAAACCGCCAGAAATCAATTGCATGGCTGGTCACAGCCTTGGTCACGCCCGTGACCGAGGGAGTGTCTTGACCGGGTCTGGAAACGGCGGGAAACGCCGCGATCTGGAGTTAATCTGACGATTGCAGAAGAGTCACGGCCTTGGTCACGCCCGTGACCGAGGGCGTGTAGGCTAGAAACGGCGGGAATTGATTGATGGCTGCATTGAACGTATTTCGGGCGAGTCACGCCCGTAACCTTGAGGTCACGCCCTCTGTCACGCCCGTGACGGAGGGCGTGTAATTTTAATCTGACGTGGCGGCTGACTTCTTCAACTGGAATACGGCGGGGCTGGTTCACGGTCGTGACATGGTATCACGCCCTTGGTCACGCCCGTGACCTAGGGCGTGTACTTTGCGATTTCGGCAGAAGTGCTCCAAATATTCTCCTGATTATTCTTGTGAGCTTGAAATTGTTATTGGCAGCCCAAATTGCCTGAAGATACAAAATGAAGGTAAATTAGTGATAAATTAACAAAAAATAAATTAAAATAAATTAATTTTTAATAAAATATTGTATAAAAATAACTATAAATAACGCATTATCAGCAAGTATGGCAACATCAGGAAGGATTGATGGGTGGTCACCCAAGTTGGGCATGCTGCGGAGAAGGAGGAAGCTGAGGCCAGGCACTTTGAAGGAGGTTGGGGAGGATCCTTCTCGTTTTGGTTGGAGCTTCGGCTCCTATCAACTATCTGGAGGACTGGATCATGGACTCAGGGTGTGCTCATCACCTCACCGGAGACGAGACCAAGCTTTCTTCTGCACAGCCCTACACAGGTAACAATGCAATCATTACTGCTGATAATACTGTGCATCCAGTAGAGAAGGTGGGGGTTGTTTCCTTGGGCAGTTATAGTGGGACACTTACCTTGAAGAGTGTCTATCACGTGCCTGGTATGAGGAAAAACCTCTTCTCCGTGACCAACGCTGTAGACGCTGGGTATCACGTTCTGTTTGGCTCAACAGAAGTGAAGTTTCTACGCAATTTTGAGGCCGTAAAGGCCGAGGTTGTCCATGTCGGGAGACGGGCAAAGGACTTGTTCGTTTTATCGACAAGTTCCTATGTCGACAAGATGAAGACGAATGATGGTGTCGTTATATGGCATGAGAGGTTGGGGCACGTAGGGATGGACAAGCTGAAAGCCATTGCGGTGAGAGGTCTGGTCAAGGGCCTGCCAAGTCTATCTTCCTACGGTGAAGGTAATGTTTGCGCGGGATGTCAGTTCGGCAAGTCTCATCGGCTACCGTTTGACAAGTCGCAGGCAAGATGTAGTGTGCCGTTGGAGTGCATCCACGGTGACTTAATGGGACCAACTTCTACCCCAAGCCTCGGAGGCAGCAGATATATGCTGGTGTTGATCGATGATTACACCAGATATGTCTGGGTATTTTTCTTGAAGGAGAAGGCGAAGGCGTTTGCCAAGTTTGTGGTGTTCAAGGAACTCGTGGAGGGTCGGCTAGGACTGCGGGTGTAGAAGCTGAGGGCTGACAACGGAGGGGAGTTCACCTCCATTGAGTTCTCTACTTTTTGCAGGAAGGCTAGCATTTAGATAGAGCTCACTTGTGCACATACTCCACAGCAGAACGGAGTTGCAGAGCGGAAGATCCGTCATCTGACGGAGACCTGCAAGTGTTGGCTGCATGCCAAGAGTATCCCAAAGTCCTTCTGGGTGGAGGGAATGCCTTGTGCTGCCTACGTCATCAACAGGATGCCTTTGAGTCCCATCGACATGTTGACTCCGCATAAGATGATGTTCAAGGATAAGCCAAGCATGGCACACCTAAGGGTGTTTGGTTCCACCTGCTACGTGCATGTTCCAGATGCTCTTCGGACGAAGCTAGATGCGAAAGCAAGGAAGCTATTCTTCATGGGATACGATGAGCGGAAGAAAGGATGGAAGTGCATGGACCTGGAGACGCAGAGATTTGTTGTATCTCGCGACGTCGTGTTCGATGAGGTGACATCTTACAAGGGGTATTCTGATGTGTATCTAGCAGAGAGCAGGGTGGAGGTGTCGGAGAAAGCTGTGGAGGATCTTCAGGTGGAGCTACCTGTGTCACCAGGTGGTCCATTTCCTCCTAGTTCCGAGACGGGTGCTTCTGGTTCAGGGAGCAGGGGGAGCGATGCTCCTAGTACGTCTGGAAGAGGAGTTAGGGAAGAAGCAGCTGGAGATAATGCGGTTCAGGGGAAGGAGCTGAGAAGGTCGAAGCGAGCGATCGTTGCCCCTGATCGCTATACAGGAGGAAACGCAGTGAGCTTTGTCTCATGTTTCTTCGCTGGTCCCTTGGATGAGAGGGAGCCGTCGAGCTTTGAGAAGGCCAGAGGCGTGAAGGAGTGGGACATTTCTATGAAAGAAGAGATTACAGCTCTCAAGAAGAATGAGACCTGGTCTCTTGTGCACAAGCCCAAGGGCACCACTCCTGTCACATGCAAGTGGGTCTACAAGCTCAAGAAGAAAGCTGACGGCAGCATCGAGCGGTACAAGGCTCGCCTTGTAGCTCGGGGGTTCTCGCAGCAATACGGTGAAGACTACGAGCAGACATTTAGTCCGGTGGTAAAAATGACTTCAGTTCGGTTCATCATTGCCTTGGCGGCTTTCAGTGGATGGGAGATTTGGCAGCTCGATGTCAAGAACGCTTTCTTGTATGGCGAGATTGACAAGGATATCTTCATGGTCCAGCCACCAGGCTTTGTGTCTGAAGATTTCCCGGAGCATGTCTACAAGCTGAAGAAGGCCCTGTATGGGTTGAAGCAAGCGCCGAGAGCGTGGTACGGGAAGATCGCAGAATATCTCCTATTCTGTGGATTTGGTGCTTCAGACTCAGACTCAAGCTTGTTCGTTAAGAAGAGCGGGGAGCTTCAAGTCATCGTGCTGCTATACGTCGACGATATGATCATGACGGGGAACTCAAAGGAGGAGGTAGCACAGCTTCGGGCTGAGCTATCCATTAGGTTCGAGATGAAGGATTTAGGTGAGCTTAACCATTTTCTTAGACTTGAGGTGCAGAGGAAAGAAGGTGGAGTGCTGGTGACCCAGGCCGGATATGCGGAGCGAATCGTGGAGCGATTCGGCATGAAGGAAGGGAAGTGCACTTCCACACCTCTGGAGAAGGCCACAAAACTTTGCAAGGATGAGGGGAGGATTATGCAAGATCCGTTGGTGTTCCGAGCTCTAGTTGGGAGCTTGATCTATCTGACAATCATGAGGCCGGATATTGCATATGCAGTTGGCAGTGTAAGTCGATATATGGCGGAGCCACGGGTACCTCATCTGCTAGCAGCCAAGAACATTCTGAAGTATGTCAAGGCGACCTCGGACATGGGTCTCCTATACAGGAGAGATGCAGGCTTCGAGGTGCACGGGTACATGGATGCTGATTACGGGGGAGATTCGGATGATCAGAAGTCAATGTCTTGATTCATCTTCATGACAGGCCCTACAGCTATATCATGGTGCAGCAAGAAGCAGGATTCCGTATCGGTCTCCACTACGGAAGCGAAATACAAGGCTTCAGCCTTGGCAGCTCAGGAAGCCATCTGGCTTAGGAGGTTGGTGGGAGATGTCCACAAGGAGATTCGGGAGCCGACTCTGCTACGCGGTGACAACGAGTGCTCTCAAACTGGTTACCAATCCAGTTTGTCACGCGAGGACCAAGCATATCGAGATCGAGCATCATTTCATTCGTGAGAAGGTGCTGGAGGGATCTCTTTCGGTCGAGCATGTGCGGAGTGCGGACAACGTGGCAGACATCTTCATAAAAGCACTGGCGAAGGGGCCGTTCACACGGCTAAGGAGCCTACTGGGGCTAGTTTCAACTTCCCACTTCAAGGGGGAGTGTTGAAATTGTTGAAGTGGAATTTAGAGGGCTTTTTTGGACCTAGGCGGTCTGGGAGGAGGTCGGGCGGTCTGGCGTGATCGCACGGCCTGGCGGTTGATGAGTCCCGATTATATACACATATATGGACTCATCTGGGCCGTTTATCTAGTCATTCCACCGCACTTTAGCCCTGTTATTGTTTATATTTGATATTCCATGCTAGATGCACCTCTAGGCCCATTTTGGTGTGATTTCATGCTTTTCTTCATTAGTAGTTTTCATGCTCCGTTAGGTGCCACTTTCAGTGGCTAGATTCGTGGTTGTGCTGGAATAGGAGTCGTGCAGTTGTTCCCGGTGCAATTCTGTACAGGAACACTGCGCACGATCACCGGTTCTATTGCGCACAACCACTGGTCGTGCGCCACTGATCGTGTGCACTTAACCCTTTTTTATGAGTTCTGTTTGGTGCAGTGCGCACGACCATCTACGCTAGTGCGCACGACCACCGGTCGTGCGCCACTGTTCGTGCGCGCTTATCATCAATTTCATGAGTTCTGTTTCGGCTAATGCGCACGACCACCTACGATAGTGCGCACGACCACCGGTCGTGCGCCACTGGTCGTGCGAACATGTTATTTCATAATTTCTGTCTTTGCAGGTTCCGTCCAGGCAGAGCGCACGATCACCGAATTCTAGTGCGCCCGACCACTGGTCGTGCGCCACTGACCGTGCGCACTATTTATTCCAGCGCCTATAAAATGACCTGCTCGCGATTTTAGGCCGGACTCCGCATTCTTCCGCCGTTTTCCGCCTGGTTCCGTCCAGATTCGCCCCTCCACCGTCGCCCACCATATGGAGGTGCTCCGGGCTTGTTCTTCACGCCAATCTTGAGCCGGAGTTTCCTCTCGGCCTCCTCCTTCATCCAAGAGCTCCAAAGGAAGACCTAGCCGCCATTGCCATCAAGCAAGAGGAAGTTTGCAACCTTTACCGGATCGTGACACAAAGAAGACGGGTCCATTGGAGAGTCGTGACAGCTCTCTCTACCCTGGACGTAGTTGCGGACCGAGCTTGGACGCGGATTGACAACCCGACGATTCCAACCGTGAATCTACAACGAGCCTTCGGATTCGGTCGATTTCTTGCCTTATTCTTCTCTTATTGATTGTTGTAATAGCTAGATCTATTTTGATGAAGTTGCACTTAGACTTGCTTCTATTTATATAGATTTCATGTTTGTGTGAAATGCTTTTGTGGTCTATGTGTTTATGAGGAGCGCCACCATCCATTTTCCACTTCACCACCGCGTTCGTGTGCCGCACTAGCAATTGCTAGTGGCGTGCTTGTCGAAGAGGTGCTTGCGACCCTCACTCCGCTAGCCTTCTCGTCCATCCGCCTACCGAAGCGTGGCATCGCGGCCCGTATTCCATCCCGCCTAACGAAGCAGTGCGCTCAAGGCCTGCACAATTTGATTCCGCTTGCCTACTCGTCCATCCGCCCTTTCGACGCAGCGCGCTCAAGGCCTGCCTAGTCTCCATCCCGCCAAGCGAAGCATTGCATAGCGGCATTGCATAGGAGTAGTTGATAGCTTTTATTTTATTTTCCAAAAGCCAACCCAACTCCCCCGCATTCCATCCGATTTAAGGACTTCAATCTCAAGTCCTTCCTCGAAACCTAACTCCACCTTACTGTGTTCCTCAAGAGACCGACACTCGGGGATTTTCCCCAAAATTATTACTTGCGCGACCGGTGCACTTGCCGAATCATCGCACCAAGTTTTTGGTGCCGTTGACAGGGAACACAGACGTGTGAGTTTTCTGGAGAGGGAGAGTCTGAGAGAGAAGCCCTTCCATTTGTAAATTGCATCTCTTATTTTATTTCTGTTCTTTTTATTCTTTTTTCTTGTGTTATAGTAGGTTGCTTTAGTAAATTTTTGTTAGGTGTAGTATTTCGCACAATAGTGTTCTTCTTTTTGAATCGTTTTATCTTCGCACTATGTGGGCACATCTTAATTTTCGTTGCCGTTGGTGTGGAGCTACCTCCCACTCTAGTGATGAATGCCCTACGGAGAATAGTAGGCATAATTCTTATAGCCCAGCATATGGAGCACCGACTTCGTCTGGTACTCCATATGGTGCGCATAAGTCTTATGGCTACTCTGCTGAGCCTTTACCGTCATACTTCTTTTCGGCTTCAGCACCCGCTGTGCCAAAGAAGCCTGCTAGGCAGTGCCAGTTTTGTCGGAGCACAGATCATGCCCTGAAGGATTGTGTTGCTTTTCGTCGCCAATTGGATGAGGATGACGAGCCGGATATCCGGATCGTCCCGAATCCTAACTCTGGCGGCACACCTTTAACATCCGGTTTTGTGTCTTTGTCACCTTCACATCTTGAAGGGTATGGCATGGATACGGTCACTGGATGTGTGGCTGATCTGGGCACCGACATTGCTGAGCCTATTCTCCCGGTGCATCCACCACCTCTAGTGGATTCGATTCTTTGTGAGGAATCGGTGCTCGACTTTTATCCGAGCACTACTCCTCTCCCTGTTGTGTATACTACACTCGTCTCTGACGACATTGTTGATGATGTGTCGCAGGAGGAGGCGGTTGATCTGAGTGTTGTGCCTACTCCTATGGAGGAGGACAACCTTCTAGGTGAAGAGGACTTTTCCTCAGCACCGATGGAGGAAGTCCAAATCCTAAGCTTGGCCACCGTTGATCCCGCCGAATCTTGTAGCATTGATGACAATGCAAACATTTTTTTACTTCCCCAACCTGATGGGAGTGAGACCGGGATCACTCCCCCGATTGATGTTTATTTATGTTCTTCGTCTTCTTTATTTCTTGATCCCCTTTCTTCATCCGAGCCTGTGCAGGTTGAGTCTTCACAGGTATCCCAGGAGGACTTGGAGCTCTTTGCTCAAGTCAATGATGAGAGCATCCTCTCATGTGAGGAGGTTGATCCTCCCTCCGTAGAGGAAGCTCCACTCATTGCCTTCTCCTCATGCGGACCTGCTGTGGGCGATACCTTGCTGGGCAAGGATAGTTTTGGCGAGATGAGTGAGGACCAGGCCTCCTCCTTTTCTTACACTCTCTACCCTCTACCTGTGAGGAGCAGGTATCTATATTTAGGTAGAGGGGTGACTGTTCTTTCTCCGTATCGGTACCCGCTACCGACACGGATATTAGGCCAGTTACCTGTCCACTTCTCCTTCCATAGGCCCATTAGCTAGAACTCTTAAAGTTTGAATAAGTCGTGCTGGGAGGACAATAACCCCAGTAGTTATCTTTCTTTTCTGCATTTTTATTTCCTCTAATCATGTTTAGTTAGAAGTATTTTCTTTTCAGTTTTCTTTTGTCTTTTGTTTTTGCGGAGCTGACCCCTGCAGGTACTTCTTCTGGATGGCGGATGCTGCAGCTTAGTCTGGGTTTAAACGCCAATCTTCTGGTATGCTCACTTGCTGAGCATTGGGTACTTTCTTCCCCTAGCCCTATTCGGATTTTCATGTCATATGTTTTGTGGATTGTTTAGTTTAAGTCTGGGGGAGAGCAGTTTTTGTGCCCACTCACGTGCACTATTGCACTGCATACTAGAAGATTTCATTTAAAATGTTTTGTTCATTTTCATTGCACACCACAACACCCACTTGAGCGCGTACTCATCTGTTTGCTTGCTCCGTTGTGAATTTAATTCTTCTGCTTATTTGGGGAAGTCTAGGTGGTGGCTTAGGATTATGTAGCAGAGTAAAATGTTGACTCTAGTAGTGCTCCTAGTCGAGTGCTCGATTGCATAGAAATTTGTGTAGATTAGATTTCTCTTTATACTTATGGTTTTATATTTTTTCTATTCGTGTAAATGTTGTTTACTCTACTAAAATGGTGAATCTGGTGGAATCAAACGGTAGCGTAGGGATGTGTGTAAACGATCGCTAGACTCGTATTGCTTGAGTCGGGAGAAAGGAGAATCTTTCTCGGTGGCTAGAACTTGCCCCAAGCGATTCTTGAAGCATTGGCATAGGATAGTTCTAGTGCGTGAGAATGACGTAGGCCATTATTTTGGCCCGGTTGAACTTTTTATTTCATGCCTATCGTCTACCTTTGCTAGCCCCTTTGTGCCTACCCTTTTCTTGATTCAGCTCCACATTTATCTCACCAAAGCCTAAAAGCCTAGCCTAGTCGCACACCCAAATCTGAGCTTTAGTTGTAGTCTCATTTACATTTTGGGGGGGTGTTGATTATGGTGTCTATTCTGTGAATCTGTGGATGTGCTCATTTGAAAATTTTGCTGAAAGAAAAAAAAAGACAAGAAAAAGAAAGATGGAAAGAAAAATGAAAAAAAAAGAGAGGAAAGAAAAATGAGTTTTATTGAAAAATCATGTAGAAATATTATGTATTGGGAGTAGGCGGTGTACACACCTATGTTGCAAAAGTCCAAGTCTGGGGTTGTGGTGCACTTGCATTCGATTTTGTTGCGCGGGTAGTTATTTTTAAAGCTCATTTGGGTTATGTGTTTAAGCCATTTTGTTTATCTTCGTTTACCTCACCGTAACCCAAGCCCCATCTCTAACCTAAAGTCCTACCGACTCACGCTATGAACCAATCTAGT
Source organism: Dactylorhiza incarnata (assembly GCA_033032865.1). Lineage (NCBI taxonomy): Eukaryota > Viridiplantae > Streptophyta > Magnoliopsida > Asparagales > Orchidaceae > Dactylorhiza > Dactylorhiza incarnata. The sequence continues at coordinate 18,747,818 of JAWHQI010000019.1, read as the reverse complement.
GTCGTGGAGAGAATGTGACCGGGAAAGCCTATGGTCACCGACACCGATGGATTTCGGTGGAGTTTGTCCGGCATCCCAATCTTGAGCAATGCTCATCTCAGCGTTTAGTTTACTTTCTCCGTATGCATGACCGAATGATTCACCGTTGTTCACCATTTTGAGTAGTTGTAATATGCTTTTACTCTTTTAGAAATTTATAAACTGTTTTTATAATCAGAAATCTTTTCTACTATTTTTCTTATGCACGTGACCATGCGACTTCGCATGGTACTCTGTAGTATAATCATTAAGCCATCTACTGTTCTTTCCTAGTTCGCTTAGAATTTGTTTGCTCGGGACGCGCAAACAGTTAAGTCTGGGGGTGTGATGAGTCCCGATTATATACACATATATGGACTCATCTGGGCCGTTTATCTAGTCATTCCACCGCACTTTAGCCCTGTTATTGTTTATATTTGATATTCCATGCTAGGTGCACCTCTAGGCCCATTTTGGTGTGATTTCATGCTTTTCTTCATTAGTAGTTTTCATGCTCCGTTAGGTGCCACTTTCAGTGGCTAGATTCGTGGTTGTGCTGGAATAGGAGTCGTGCAGGTGTTCCCGGTGCAATTCTGTACAGGAACACTGCGCACGATCACCGGTTCTATTGCGCACGACCACTGGTCGTGCGCCACTGATCGTGTGCACTTAACCCTTTTTTATGAGTTCTGTTTGGTGCAGTGTGCACGACCATCTACGCTAGTGCGCACGACCACCGGTCGTGCGCCACTGTTCGTGCGCGCTTATCATCAATTTCATGAGTTCTGTTTCGGCTAATGCGCACGACCACCTACGATAGTGCGCACGACCACCGGTCGTGCGCCACTGGTCGTGCGAACATGTTATTTCATAATTTCTGTCTTTGTAGGTTCCGTCCAGGCAGAGCGCACGATCACCGAATTCTAGTGCGCACGACCACTGGTCATGCGCCACTGACCGTGCGCACTGTTTATTCCAGCGCCTATAAAATGACCTGCTCGCGATTTTAGGTCGGACTCCGCATTCTTCCGCCGTTTTCCGCCTGGTTCCGTCCAGATTCGCCCCTCCACCGTCGCCCACCATATGGAGGTGCTCCGGGCTTGTTCTTCACGCCAATCTTGAGCCGGAGTTTCCTCTCGGCCTCCTCCTTCATCCAAGAGCTCCAAAGGAAGACCTAGCCGCCATTGCCATCAAGCAAGAGGAAGTTTGCAACCTCTACCGGATCGTGACACGAAGAAGACGGGTCCATTGGAGAGTCGTGACAGCTCTCTCTATCCCGGACGTAGTTGCGGACCGAGCTTGGACGCGGATTGACAACCCGGCGATTCCAACCGTGAATCTACAACGAGCCTTCGGATTCGGTCGATTTCTTGCCTTATTCTTCTCTTATTGATTGTTGTAATAGCTAGATCTATATATTTTGATGAAGTTGCACTTAGACTTGCTTCTATTTATATAGATTTCATGTTTGTGTGAAATGCTTTTGTGGTCTATGTGTTTATGAGGAGCGCCACCATCCATTTTCCACTTCACCACCGCGTTCGTGTGCCGCACTAGCAATTGCTAGTGGCGTGCTTGTCGAAGAGGTGCTTGCGACCCTCACTCCGCTAGCCTTCTCGTCCATCCGCCTACCGAAGCGTGGCATCGCGGCCCGTATTCCATCCCGCCTAACGAAGCAGTGCGCTCAAGGCCTGCACAATTTGATTCCGCTTGCCTACTCGTCCATCCGCCCTTTCGACGCAGCGCGCTCAAGGCCTGCCTAGTCTCCATCCCGCCAAGCGAAGCATTGCATAGCGGCATTGCATAGGAGTAGTTGATAGCTTTTATTTTATTTTCCAAAAGCCAACCCAACTCCCCCGCATTCCATCCGATTTAAGGACTTCAATCTCAAGTCCTTCCTCGAAACCTAACTCCACCTTACTGTGTTCCTCAAGAGACCGACACTCGGGGATTTTCCCCATTATTATTACTTGCGCGACCGGTGCACTTGCCGAATGATCGCATCAGCGGTCTGCCTCTGCAGTCTGGCTTGCCTAAGACTAGCTGCGGTCTCCTGGCTTGATCGCTGATATGGGTTCAAGGCGGCTGAAGGTGAAGGCCGCGCGGTCTGTCTCTAACCGCGTGGCGGGTTGTTTGTCTTCTGGTGTGCGCGGTCTGTTCGTGATCGCGTGGCGGGTTGACTTCCTTAAGGCTGTGGCAGTCTGGTGTGACCGCACAGCTTGATCCAGGTTTTCTTCAGAATGCGGTCTGGTGGCTGACCGGGCTTTTTGGTGGTATTCGCGGACTAAGGGACTTAGTCGCGCGATCTCAGTTTGCGGTCTCAGGAGGAGACTGATATGCGAGCTGGACGCTGTTCGCAGTCTCAGGAGGAGACCGGCATGCGGACAGGAGTTTGCGGGTTGTTGGCGAACTGGTTGTGTTCGCGGTCTCGGGCAAACACAGGGGGTGAACAGCTTCGGGCGGTCTGGCAAACTCCCTTGGAGTCGCGATCTGCTGTGAGAGTGGCGGTCTCTCAGGGTTGATGTTGAAGCTGGCGAGTTCACCAAAATAAAGCAGGAGTTCTGTTGCTGATCGCGTGGTGTGATCGGTCAGGTTGCGCGGTCTGGAGGGTGGTGATCCTATCTCATAGGGTGGTTACTGGATCAGGTCCCACGCCTATAAATAGGAGCCACTGTAGCAGCAATTGAGGACACACCAAGAGTAAGCCGAGTTCTCTTCTTTCCTGCGGTCTCTATTTGTCTGACCGGGCGGTCTACTGATTGAACTCTTCTTGTGCAGCTTCTGCGGATAGTGCGGGCAGCAGCGATCACCTCTTCCTCTGAAAGTGTTCGGGCGGTCAGCGGCTTGGAGTTGTGTTGCTGGAGTTCGGGAGAATCAGGAGTTCGGAAGGAGGGGTGCGGTCTGATCAGCGGTCTGGTGTTGTTCTGAGGTCGGCAGCGGGTTGCGGTCTGGCAAGTTGCTGAGGTCGCAAGGGAGACCGCGCGGTCTCAAGTTATTTTCAACTTGTATTTTTCCTTTGGTGTTTGTGCTGGCGAAATCATGTCTCGCCAAGCATGCCTTGCCTTGTAATTTGAAGTTTCTATCAATAAAGATCACTTGTTTGCCTCCATTTGCTTCTGGTTGTTTTGGCTTGTGAACACTAAGTTGTATGATTCCTGCTCACTTCATAAAGATTCGAAAAATTTTCACAGAACGTTCCATAACTAACACCCTTCTCTTCGTTTCCTTTCTTCCTCCCTTCCACTCTTTTCTTGTTTTCCTCTTCTTTTCTCTTTTCCTCCTCATTTCTGCCTCTTCTTTCTTCTTCTTTTCCTCCTCATTGTCTTCTTCTCTTCTGCCTCTGCACTTTTCTTTTCCTCATTTTTTTCTTCTCCTCTTCGACCTCTGGAAGTCTTTCAGCTTCAAAAGGATCGTTCACATACAAGACCAAACAAGAATGGATATTAGAAGAAAGATCATCAAGATAAGCTATTAGCTATGGATCCTCTCCCATCGGAGACATCGAGATCGCAAGAGAAGAAATAAGATCGGTCTGGTCACCTACCTTTGCAGATGTATCCTCAAGAGAATGCCCAAGTTTGCCTTCTTCATGCAGAGTAGCTGGGTTGACCGAATCGGTCTTGGCGTTCAACTCCTCATATTCATTCTTCTTTCTTCGTTTAACATTTTTGTGGAAGAACTCGTTTCCTTCCTTTTCTTTATTTTTGCGGCCTCCTCCTGCTCCATGATATGTTGCATAAGCTTCTCAGCCGAGGACTTCTATTACCGCATCCCAGCCTTAATAGATTCAGTAAAAGTGATCTAATCGAACTGAATGCCTGTCTGACCAAGAACTTCTACCATATTCTCATAATCAAAGGAGATCGTAAACTCATGAATCTTCAACTCGATTGGATATGAAGAGATGGTCATCACATCAACTTGGTCTGAGACTGCCGAGGTCTCGTCACCTTTTTTCTCAGGTTCTTCTTGATTCTCCTTCGTAGAAGAATCAACGATCTCCCTGCCTGAAGCCTCTCCTCTGACTATTACTCTGGAGTGTTTCAGGATGATAGTCTTCTTAGTTACCACTAATGCTTTGCTATCAGTATTTTTCTTCAAAGCTGGATGACCTAAGCAAAAATCGAGTTCTCGCCTCCTTGTCTAAGGCCATCATCAAATACATTTTTGAGATCACGACGACCTGAAAAATTGTGATCATAGAAGTGACTAGTCGCAGTTCATTCCAGAAAGTTTTGAAATCTCCAAGCGATATTTATTGCTATTCCAACTTTTAAAGCGGTTGCGATATGCGCGGCCAAAGAGAACATTTCTGAAGTTCCAGCAAAACTTGAAAATGTGCGGGGATCATGTTTGCCCGGAAGTCCACGACCTCAGTTTTCAATCATGGTTACCGACCCAGACGGTCACAGATTTTTAAACCGCCCAGATCTTCTGCCCCATCTCCAGCAGATTCACTATGGCTTAGGCGATCAGCCTCCAGCGGGACCACATGACCACGCGGTCTAATTTTACCTCCTTTTTGCTATTTGCACTCCATGTATCCTATCTTCCCTGCCCCAGTTCTCCTCTACCCCAAGCAGCACATTATTTTTTAACCTTCCCATTTGGGCAGGCCCTCGCGTCTATAAATAGAGGGGATGGTTATCCAGAAAAAGACTTTTGATTTGAGCCTCCATCTTATGACCTGTATAAGTGGTGTCGAATTCAATCTCTTTCCGACCTCTCTTCCTGGCCTGTTTAGACTCCCCTGTAACTCTCTTTTCATCAATAAGATCACTCATGATAAGAGTTCCCATTGCAGGCAGTTAGGCCTCGTTGCTCAGCAACCAACCTTTTTAGCATCCTCAAACCCAAGTAAACGACACTCCATAGTCTTCCCCCTTCTCTTTGTAGTGCAGTCTTGGAGGTACAATTTTTGTGCCAACAAAGCCAAGATCAAACGGTCCACAACCATCTTTGTCCTCAAGCATACAGTCCCAAACTCTCCTTCCTGGAGAACAAAGATCGAGCTCCCTCTGGCCACATGAACCCTATTACGGCCATCCAACACCACCACCACCTCCGACTTGGAGGTTGCAGATGATTGATAGTTGAATGGGGGCGGAGGTTCCCAGAAATAGGATATCCTAATGGAACTCTTCACCCCCCCCCCCAAAAAAAGAGATCTACTAATAGTAAATGACTACAGTAAGAGGGCCTTAGATCCAAAAAGATCTAGATAACTAGCAAAAGAGGAGAGGAGGAGGAATCACAACTAGATTGGGGCTTGGGATCACGTTCCTCGCTTGGGTGCCATGTACAATCTCCCTCTTGAGCTACTTGCCGATTTCTAGTTTCTCCACCAAAAGCCTTGGTCCAAGACCCGACATCCACTCCTCTCAGGCTTTTGAAGCTAATGACATGCTCAATTTGGAGAATGGTGGAGGTTTTAAGGATATACCTTGAATGGGGATTTTGGCCAAGTCTTTTTTCTTGAAATTCATTTCCACATGGCATGGGGGTGGCTGGCATTCTGCAGGAAACTCCATGGGCAGTTGAGGAGCAGCCCCTGGGAGGAGAATTGAATGCCATTTGACATTCAATCCATAGAATCCTCATTTGGCCTTATTCAAAATTGGGGAAAACCTCCAATTTTACCCTTGCATGCCTCCCATTTTTTGAATTTGGAGGGTAAAGAAGGTAATTAGGTTTGTGGGTTGCTGAGTGTGCTGAAATTTAAGGCCTTAGCCCATTGTAATTAGGCTAGCCCCTTTTGATTTCATTTTTAGGCCAATTTGACCAATGTTTACTTTTGTGTTGACTTGGTCAAATTGATGAGGTGGACGCCTCCATATGATGATCATGGGTCCTATGACACCATCCAATGTTCATTGAGTCATGGTGGAGTCTTGATTGGGCTATTTGATCCATTTGGGGTTGATTTGGGCTAAGTTGACCCAAAATTGACTTTGGTCAATTTCATGAAATTTATTGAGCCCCTTGATTATTTTTGACCTAATGGCCCACCCTAATGGATAGTAGAGCAACGTTGAGGTCAATTTGGTCAATTAAAGTCCAATTGAGCCATATTAGTGTTAATTGAGCTAGTTTAACCTAAGTTTGACTTTGAACAAATTGCCAAATTTGGTTGACCAATCCATGTGGTCCATGATCAATTGGATCACCCCCTAGGGTTAGGGATGTTTCAGTGAGGTAAACTTGACCAACAGATAGTCAATTGGGTCATGTTAGGGTTGGTTGACCTAGTTAGGTTAATTGTTCTTTAGGTTAGTTCACTAGGTCACCTAGGCTTCTATGGTCAAATTCTTGCCCTAGGCCACAAATCATAACACTTGTCATGAACTAATTCACAATAAGGGCCTTGAAGTAAAGGGGATGTTACAAATCCCAATAAACAAAGTAATAATTTCATCCCTGAAATTCTAGTTTGGTTTTACGGGGTCTACGCACAATAGTATAATGGTATATTTCAGGTGGTTTAAAGTGTACTTGAGGAGAAAAGTCCTTGGTAACGTTGTTGCATGAGATCCATGGGTTCCCATGTGTTCTTCTCCTGCCCATGGTTGGACCATAGGACCTTGACTAAGGGACCTTCTTCCGCCGTAGAACACGAACATTCATGTCAATGATCCGGATCAGCTCCAGATGAACAGATTGGTCGGATGCTACAAGGCCAGAAGTGGTAGTGATGTGCTGCTCAGGGAAAAGTAGGGCTCTCCAAAGGGAAGAGATGTGGAAGATGTCATGCAAATTTTCCAACTCTAGTGGCAACTCCACTCTATATGCCAAGGGGCCGATTCGCTCCAAGATCGTTAAGGTTCCATATACTGAGGACTGAGCTTCTTCTGTCTCCATACTCGCGCAACACCATGCACTGGATGAATTTTCAAGTATACTCGGTCTCCCACCTGGAACTCTACCTTCCGATTCTTTGCATCATAGAACTTGTCCTGCCTGCTCTGGAACTCCAGCATCCTCTCCCGGATCATCCATACCTGAGCATTCGTGCCCTCAATATATTCTGACTCCAGCATCTTCGGGTACTCATCCTCAATCCATGATAGCAGAGTCTGACATCTCATACCATATAATGCCTTATATTGAGCCAGGTCAATGCTCACCTAGTGACTGTTGTTATATGAAAACTCGATCAAAGGCAACATGCTCTCACAGGGCACTCCAGTATCCAAAATGCATTGGTGGAGCAGATCTTCCATCATCCATATGGTGCACTCTGTGTGGCCATCGGTCTGTGGATGGAAGGCAGTGCTGAATGTCCACCGTTATACCAAATATGCTTGCACCAACTTCCCTCCTTGGAAGTGAACTGATCGTGATGATCAGAAACTATCATCCTGGGCACCTATGGTACCTGACATGCTGCTCTACAATACTCAAACCAGGATGCTGACCAGAGCATCCTTCCAGACTGGAATAAACCTAGACACCTTTTTCATTCTGTCCACTATAACCCAAATGCAGCCGTGCCCGTAGCTGGAGCGAGGCAGCACATGCATGAAGTACACCGAAATATCCTCAAACTTTCACATCAGCGCTGACAATGGTGTCATCATACCACCTGGGCTCTTGCACCCGACCTTCACCTGCTGTCAGGCCTCACTGTGCATCACAAAATGTATGATATCCCTCTTCATTTTGGGCCAATATAAGCTCCTTCGCTGGTCTGCTGTCATCTTGGTGATCCCGGGATATAATGAATATCTGTTGTTGCGTGTCTCTCATAGAATATCTTCCAGGATCCCTCCTCTCGCAAGTATGCAAACACAACCCCGTAAATAAACAAGGTCGTCGCGCATTGAATAATCTCCAGAAGAGCCTCCCTGCAGAGCCTTAAATACAAGCTCCAATGCAGCATCCTGTCTCTACTCTGCTGGACATGTGCGACATATCCCTTTGTTTGAGAATAACAACTCCCATATTATATTTGATCTTTCTTGTCGTGTGTTTATAGTGTGCAAGAACTATAGGTGCAATAGTAATCCACAGGTATAAAGCAGCATGGAACCATATTTCTGAACAAAAGCGCTACCGCGGCCGCTAGCGCTACCGCCGGGCGCTAGCTCCAGCTCGTGCCTCAACACCATGTAGTGACACTTACATAACTGCCTCTACACGACCGCTACCGTAGGCACTAGGAGCTACCGTACCTGTTAACACTACCGCAGACACTAGTAGCTTCCGCCTGGCGCTATCTCCATATCGTAAACAACGCCATGCCGCGATGGTTTTGTAACTGCTTCTACATGAATGCTACCGAAAACGTTAGGAGCTAGCGTACGCACTATCGACAAGCTCTATAAATTGAAGCTTTCTCTCTCGTTTTCGCTTATCATCCTAGAGAGAACTCCTATTCCAAATTTCAAGAGTTGTTACTCTGCCGAAAAGTCTTCTCCCACTCAAAGCTAAAGAAGATTTCTGGAGAAGGAAGACAACACGCTGCATCCGAAGAATGATCGCTTCAACCTTGCTTAAGCTACAACGGTCCTTCATCATCAACTCCAGAAAATCTCATAGAGGGAGTTTTTATTTGTATTATTTCTTTATTGTGAATTCTTATAGGTAAATCGCCTTGTGTTGGCGACTAGGTCCTTACACGTCTTAGGGGGGATTTACCGCGTTAGTTGGCGTCTAGGTCTAGGTGATTAGATCTAGGGGGTGCTCAAGGCCATATCCGGGGAAGGATTGGCTAGAACGACTTAAGGCCATATCCGGGGAAGGATTGGCTAAATCCAACCGGTTCGTGGGGATACGAGTCGGTATAGTAAAGGAAAAATCATTTTCATTTGTACCCCTCCAATTTCTAGCGATACTGAAATCAAATTTATGTAAACACCTTTTTATATAATACAATCATGTATCTATTTGTGTTTACTTGATTTCTTTCATTTGGTGTAAATTATAAAATTGCAAATTGCATTAATTTCTTCGTTTAGCAAAATTGTTATTTTTCTCTAGTTTACTCTAAAAATAATTTAGTAAATTGCATAAATATTTACAAGAATTTTTATACCCATATTCACCCCCCTAAGGGCGCTTATCGATCTAACAAGTGGTATCAGAGCAGGTTATTCCAAATGGTTTAAAAACCAAAAATAATGGCGTCTTATGATCTCGCTTTTTTTGAGGGTCATGGAATTAGTAGACCTCCACTATTTACTGGGTCAGATTATAATTATTGGAAAAATATGATGAGATGTTTTCTTATGACGATATTGAGGTATGGAATATGGTAGAAGAGGAATACTCTCCTCCTACAATTATAGTTGGAGAAGTAACATTAGAAAAACATAAGGATAAGTGGGATGATAGGGATAAACTTAAATGCAAAAATAACGCCAAGGCCATGAATGCTTTATTTTGTGCGTTAGATAGAAATGAATTTAATAGAATTTCCGCATGTACTACTGCATATGATATTTGGAATCATTTGGAAATTACTCATGAAGGTACAGCGCAGGTTAAAGGTTCAAAGCTTTTTCAACTGGAGTCAGAATATGAAAAGTTCTGAATGGATGAAAGCGAAGATGTTGATGCCATGTACATGTGCTTCGCCAAGATCGTCAATGCCTCCAAAGTTCTTGGAAAGACCTTCTCCAATGGAGACTTGGTCCAAAAGATTCTTCGATCCCTTCCTCCAGAATTCAATCCAAAGGTGACAGCTATCTCGGAGCCGCACAATCTAAGAACGCTCCAAGTTGAGAGCCTCATTGGGAATCTCAAAACCCATGAGGTAGAACTCAAGATCCAACACGATGAATACAATAAGGATCCAAAGAAGAAGGCGTTGGCACTAAAATCAAAGAAGGAGAGCCAAGAGGTTGAGGATGAAGATGAAGAAAGCCTTTTGGTAAAGAACTTTCAAAAGTTCATGCGAAATTTGGAAAGGAGAAACACCTTCCGGAAATATTTCCAAAAGGATGCAAGCTGGAAAGGGTCATGGTCATAGAAGGAAAAGGAGAGCGATGATAAAGAAGAAAGACCTCCACCAGAATGCTATCATTGCAGGAAGACCGGGCATATATTGAGCCAGTGCCCAAAGTTTTTGAAGGAGAAAAAGGAAAAGCAGTACAAAGAGAAGGAAAAGAGGAAGGTGCTAAAAGCTAGAACATGGGATGACTCCTCCTCCAACGAAGGATCAAGTGGGTCTTCATCAAGCGAAGATGAGGAAGCAAACATGTGCCTCATGGGACAAGGAAATGACAACGATGACACCACTGTTCTTAGCGACACTGAGGTAACTCCTCCCACTTATGATGAAATCTTTAATAAATTTCTTGAAACTTGCAAAGCTTTTGATAAAAATATGAAAGATAATATTTTATTGAATCATGAAAATGAATCTCTAATTAAAGAAAATCAAAAGCTTTCCAAGAAAATAATTGTTTTAGAAAAGAGAAAGGTTTCTTGCCAAGAGTGTGATCACTCCACTAAAATGGCAAAAGATATTGAAGAGTCACTTTCTAAAGCCCTCTCCCATGACAAAATCTTACAAAAGAGAAGGGGAAATTAGAAAGAAAATTAGAAGCCTCTCTTGTGAAAATCAAAAATAATTAAAAAGGGTTTGAAAATAAGTGTGTCATGCTTGTGAAAGAAAAATCCTCACTTAAAGGACAAGTTCATGATCTCACAATGACCATTAAAAAATTTGGAATTGGACAAAAATCACTCGATATGATTTTAGGGAACCAGTGCTATGGTTCTGGAAAATTTGGGCACGGACGTTGAAACCGAGACTTGAGAACAAGACTTAGTCTCTGTGGAGATCTTGCCCTCAACAAGTTGAGGGGTGACCAACACTTACTCCTCCCAGGAGAGCTCTAGGCCCACGGGGCTAAGGAACTAGGAATAAGGCCAAGAGCTTAGCGAGGAGGTCCCACCACACACCCGGAAGATCTTAGAGCGCTTCCCCTCCCAAGCCAATGCTAAGATTGGGCACCATTGGAGCCTCTCTCCACCAAATAAAGGAACTAAGGGAGAGAGAAGGACAAAAGAGAAGTCCTCCAAATGGTGCCCCCATGGACCTATTTATAGGATTATGAACTTGGTATGCTAATAGCCAGATTCTGGCCTACAAGATTATGAAAATGCCACCAGGATTGTCCAGAACACTTGAAGAGCCAGAGCACTCGATGAGCCAGAACCCTCGACGAGCCAAAACCCTCGACGAGTCAGAACCCTCGAGGAGCCAGAACCCTCAACGAGCCAGAACCCTCGATGAGCCAGAACCTCGACGTGCCAGAACCTCGACGAGCCAGAACCCTCGACGAGCCAGAACCCTCGACGAGCCAGAATCCTCGACGAGCCAGAACCCTCGATGAGCCAGAACCCTCGATGAGCCAGAACCCTCGATGAGATAGAACACTACACGAGCCAGAACCTCGACGATCCATAACCTCGATGAGCCAGAACCCTCGATGAGCCAGAACCCTCGACGAGCCAGAACCCTCGATGAGCCAGAACCCTCGACGAGCCAAAACCTTCGACGAGCTAGAACCTCGACGAGCCTGAACCTCGATGAGTCAGAACCCTCGACGAGCCAGAACCCTCGACGGGCCAAAACCCTCGACGAGCCAAAACTTTGACGAGCAAGAACCACGACGAGTTAGAACCCTCGACGAGCCAGAACCTTGATGATCCAGAACCTCGAAACCCTGAACCTTGGGCTGGGTGAACGGGAGGCCAGTTGCCTACCTGGCTCGCCACCCCTCCATAGAATATCCTGGGTCTGCGCTTCTCGGACTTGAGCTTCTTCAAATGCTCACGCTCCCCTCTTGTCTGGGGCAGTGCCTTTCAAAAATATTGGGCCTAAAGAAATCTTGAGCCTCGTGGACACACTTGGCGAATGCAGGGTTGTACACAATCCCTCGAGGGTGAGTGGGTAGGCGAGTGGGGAGGCGCCAGGCCCAGGCCCCCACTCGCCCAGCCCCCCACTCGCCCAACCCCACTCGCCCAGCCCCCCACACACCCAGCCCCACTCGCCCAGCCCTGAGGGCGAGTGTGGAGACGAGTGGGGTGGCACCAGGCCCCCACTCGCCAAGCCCCAAGGGGCGAGTACGGAGGTGCCAGGTCCCCACTCTCCCAGCCCTAAGGGGGCGAGTGGGGAGGTGCCAAGCCCCCACTCACCCAGCCCCAAGGGGGCGAGTGGGGAGGCGCCAGGCCCCCACTCGCGCAGCCCCAAGGGGGCGAGTGGGGAGGCGCCAGGCCCCCACTCGCCCAACCCCAAGGGGGCGAGTGGGGAGGCACCAGGCCCCCACTCGTCCATCCCCAAGGGGGCGAGTGGGGATGCGCTAGTCCCCCACTCGCCCAGCCCTAAAGGGGGGCGAGCATAGGAAGTTCTTTGTGTGAGCTGATCTTCTCGGCCCTGGTTCTAGAGGGGTTCGAGGGGCAGGAGATGTCTCACTACTCTAGCAAGGATGACCCCGTCCTGCACCTGTAGTGGTTTGAGGACATGGTCTCCATCAGGCCCATGTCGGACGCTTTCAAGTGCCGACTCTTCGCGACCACTTTGAAGGAGAAGGAAAGGGGTTGGTTCCACTAGCTCCAAGAATATGAGTGGGGAGGAGTCTTACCCACTCGCCCGACTCCAAGGAGGTGAGTGAGGAGGAGGCTTTCCCCCACTCGCCCGGCTCCAAGGAGGTGAGTGGGGAGGAGGCTTTACCCCACTTGTTGGGGAAATGATTTCTCGTAACCCCTAGAAATGAGTTAAAGAAAGAGTTTTATGAATGAAAAACAAGACTAAGTAAATATACGTCGAATAGTATTCGACGCAACGTCGAAATGTAGTCGACGTTTTCTTCATGTTATGTCGAAGTAACTTTAGGAAGATTTCGACGTTTGTGTTGTCGACGCCACTCTGATTTCTAGTCAACGCATCTAATGAAGTCGACGCACCTTAGTCGACGCACCTTCCTTATTCTTCTCTCGACGTCCAGCCAGGATGAATTCGACGCTTACGTTGAATAGTAATCGACGCACGTCGATTTATATGACAGATTTAAATATGCGCCAGATCTCTTTCCTTCTTTCAGTAGATCTAATTTATATGGAATAATGTTAATATTTTATAGCCGTTCTGAATCATTCCTTCCTTCTATTTGATTATTGGCTAATCTGATAAAACTCATTATGGATATTATTTGAATTTGGAATGAATTCTTTCCTTCTATTGGTATGCTAATTATAGAAACATTTCTATTTTTTTCAAATTCTCTGACTGCTAATTAATTATCCTCCTATAGCATTATTTTGAATACACAGAGCTATAAATAAAGAGGAGGTCGGCAGAAAATAAAGAGTTGAGTGATCTACCACATACATTTTGAAATAGAGGAAAAGCTCCCAAGAGAAAAGAGAGAAATTGAGAAAAAGCTCTGCAGCAATATTCAACCATTTCTTCTTCTGCTTCTGAAATCTCACTGCTGCAAAATCTGATTGCTCTCACTAAAAGAGAGAAAGGCTACAAATCTTCTTCTCTCTATAGAAGAAAGATTTAATTCACTTCTTGTGCTTCCAATCTTCTTGCTAGGAAGAAGATTCATTATTGTTTCTTTCTTTCTTTCTTTCTTACTTAAATATTGTAAAAGAGTTTTTAGAATCTCTCTTCAAAAAATTCAGTGTACTGGTTCTAAGAGTCTCCTTGTCAAAAGACTCAGTTGGTTCTAAAAGTCTCCTTGTCAAAAGACTCAGGGTGGTTCTAAGAGTCTCCTTATCAAAAGACTCAGTGCAAGATAGTGAATTCCTACCAAGGGGGTAGAAGAGTGGACTACCCAAAGTTTGGGGAACCACTATATTTTCTTGTGTTGTGCTGTGATTTTCTCTCTTGCATTTACTTTAATTACTTGTCTAATTCTTGTTGGTGTGTGGGAAGCTCTAATCTGTGATCATACACATATATATATTAACTTTGCACAAAATATTTTAAATCTCTATTCACCCCCTCTCTAGAGAATTCTAGTGAGGTTAACTGTGCACTTTCAATTGGTATCAGAGCCAGGTTGATCTAAAAAGGATAACTCCTTGATCAAAAGATTCTACCTCTTATATATATATATATATCTTCAAAACTATTTTTCACATGGCACAAATCGAAGATTATGCTTCCACCAGACCACCAAAGTGCAATCTTGAAAAGTTTGCAGTTTGGAAAACAAGAATCAGAATCTATATGAATTCCATTGATGCTGACTTGTTCAATATTACTATAACAGGTCCCCCAAAGCCTTACAGAAAGGATGCAAATGGCAACATCACACAAACACTTGTTCCAAGATCTGAATGGACAGAAAATGAGAAGAAGGCAAGAACTCATGATCTAAAGGCCATGAACATACTTGTCTCAACTCTCTTAGATGACATCTTTCAAAAGGTTGTTGACTGTGAATCATCCAAAGAAATTTGGGATGCCCTCACAAAGATGGTGGAAGGAAGTGCTGATGAAAAGAAAGACAAGAAGGCCCTATTGATCTCTCAATATGAGAACTTTCAAAAGAAGGCTGAAGAAAGCATCTCTGAAATGTATGACAGATTCAGTCTGATCATTAATCAACTAAGAGACTTGGATAGAGAAATCTCTCTCACTGAGATTAATGACAAATTGCTAATGAGTCTCCCTAGTTCATGGGACTCAAGAATATGGGCAATAAGAGACACAAGAGGACAAAAAGAGATCTCAACAGATGCTCTCTTAGGAAAACTCAGATCCTATGAGCAATTGCTGAAAACTAGAGAAGAGAAGGAAAGAAGAGAAAACACCTCAACTTCCTCAAAAGACAGGAACATTGCCTTAAAGGCAACAGAAGAAGGGACTCCTGTCACTGAAGAAGAACTATTCAGTTTCCTAGCAAGAAGATTTATGAGATGGGTCAAGACTGATGGATCAAAAAGGAGGGAGTCAAAACCAAGGTATGACAAAACCCCCACTAAAGAAATTATTTGCTATTCTTGCAGGAAACCTGGACACATTGCCCCAGAATGTCCAGAGAATGCTGAAACAGGAAAGGATCTGAAAAAGAAAGATCTGAAGAAAAAGGGGAAGAAGAAAGAAAGAGGCTTCATTGCAGAAGTCTGGAGTGAAACAAACTCTGAGGATAGTTCATCCTCTAAGAGTGATAATGAAGAATCTAGGCAAGAAGACCTATGCTTGATGGCCTTTGAAGACTCAAAGAATGATGATAAATCATGGAGTGAAACAGGATCAGAAGAAAGCATATCTTCTGATGATGAAAAAGAAAAGAACCTCATTCTCATTGAGGAATCTGAGGATGAGGATGAGGTAAGCATGTTTGATGAAATAGATTTTCAATGTGATGACTTTAGAAATGATTTTATGGGAATGTACATAGATCAACTAAAAACAAAACAAGAAATCAAAGATCTAAAAGAACAAATTAACATGGTTAAGAACCAAAGTGATAAAGAGAAAATATGCTCAAAAGATTATGCACTAAAAGCTAAAGAAATAAAAAGGGCTAAAATAGAAAACCAGTTCCTTAAAGATAAGGTAATCCAGGCAAAGGCCTTTGAAGAATCAATAAAAATGAGATGCCAAACTCTTAAGGAAATCACTGAAAAACAAAAACTAAGACACAAGAATCTTGGGCTTGGGGCTGATCCCTTAATCAGCCTAATTCCATCCAACAAACCTGCTTGGATGAGCCCTGTAAAATTCACTAAACCTGTTAATTTGTTAAACCCAGAAAAAGACCCACAGGAAGAAAATTCCTTCAGAGAAATAAAAGAATTGGATGAAACATCTTATTATTCAGCTGATGGCTCACAAACTTCATCTGAAGAAACAATCAATCCGAGAAAAACAACACATAAAGGAGTAAAAACAGATAAAGGCAAAATGAAAATTTGTGAAGGCACAGATGCGTCGACTTCATATCGACGCATGCACGATAGTGCGTCGACTTCTACTCAACGCAATCTTTCAGATGCTTCGATCTCTTCTAGACGGCTGAACAAAAGCACGTCGACTTCCAATCGACGCAACTTTTTATGCGTCGAAATCAGATCGACGCCATCTGGAGAAAGCGCCGAATACAAATCGACGCTACTATCAACATGCATCGAATGGATATCGACGCACAAAAGTTCAGAGCAACTTAAATACCTTTCATCCAAAAACCTTTCACCCTAACCTCCATTTAGGACCCATTCATCCTGATCATGATCAACATCTCTATTCTAACCAAAATTTCTACCCAAAACTTAGTAAACAAAATTCTCATCCTAATTTTTTTCATAACCATAGTTTCTATCCAAAACAAAACTTCCATCCTAAACAAAGATTCTATCAAAATCAAGACTCTTATTCTAATCAATACCACCATCCCTATCTAAACTCAAACTTTCAAAATCTCAAAATACTCAAATGTTGTATATGCAACAAAAATGGCCACCTTGCCAAACAATGTTGGTATAATCAATCAAACTATCTGTAAAATCTAGTCCTAGGCTGACTTAGAAAACTTTAGGATTAGGAAGAGACAATAAGAAATAAGAACATAGAGTGGTTCTGAAAACCAAAAAGTCACGTCGACTTCTAATCGACGCACCGTCGATGACTCAGATCAATAGGTGTAATCGACGCATGCGTCGACTACTATCGACGCATACGTCGATAGGAAACCCTATCATACCAAATCAGACCATATCGACGTTCACGTCGAATTCCACTCGCCGTAACGTCGACTTCATGATAAAGAGCGGCAACATTAGAATATTTTTGGTCACATCCACTGGAGTACCGAAAAAGCCTCGAATTGAGCCCTGCCTCGATGTTTCACCTGACTTAAAAAGACTCTTCAGAAACCTCCACTACTTTGCATCTTTTATCCTACGTGCTCCTTTGTCCAGCTGATTCTTCTTGCTCCTCTCTCACTGATCTTCAATGGCTCCCAAAATAAATTCTGGGTTCGACATCGATCTCGAATCCTTCCAAGCAGCAGCAGAGAACTATAAAAGCATCATTGCTCTCTTCACTGAAGCAGGACTGAACAAGCTCATTTCCACTAGGTGCAAGCTCCTGGAAACTGAGCTCACTGAGCTCATAACTCATGTTCAGATTTCTGAACAAGGAGAAATCCAAGGAACACTCTATGAGACACTAGTCTCAATCTCAGCAGACCACATTAGGGCCACCTTTGACCTCCCATCAGGTATATCCTAATGTCATCTTCATTTCAATAAAATAGGAAAAGAAAATGAGCCTCTCATGAATGACTCAACTAGTATAAATTATTCCCCTATTAGGTGATGAATCCATTGAACTCACACCTGATGAAGTCAAGCATTTACTTACCACCATGAAATTCTCAAAAGATAGACCAATCCATCTGAAAAAGGTAGACTTTTCTGATGAATATAGGTTGCTGGCTGATATAGTAGGGAAAGTTCTACTGTGCAAGATCTCAGCACATGATGCAGTACCAAAACAACAACTGAACATCATGGGGGCCCTTGTGTTGAAGAAGAAGGTAGACTGGGCCACATGGCTACTCAAGATGATAGGCTCTAAATACTCTCACAAAGAGAATGCCTACATGAGAATGATGAGTCAAGTACTGTTCCATTCCTTCCCTGACCTATGTAGGTCAAAAGGAATTCCCATCCCTCCAGGAAAAAGGATGTCCATTGCCCTATTTTCTAAATGGGCTAGGCAAATCCCTAAGCCTGGTTCCATTCCTGAAAGGACTCCATCTCCTCCTATCTCTCCTGCTCATCCTACTCCTCCTCCTCCTTCTCAAACAGTCACATCTTCTGTACCTTCTTCATCCACACAAATACCATCTCAACCACATGCCCAAGTCTCATCTATTCCTCCACCTCCTCCATCAAATATACGTCCTCAAGATGATAGAATCCCCTCTCCACATTCATCATCTCCTCACTCTCCACCATCTGCATCCACTGAGGCTCTACTCACTCAGTGCATCCAATCTGCAGCTCAAAAATTCCAGGCAATGCTAGATGAGCATTGCTCCCAGATTCATTCCTCCATCCTTCACATGCACACCCAAATAGATGGGGTCAGTGCCTCTGTGCAAGATCTAAAGTCATCTCTCTCTTCCTCTAGAGTGACTAGGTCTTTCTTACCCTCCTTGGCCAAGAAGGTCAAGAAGGGGGAGAATCTAGATGAAGATCAGCTCCCCAATCCTAAATCTCCTTCTCACAAATCCCTTCCTACCTCAAAAACTGACAGTCTAGCACTGCTCAAAACCCTTGGGAATGAGATAGTACCTGAGCTCCATATTGATGAACAAACAATAGAGATACTCAACATAGCAAGAGATGCTGCAAATCAAATGACACCACTATAGGGGGAAGGAAGCAGAGCAGTGAATGAGGCTGAAAATGAAGCTGGTACAAATCTAGATGGAAATGAACCAGCTGATGGAACTGAGAAAGGAAATGAAGCTGATACTGGAAAAGAAAAAGAGACAGATATTCTATTGGCTGAAGAAGAAAGAATAAAAGGAGCTCTATCCCAGGGGGAGCTACCTGCTCAGGGGGAGCTAAATGAACTTCTTATAAGTGGGAAAGAGAAATCCTCCTCTCCTCAAACATTAGTATTCAAGAGAAAAAGAAAGACTCCTCCTACCCCACCTGAGTAGTATTTGAAAACATTGCTGATATATCTCATCCTATAGTTGAAAATGAATTGGTATGAAAATGAAATCTGTTTATATGATTCTGGAGTATTTGATCTCCTTATCTAAATTTCACTTTTTAAAGTGACATACTTCTTATGCTAATACAATTTCTCTCTAAATAGGGTTAAGACAAATAGGGGGAGATTGTTGGGGAAATGATTTCTCTTAACCCCTAGAAATGAGTTAAAGAAAGAGTTTTATGAATGAAAAACAAGACTAAGTAAATATACGTCGAATAGTATTCGACGCAACGTCGAAATGTAGTCGACGTTTTCTTCAGGTTATGTCGAAGTAACTTTAGGAAGATTTCGACGTATGTGTTGTCGACGCCACTCTGCTTTCTAGTCGACGCATCTAATGAAGTCGACGCACCTTAGTCGACGCACCTTCCTTATTCTTCTCTCGACGTCCAGCCAGGATGAATTCGACGCTTACGTCGAATAGTAATCGACGCACGTCGATTTATATGACAGATTTAAATATGCGCCAGATCTCTTTCCTTCTTTCAGTAGATCTAATTTATATGGAATAATGTTAATATTTTATAGCCGTTCTGAATCATTCCTTCCTTCTATTTGATTCTTGGCTAATCTGATAAAACTCATTATGGATATTATTTGAATTTGGAATGAATTATTTCCTTCTATTGGTATGCTAATTATAGAAACATTTTTATTTTTTTCAAATTCTCTGCTGCTAATTAATTATCCTCCTATAGCATTATTTTGAATACACAGAGCTATAAATAAAGAGGAGGTCGGCAGAAAATAAAGAGTTGTGTGATCTACCACATACATTTTGAAATAGAGGAAAAGCTCCCAAGAGAAAAGAGAGAAATTGAGAAAAAGCTCTGCAGCAATATTCAACCATTTCTTCTTCTGCTTCTGAAATCTCACTGCTGCAAAATCTGATTGCTCTCACTAAAAGAGAGAAAGGCTACAAATCTTCTTCTCTCTATAGAAGAAAGATTTAATTCACTTCTTGTGCTTCCAATCTTCTTGCTAGGAAGAAGATTCATTATTGTTTCTTTCTTTCTTTCTTTCTTACTTAAATATTGTAAAAGAGTTTTTAGAATCTCTCTTCAAAAAATTCAGTGTACTGGTTCTAAGAGTCTCCTTGTCAAAAGACTCAGTTGGTTCTAAGAGTCTCCTTGTCAAAAGACTCAGGGTGGTTCGAAGAGTCTCATTATCAAAAGACTCTGTGCAAGATAGTGAATTCCTACCAAGGGGGTAGAAGAGTGGACTACCCAAAGTTTGGGGAACCACTATATTTTCTTGTGTTGTGCTGTGATTTTCTCTCTTGCATTTACTTTAATTACTTGTCTAATTCTTGTTGGTGTGTGGGAAGCTCTAATATGTGATCATACACATATATATTAACTTTGCACAAAATATTTTAAATCTCTATTCACCCCCCCCCCCCCTCTAGAGAATTCTAGTGAGGTTAATTGTGCACTTTCACCACTCACCCGACTCCAAGGAGGTGAGTGGGGAGGAGACTTTCCCCCACTCGCCCGGCTCCAAGGAGGTTAGTGGGGAGGAGGCTTTCCCCCACTCACCCGGCTCCAAGGAGGTGAGTGGGGAGGAGGCTTTCCCCCACTCGCCCAGCTCCAAGGAGGTGAGTGGGGGAGGCTTTCCCTCACTCGCCCGACTCCAAGGAGGTGAGTGGGGATGAGGCTTTCCCCAACTTGCCTGGCTCCAAGGAGGTGAGTGGGGAGGAGGCTTACCCCACTCGCATGGATCCAAGGAGGTGAGTAGGGAGGAGGCTTTCCCCCACTCGCCCGGCTCCAAGGAGGTGAGTGGGGAGGAGGCTTTCCCCTACTCGTCGGCTCCAAGGAGGTGAGTGGGGAGGAGGCTTTCCACCACCCGCCAGGCTCCAAGGAGGTGAGTGGGGAGGAGGATTTCCCCCACTCGCCTGGCTCGAAGGAGGTGAGTGGGGAGGAGGCTTTCCCCCACTCGCCCGGCTACAAGGGGGGGGGGGGGGGAGTGGGGAGGCATCCGGCCCCCACTCACCCGGTCTCCAAGAAGTTAGGGGGGTTTGTTTCCAAACTTAGTTATTTTTCTTACATACAATATTATGATTAACAAGGTAATAAGTCCTTTGGTGCTGGAGTGCCCCAGAGCGATTCCGCTGCTGGTCTCTCATAGACGGTGGGTCAGGTTGATTTCTAGAGAGGCTGGCAAGGTAACAAGTCCTTTGGTGCTGGAGTGCCCCAGATCGATTCCGCTGTCGGGCTCTCATAGACGGTGGGTCAGGTTGATCTCTGGAGAGGCTGGCAAGGTCACAAGTCCTTTGGTGCTGGAGTGCCCCAAATCGATTCCACTGCCAGGCTATCATAGGCAGTGGGTCACGTTGATCTCTAGAGAGGCTGGCAAAGTAATAAGTTCTTTGGTGATGGAATGCCCCAATGCTGGCCCGCTGACTAGGCTCCCACCTTGATGGCAGGGTCGGGAAGCGGTCGGTGGCAGGAAGTTAAGTACTTAACCCCGATGCTGGCCCGCTGACAAGGCTCCCACCTAGCTGGCAGGGCCGGAAACCGCTCGGTGGTCAGAGTTTTTGAAAGTGTTTTTCCCCCGAGGTGGCTCCGCTAGCCGGGCTCTCGCTAGCCGGCATGGCAGGAAGGACTCTCGGGGAGGCTAAGAGTTTTTCCCCCGAGGTGGTTCCGCTAGCCGACAAGGTGGGGAGGCCTCTCGGTGAAGCTAAGTGTTTTTCCCCAAGGTGGCTCTGCTAGCCGGGCTCTCGCTAGCCGGCTAGGTGGGGAGGCCTCTCGGGGAGGCTAAGTGTTTTTCCCCCGAGGTGGCTCCGCTAGCCGGGCTCTCGCTAGCCGGCGAGGTGGGGAGGCCTCTCGGGGAGGCTAAGTGTTTTTCCCCCGAGGTGGCTCCGCTAGCCGGCAAAGTAGGGAGGCCTCTCGGGGGGACTCAATGTTTTTTCCCCGAGGTGGCTCCGCTAGCTGGGCTCTCGCTATACGGCTAGGTGGGGAGCCCTCTCGGGGAGGCTAAGTGTTTTTCCCCCGAGGTGGCTCCGCTAGCCGGCAAGGTGGGGAGGCCTCTCAGGGAGGCTAAGTGTTTTTTCCCCAGGTGGCTCCGCTAGCCGGGCTCTCGCTAGCCGGCGAGGTGGGGAGGTCACCCTGGGAGGCTAAGTGTTTTTCCCCCGGGTTACTACGCTAGCCGGGCTCTCGCTAGACGGCGAGGTGGGGAGGCCACCAGGGGAGGCTAAGTGTTTTTCCCCCAGGTGGCCCCGCTAGCCGGGCTCTCGCTAGCCGGCGAGGTGGGGAGGCCTCTCGGGGAGGCTAAGTGTTTTTCCCCCGAGGTGGCTCCGCTAGCCGGGCTCTCGCTAGCCGGTAGGGTAGGAAGGCCTCTCGGTGAGGCTAAGTATTTTTCCTTTGAGGTGGTTCCGCTGTCCGGGCTCTCAGTAGCGGGCAAGGCAGATTGGCCGCTCTGAACGGCTAAGTAAAAGTTTCCCGGGACAGTGTGGAGATTTCTCAACTCTACACAGCGACACTTGCCGAATATAAAGGGTTGAACTTTTCTTTCCGAGCGTGTGCCCCGCTCGAAAAGAGCAGGGATTGTTTTCAACCCTATATTCGCCAAGTGCGTCCCCGAGGCTCAAGATGTCTTTAGGATCAATATTTTCGAAAGGCACTTCCCAGTCAAGAGTGGAGGGTGAGCATTCAGAGAAGCTCAAGTCCGAGAAGCGCAGACCCAAGATATTCTAAGGAGGGGTGGCAAGCCAGGTATGCAGCCGGCCTCCCGCTCGCCCAGGACAAGGTTCAGTGTTTCGAGGTTCTGGCTCGTCGAGGTTCTGGCTCATCGCGGGTTCTGGCTCATCGAGGTTCCGGCTCATCGAGGGTTCTGGCTTGTCGAGGGTTCTGGCTCGTTGAGTGTTCTGGATCATCGAGTGTTCTGGATCGTCGAGGTTCTGGCTCGTCGAGAGTTCTAGTTCGTCGAGGGTTCTGGCTCATCGAGGGTTCTGGCTCGTCGAGGTTCTGGCTCATCGAGGGTTCTGGCTCGTCGAGGGTTTTGGCTCGTCGAGGGTTCTGGCTCGTTGAGGGTTCTGTCTCGTCGAGGGTTCTGGCTCGTCGAGGTTTTTGCTCGTCGAGGTTCTGGCTCGTCGAGGGTTCTGGCTCGGCGAGGGTTCTGGCTCGGCGAGGGTTTTGGCTCATCGAGAGTTCTGGCTCATTGAGGGTTCTGGCTCGTCGAGGGTTCTGGCTCGTCGAGGATTCTGGCTCGTCGAGAGTTCTGGCTCATCGAGGGTTCTGGCTCGTCGAGGGTTCTGGCTCGTAGAGGGTTCTGGCTCGTCGAGGGTTCTGGCTCGTCGAGGTTCCCAGGGCCTGTGTTTAGCCTTTTCAAACTACGGGATTTGGCTATCAGCAGGCCATTCCTGGGGGCAATTTCGTAATCTCGTAGGCCAGAATCTGGCTATTGGCAGACCAATTTCAAAATCCTATAAATAGGTCCAAGGGGGCACCATTTGGAGGACTTCTCTTTTGGCCTTCTCTCTCCATTAGTTCCTCTGTTGGGTGGAGAGAGGCTCCAATGGTGCCCAAGCTTAGCATTGGCTTGGGAGGGGAAGCGCTCTAAGATCTTCCGGGTGTGTGGTGGGACCTCCTCGCTAAGCCCTTGTCCTTGTTTCTAGTCCTTAGCACCTTAGCCTAGAGCTCTCCCTTGGGAGGAGTAAGTGTTGGTCAACCCTCAACTTGTTGAGGGCCCAAACTCCACAGAGGCTAAGTCTTGTTCTCAAGTCTTGGTTTCAACAACGGATATCGAGGTGAGGGCTACCGCCCGACGCTAGCCACTAACGCCGACGCTAGCACCTCATACAAAAATTCAATGATTTATTTTGCAAAACCTTTATCTTCTCTAAATATGATTCCTTCCAGCAAGAAAAAAAATCCAGAAAAGGGTTTCAACCCCCTTTATTACGTGTGCAAACTGTTATAGGTTTTTTAACACGTCTAGTTCTTGTAGGAAATTAAAACAAACTACTTTAAAGCAAATCTGGGTACCTAAAGCATCCACTTATTCTATGGGTGGTACCATTTGGGTATCCGAATATTTACTCTCATCTTCTTTTTAGATGTGCATGCAGGCTAAGGAAAATGAAGATGTGTGGTACTTGGATTCTGGATGCTCCAAGCACATGACGGCCAATTAAGCAAAGTTCCTTAGCCTAGAAAAGAAGAAGGGAGGGATCGTGATGTTTCGCGATAACTGAAAAGGAAGGATCATGAGAATTGGTACAGTTGGTAACGTATCCTTTACGATTTCCAATGTTCTGAAATGGAAAGGGCTAAAACATAATCTAATTTCTACTATCTAATTATGCGATAAAGGATTAGATGTTTTATTTGAATCTTCCACTAATCTATGCCAAATATCTAATCCTACTACAAATGATATTTTACTAACTGCACCAAGAATACATAATTTTATATAGTTTCTTTTCATGATCTTTCTAAATCATGTATAAAATGTTTTATCACTAAAAATGATGAATGTGAACTTTGACATAGAAGGCTAGGACATGCTAGCAAAAAGCATATTGTAACACATGCCAAAAGTGATTTAATTAGAGGATTGCCTAGGTTAAATGGAACTTTACCTTCACTTTGTTCACCATGTCAAAAAGGTAAATTTACTAAATCCACTTTCAAAAGTAAAAATAATATTTCTACTACAAGACCCTTGCAATTAATTCATATGGATCTTTTTGGTCTCGTTAGCACTGCAAGTCTTAAGGGTAGATCATATACATATGTTTTAATAGATGATTTTTCAAGATATTGTTGGACATTATTTCTCTCATCCAAATCCAATACGTTTTGCAAATTTGCAAAATTATGTACTCGTATTCAAAATGAAAATGATTTAAAAATTAAATGCATGCGCTCGGATCATGGAGGAGAATTTGAAAATGAAAAGTTTAGATCTTTTTTTGATATGTTAGGCATTAAACATGAGTTCTCCGCACCATGCACACCACAACAAAATGGTGTTGCAGAAAGAAAGAATAAGACACTTCAAGAACTAGCACGCACTATGTTACGCGAATATAAATTGCTTAAGTCCTTTTGGGATGAAGCCATAAATACATCATGCTATGTTATGAATAGTATCATGCTTCGCCCATCTCTTAATCACACACCTTATGAACTCTATTTTCAAAAGAAGCCTAATGTATCCTACTTCAAAGTTTTTGGTTGTAAGAGTTTTATCTTAAATACCAAAGATAGCTTGGTAAAGTTTGATGAAAAATGCGCTGAAGGAACTTTTCTTGGATACTCTTCAACTAGTAAAGCTTATAAAATTTTTAAAAAAAGTACTAGTAAAGTTGAAGAGTCGATTAATGTGAAATTTGATGAGCTTGTTCCTTGTGTAGAAATACTTTCCGCAGGTAAAGAGGATGATCTCTTACCACCTTTGGAGCCGGTGACGAGGAACCATCCAAAGAAGAGGAAGAGGAGGCCAAGGAAGATGATTATGTTCCTCCAAGCGCTTTGCAATTTATAAAGGATCATCCATGGGAGCTAATAATTGGTGAACCATCTATTGGGGTAAGAACTCGCTCTTCTCTTCATGAATTTTATTCAAATATTTGTTTTGTTTCCGAAATTGAAACAAAATCTGTTTCAACCGCTTTAAATGATGAATTTTGGTTTTGGGCTATGAATGAAGAGTTAGAACAACTTGAGCGACATAATGTTTGGAAATTAGTAGAAAGACCATCTAATCACCCGCTTGTAGGTGTAAAATGGATTTTTAAAAATAAATTAGATGTTGAATCTAGAATCACTAGAAATAAGGCACGCTTAGTGGCACATGGATATTCACAAATCGAGGGGATAGATTTTGATGAAACTTTTGCACCCGTTGCTATATTGAATTCTATACAAATTTTTCTAGCATTTGCAAGCTTTAAAAGAATAAAACTATTTCAAATGGATGTAAAAACTGCATTTCTAAACGGGTTTGTAAAAGAAGCAGTTTTTGTTGAACAACCCACCAGTTTTATTAGTGAAAAATTTCTCAATCATGTTTATAAACCAGAAAAAGCGCTCTATGGTTTAAAACAAGCGCCCCGTGCATGGTATGAAAGACTTACATCTTTTTTATTAATGCACGGTTATATTATGGGAAGTGCCGACAATACACCATTAAGCACAATAATGATGATTTGATTATTTTGCAAAATATATGTTGATGATATAATCTTTGGATCTACTAATGAAGAGTTGTCTAATGAAGTTAATTTAGTGATGATAAATGAATTTGAAATGAGTCTTGTAGGAGAACTTTCTTATTCTCTTGGTTTTCAAATATCACAAAGAATTGATGGTATTTTTATATGTCAAACTAAATATGTCTTTGATATGCTTAAACTCTTTGGATTTGAGAACCTTAAACATGCTTCTACACCAATGAGTGCATAACTAAAATTAGGAAAAGATGAATCGGGAATTTCAATTGATCAAACTTTATATAGAGGTATGATAGAATATCTACTCTATCTGAGTGCAACTAGACCCGATATTATGTTTGTCGTAAGGTTATGTGCTCGATTTCAAGTCAATCCAAAAGAATCTCATTTAAAAGAAGTAAGACGAATTTTTAAATATCTAATTGGGTCATATAGATTAGGTTTATGGCACCAGCATAATAATTCATTTACACTTCACGTCTATTCTGATTTGAACTACGCCGGATGCTCTTTTGATAGAAAAAGCACTAGCGGTACATGCCATTTTCTAGGAACTTCATTAGTTGCATGGTCTAGTAGGAAACAAAATTTGGTTGCACTCTCCACCACGGAGGCCTAATACATTGCACTAGGGAGTTGTTGTGCACAAGCATTATGGGTGAGTGTTGAGTCCCATTTATATACACTTTTATGGACTCATCCGGGATAGTTTTCTCGCATATGCACTTCACTTTTAGTTCATTATTGCTTATATTTTGCTTGAACACATTTCTTCACAAAGTGCACTCTTTGGTCCCATTTTGGTGTGCAATTGCGCGCTATGTTTGTTGGGGGTAAGAACATGGTGCTCCCCAACACTTTTTCTGTATTTGGATTGAGCTGGAAGGGTATTCCCAGCTGTGTGATTGTTGTTTGGTGCTGTGCAGGTGGGTAGAACATTTATTTTGCCCAGATTTCATGTCTGCATGAATCGCACAGTCGTGCGTTTTCTTGATGCATGGTCTGCTACGATCGCGCGCTCTCATCTATGGCCCTAAGTAGCATTCTGAATTTGGTCGTGCATTTTTACTCATGGTCTGTTTTGACCGTGCGTGAGTAAAATCGCACGATCTCCTTTTTTGTCTAAAAAAATACTATTTTATTTTGTTCACACACGGTCGTGCGTTTCTAAAACGCACGGTTATGCGTTTCTTAAACGCACGGTTGTGCATGAACAAAATTCTGCACTCTTTCTATTTAAGCTGTGATTTTTAGGTTTTCGGGAGACCCAACTAGTTCCGCCTTTTTCCGCCGCAAAGGGAGTTCCAGCTCCGTTTTTCACACCTTCTTCCTCTACCTTTTGCCCAAGGCAAGCTCCATCATCCAAGTGCTTCAAGGAGAGGAGGCTACACTCATCTTCATCACTAAGCTAGGAGTTCTTCGCAGCAGACGTGGTCGGATTGTAGTTTATCGGAGAAGACGGGTCCATTGGGAGAAAGTGACAGCCCTCCTCTACCCCGGACGATAGCTGGGACCGATCTAGGACGCCGATTGACAACCCGGCGATTCCTACCAAGAATCTACAGCAAGCCTCCGGATTCGGTCGTATCTCTTGCATTTTTCTCTTCTTATGTTATTGTTGCTTGCAGTGTAATCTTCTATTTTATAATGATGTTTGTACTCTACACTTGATTTGATCTTTATTTCATTGTTAAGCAATGATATTATTTGTGTATGAGTGCTTGAGGTGAGCTCTTGTGGTGATTATGGTGTGAGAGATTTGGGTTTGCTACACTAGCAATTGCTAGGTGTGAGCTTTGTGACGAGGTGCTTGCAACCCTTATTCCACCGGTGCGATTCACTCCATCCGCAAGCATTCTCTTCCATCCGCCTAGTGAAGTGTGGCATAGCAGCCCGTGTAATCCATTTGCCTAACGAAGCAGTGCGCTCAAGGCCTGCACAGTTTGATTCCACACATACCACTCCATCCACTTTCCTACTCATCCATCTTCCCTTGCGAAGTAGTGCGCTCAAAGCCTACGTAGTTTCCATCCTGCCTAGCGAAGCAGTGCGCTCAAGGCCTGCATAGGAGTAGTTGATTTAGCTCTTTTACTTTATTTTCCACAAACCAAATCACCCCCCTTTCGCATCCATCCGACCTAAAGGACTTCAATCTCAAGTCCTTCCTCAATAGATAACTCCACCTTACTTTGTTCCTTCGAGATCGATACTTGGGGGTTCACTCCCACATTTTATATTACTTGAATGATCGGTATACTGTAGTTTCGTGATGCAGTCTAGCTACCGCCTATAGTGGTGCGTGAGATTTGCGCATCAAGTTTTTGGTGTCGGTTCCCGGGAACACAGACGTGTGAGTTTGTTGTAGAGGGAGACAAGAAATAGTAGTTCTTCCAGTGTATATAGCCGCCTAATTATTTTTTGTTTGCTTTTTAATTATATATTGTTTGTTATTATTTCTTTCTCTCCTATTTTAAAGTTTTAGGCAAGTTTAATCCAAGGAGTTTTATTAGTTTGTGTAGATTTCCTTGTAAAGAATTTCAGTTTCATTATATTTGTTTTAATTATTGAAAATGTCATCATGGGATATTTCTCCTAGCACTTATGACAAGATGGTTTATTATATAGACCAAATGAAGGAGTTAAATGCTAGGCAGTGTAGGAACTTTGTTTGCTTGTTGTGTCGAGGAGAGGGTCAAGAATTGAGGGACTGTCCTAGCCTCCTCAATCCTGACCACTGCTCCTTCACTCATGACAACATTGTCCCTATCACTCATTCTTTACCCATGGATGCAATCGTGCCCTCTACCCCCGAGCTTATTTTGTGCATGGACTCCTCACTCCCTGTGTTTGGCTTCACACCTAGTGATGACGATCACTCACCTGTTAGCCAACAAGGAGAGGAATGGGAGCTCCATGTTGCACCTGAGTGTGATGAGGAAAGTATTCTTTCCATTGGGGAGGCGTTAGCAGATCTTTTTACGGGGGAACCAAATCTTTATGTTCCTCCAGTTTCTTTGCAAGTTTTTTCTACACCCATTTTTTATGATCCTATCGAAGTAATTGAGCAGGGTGATGATTCTGAGCCTGAGGCTGCACCCCGCTAGGATGATGAGGGTGCTCTTTCGGATGAGGAGGTTTGCACTTCCTCAAGAGACGAGGAGGTGCAACACGCCACCGAGGCCTTTGAGTTCTTGGGTTCCCCTTGCTATGATATTTACGATGATAACAGTGATTTATCCTTGGAAATTGCTGGGAGTGAAATCAGGATCACTCCCATGATTACTGATTATTTATATCTTTCTTCTATTTTATTTACTGACCACCCTTCTTTTCTTGAACATGTGCAGGAGGTTTCAACAGTGGCAATTCTTTGGGAAGCTGAATCTGAAATGCTCTCCACTGCTGATCCACCTTTATCCCCTCTTCTGATATTTTTAATGCTTATTCTTTTCCATCCATGCAGGATTTTGAGTATGTTGACCCTTTTTTGGGTAATGATGAAAACCAATACTGGCAGGGGAAATACAGTGCAGTGATGGTGTTTCCCTTGAAGGATTGGCTGCAGGGAGGCAAAAGATATTCATATCCTGAGCTAATTTCGGAAGAGAAGAAGAAGGCGAAAAAGAAAGAGATTTGGGGATGGAGGATAAATCTCTCTTTCTACCCATACTGCTGGGTCTTCGGACCCATTTCTTTCATTTCTAGTTATCACTTTAAATCAACATATAGTTGATTTCTCTGCTGGTTGTGTAATAATAATTAGTAGACTTTATTAACTTCTGCTTTTATGCTTAGACAAACTTTTAAACTGCACAATACAGGTATTTAGTCCAGCTTAAGGATGGTAAACAAAAGCGCTACTGGGAGACAACCCAGTTTTGGTTGTTTTTATTTTTCTAATCCGCTAATGCCTTAATATATTAGTTTTGTTATTGCTTGGTGCATCCTTTTTGTAGGGTGGTGATCTTTTGGTGGCGGACTAGGACTTCCATCGCAGGATTAATGCTAATCTTCTGGTATGCTCATTTCTGAGCATGGGTAACTTTTCTTCCCCTACCCTTTTTCTCAATTTTCATGGTTACATAATTTGCATCTATTGCTTAGATTAAGTCTGGGGGAGAGCCGCTATGTGTTACCCACTGCACGAGCACATCTCAGTGCATGCTAGAAGTATTTTATTTCATTTATATTATTTGTTCATCTTCACCGCACACCACATCACCCACTTTAGCGCGCACTCGCTTGTTTGTATGCTCATGTATATTCAATTCTTGGTTGTGATGTAGGAATTGTTGTATTAGCCTAAAAATTGCAAGATGGAGTGGCATGTTGACTCTTTTAGTTCTCTAGTTGAGTACTCGTGTCTTGCATAGGGATTTGAGTAGAATTAGTTTTTATTCATGCTTCTAATTTATAATTAGTAGATTTGCGTAGATTTTAATTTATTTTACTAAAAATGGTGAATGTGGTTGAATCTAGTTGTAGCGGTGTATTGTGTGTAGGCGAGCGCGAGGTTCGTGTTGCTCGAGTCGGGAGGAAGGATTATCTTTCTCAGGGGCTAAGAACTTGCCCCAAGCGACTCTCGAAGCATGGGTGCGTACGATTTGCAAGATGAGCATGACGTAGGCCATCTATTTGGAAAGCTTGAGCTTTGATCTACCATTCCTATACACTAACCGTTGCTAGCCCATTTTGTGCCTACCCGACCTTTTGGTTCAGCTCCACCATACTTCACCAAGGCCTAAAAGCTAATCCCTTTACCGCAACCAAAAATAAGCCAAAAGCATTAATGAATTGTAATTTGCCAATGCGGTGCGGCGATGAGAAATTTTAGTGTTGATGTGGATTTCTTAAAAATTTCTATATGCTGAGATTTTGCGAATTTTGGGGATATAAAAAAAAAGCAAAGAGAAAGAAAAAAATATATCCCTAGCGTTTTAATTGAAACATCTATCTCTATCGATTGGAGTAGGCTGTGTGTACACCTGGTTTCAAAGCCAAGTCCGGGGGTGTGTTACACGTGTATTATTGGGGCTGTTATGATTTAACACTTTTGAATGCTCATTTGGGTTGCGATTAGCCTTCACGTTTATCTTTGTATTCCAAATCATAACGTAAGCCTCATGTATACCTAAAGTCCTATCGATTTGTCTTGTGAGTTCACTAGTGCCGTGGAGAGAGTGTGACAGGGCGAGCTTATGGTTCTCGACGTTGATGGATTTCAGCGGAGATAATTCCGAGTTTTGGTCTTGGGTAACACTCCCCTTCGCGACTTGCTTACTTTCGTACTACGCGTGACCACGAGATTCACCAACATTCCATTTTTGAGTAAGAATAAGTTCATTTTTACGCATTTACACTTTTATAAATTAGCTAGCATATTTAGAAACTTCTTATAATGAGCTTCTACACACACAAGTATGCAACTTCGCATACTACTCCATGTTTGTAATGCTTTGGCTAGCTATGTTTTTCCTACTCCGCCGGATTTGTTTGCTAGGGATGCGCAAATAGGTAAGTCTGGGGGAGTGATGAGTCCCATTTATATACACTTTTATGGACTCATCCGGGATAGTTATCTCGCATATGCACTTCACTTTTAGTTCATTATTGCTTATATTTTTCTTGAACACATTTCTTCATAAAGTGCACTCTTTGGTCCCTTTTTGGTGTGCAATTGCGCGATATGTTTGTTGGGGGTAAGCACATGGTGCTCCCCAACCCTTTTTCTGTATTTGGATTGAGCTGGAAGGGTATTCCCAGCTGTGTGATTGTTGTTTGGTGCTGTGCAGGTGGGTAGAACATCTATTTTGCCCAGATTTCATGTCTGCATGAATCGCATGGTCGTGCATTTTCTTGACGCACGGTCGGCTGTGATCGTGCCCTCTCATCTATGGCCCAAAGTAGCATTCTGAATTTGGTCGTGCGTTTTTACGCACGGTCTGTTTTTACCGTGCGTGAGTAAAATCGCACGATATCCTATTTTGTCTAAAAAATTAATGTTTTATTTTGTTCACGCAAGGTCGTGCGTTTCTAAAACGCACGGTCGTGCTTGAACAAAATTCTGCACTCTTTCTATTTAAGCTGTGATTTTTAGGTTTTTGGGAGACCCGACCAGTTCTACCTTTTTCCGCCGCAAACGGAGTTCCAGCTCCATTTTTCTCTCCTTCTTCCTCCACCTCTTGCCCAAGGCCACCTCCATCATCCAAGTGCTTCAAGGAGAGGAGGCTACACTCATCTTCATCACTAAGCTAGGAGTTCTTCGCAGTAGACGTCGTCGGATTATAGTTTACGAGAGAAGATGGGTCCATTGGGAGGAAGTGACAACCCTCCTCTACCCCGGATGATAGTTGGGGCCGAGCTAGGACGCGGATTGACAACCCGACGATTCCTACCGAGAATCTACAGCAAGCCTCCAGATTCGGTCGTATCTCTTGCATTTTTCTCTTCTTAGGTTATTGTTGCTTGCAATGTAAT
The DNA here is from genome assembly GCA_033032865.1 of Dactylorhiza incarnata. Taxonomy (NCBI): domain Eukaryota; kingdom Viridiplantae; phylum Streptophyta; class Magnoliopsida; order Asparagales; family Orchidaceae; genus Dactylorhiza; species Dactylorhiza incarnata. Next base: position 18,715,446 of record JAWHQI010000019.1, on the reverse strand, counting down.
CTTCTATTTTATGATGATGTTTGTACTCTGCACTTGATTTGATCTTTATTTCATTGTTAAGCAATGATATTATTTGTGTATGAGTGCTTGAGGTGACCTTTTGTGGTGATTATGGTGTGAGCGATTTGGGTTTGCTACACTAGCAAATGCTAGGTGTGAGCTTTGTGACGAAGTGCTTGCGACCCTCATTCCGCCGGTGCGATTCACTCCATCCGCAAGCCTTCTCTTCCATCCGCCTAGTGAAGCATGGCATAGCGGCCCATGTAATCCATTCGCCTAACGAAGCAGTGCGCTCAAGGCTTGCACAGTTCGATTCCACACTTATGACTCCATCCGCTTGCCTACTCGTCCATCCGCCCTTGCGAAGTAGTGCGTTCAAGCCCTACATAGTTTCCATCCCATCTAGCAAAGCAGTGCGCTCAAGGCCTGCATAGGAGTAGTTGATTTATCTCTTTTACTTTATTTTCCACAAACCAAATCACCCCCCTTTCGCATCTATCCGACCTAAAGTATTTCAATCTCAAGTCCTTCCTCAATAGTTAACTCCACCTTACTGTGTTCCTTCGAGATCGATACTTGGGGATTCACTCCCACATTTTATATTACTTGAACGATCGGTATACTGCCGTTTCGTGCCGCAGTCTAGCTACCGCCTATAGCGGTGTGTGAGATTTGCGCATCAATGAGCCAAACTCTAGAGGACTTTGGTTTTCATCTAAAACATATTGAATTGAAATGTGACAACAAAAGTGCCATTGATCTTACAAATAATCCGGTACACCATTCTAGATCCAAACATATAGATGTACATCATCATTTCATAAGGGATCACAATAAAAAGGAAAATGTTAGATTAAGTTTCATTGGCACGGACTCACAACTTGCAGATAAATTCACTAAACCTCTTCCCGATGCAAGATTTCAAATGTTAAGGTTACAATTAGGAGTCTTAGACATTTTAGGATGAGTTATATGAAAAACATTAAAGTTTTATGCAATTTGAGCAATCAAGACATCTCAAAAAATTTAAAAAATTTCTGCATAAGACCACTATTAAGACTCTTAATAAATATCAAAAAATAGATTTTTTAATTTCTCAAAATTTCTCTCACTATTTGTCGCGCTAGCACAAGCGTCGGCGCTAGCGCTAGTCTTCAATTTCTCTGTTTTCTAAAATTTAGAAAAATCTATAAAAATATGTTAGTTTATTTGTACTACCTAGTTTTTGTATGTTTGACTTTTATTATTTTTGTTTTATTAATATTATCGAAAATCAACTACAAAATTTCAAATTTCAAAAATACAAAAATATGTTTTCTTTTTTTCAGTTTTACTTTCATTAAAAAAAATTTTTTTTAAACAACAAAAATAATGTATGATCTTTATTGTTAATATCAAGCATGTATGAATTCTATTATTTAGAATTATTTACAATGTTAAAATTTATTCCTTCAAATTACTATGAACATTGTTTTGCTTATCATGCTATGATATATCTAATTAAGTGCATCAATTGTATTGAAAAATATGTGTAGAACCAAGCTTAGCATGCCTCTAAGTTTGAGTAAATGTTTTGTGATTGATAATGATACTTTTTCACTTACTTATTTTGGTAATCTGCATGTGTGTTTAAATCTAAAAATGCTTGCTTGTGTATTGTAATTGTACAATGAATTAAAACTTGCATAAATTTATTATCTACACTACATTTAAATTGAACTTAAAAATTAAGAAAAAAGTGGTTGTATTTTTAAAAATATTATTATTATGGGTTTGCAAAATAAGTGTATTTGGTGAATGTTGTCTCACAAAAGTGAAAAAAAAATATTGTACAAATATAACTCCACCAAGTACTACTTGGAAATAATAATAAAGTGTCTTATGCAAACCTTAATTTTTACACAACTTTTCAAAAAAAAAATTTGTGCATTAAAGTGTGTGAAAGTTAATATACTTGTGTTTTATTGTGCACTTTACTCTACTTATGTCTTGTATTTTGTGACTTAAATAACTTGTTAACATTGATCAAAATATACTAATGTGCACATCATTATCTTTCATAACATTTCTTCTCATGATTATTGGATTCTAATGCTTCATCTATACTACTCTTTATATAACAAAATGCACTAGATAACTTAGCATGATCTCTACAATATTTGGTATCTCTTAAACTTGAAATTAAGTAACATTGTAGTATTATCTCTTTTTGATATATTATTTCATGCTTGGTATCTTTATGTAAAACTTTGAGATTTCAAAAAGGTTAAAACATCTTTACATTTTGAACTTAAACTCATATTTATACTTATGATTTTTATGCTTACAACAAGAAGTTTCTTATAATCTTCCGCTTGCTTAAAACTCTTACTTATTTATTTGAAATCTCTTATATACTATGCTTAAACTCTTTATCATTTCATATATTACAAAAGCTCAATCATAATTTATAATTCCTAAGGAATGCTTCCGTACATCCCTTACCCCACCTTCTTTTGTTAATACCAAAAGGGGGTGATTAATTGTATAAATCTAGAGGAGAAATCTAGAAGATTAAGGGGAGACTAATTCCTATCATTTAGGGGGAGTAAAACATAAATTGCATTTATGTTTGGGGAGCATTAAGATGGGGGGAGTATGCACTATTCTCATACTTATCATATACTATAGTTGCACTTTTATCTCGCTTATCATATACTAAAAACACCATTGTTGATTTCTTGCTAAGAGGATTTGTTATTATCAAAAGGGGGAGATTGTTGGACTTGTATGTCACATCACTTTGTTTGAGAATAACAAATCCCATATTGTATTTGATATTACTTGTCGTGTGTTTATAGTGTGCAAGAACTATAGGTGCAATAGTACTCCACAGGTAGAAAGCAGCATGGAACCACATTTCTGAACATAAGCGCTACCGCCTGGCCTTAGCTCCAGCTCGTGCCACAATGCCATGACGCAATTGTTACATAATTGCCTCTACACGACCGCTATCACAGGCGCTAGGAGCTACTACAAGCATTAGCACTACCGCAGGCGCTAGTAGCTACCGTATGGCGCTATCTCCAGATCGTGAGCAATGCCACGCCGCGACGATTTCGTAACCTCTTCTACACGAACGCTGCCGTAGGCATTAGGAGCTAGCACAGGAGATATCAACAAGCTCTATAAATTGAAGCTTTCTCTCTCGTTTTGGCATATCATCCTAGAGAGAATTCCTGTGCCAAATTTTAAGAGCTGTTACTTGGCCGAAAAGTCTTCTCCCACTCAAAGCTAAAGAAGATTTTTGGAGAAGGAAGCCAACACGCTGCATCCAAAGAACAACCGCATAAACCTCGCTTATGCTATAGTGGTCCTTCATCATCAACTCCAGAAAATCTCATAGAGGGAGTTTTTATTTGTATTATTTCTTTATTGTGAATTCTTATAGGTAAATCGCCTTGTGTTGGTGATTAGTTCCTTGCGCGGCTTAGGAGTAATTTGCCGCGTGAGTTGGCGACTAGGTCTAGGTGATTAGATCTAGGGGGTGCTCAAGGACATATCCGGGGAAGGATTGGCTAGTGCGTCTTGAGGACATATCCGGGGAAGGATTGGCTAAAACCAACCAGTTCGTGGGGATATGAGTCGTTATAGAAAAGGAAAAATCATTTTCATTTGTGCGCATCCGATTTCTAGCGATATTGAAATCAAATTTATGTAAACACCTTTTCATATAACACAATCATGTATATATTCATGTTTACTTGATTTCTTTCATTTGGTGTAAATTATAAAATTGCAAATTGCATTAGTTTCATCTTTTAGCTAAATTGTTATTTTGCTCTCATTTACTCTAAAAACAATTTATTAAATTGCATAAATATTTACAAGTATTTTTATTCCCTTATTCACCCCCCCCCCCCCCCCCCTCTAAGGGCGCCTATCGATCCAACATGCTCGACTCTAATGCAGTATCTGATGTCGCAAACTATGCTCAATGTTGATAGATACTCTACATACACTACAACAAACTGCACTTATAGTAAGGACCTAAATCATTACAGTAAGTGCCAAAAATCGTTACAAAAACTCTTTGGTAACGAAAAAAACTTTAAGTAACGGTCCTCCTCTAAAGCTCGACGCTAAAAGTTCTTGTAACGAATGTATGCATGTCGTTACAAATAAATTAATTATAACAAACGATAATTTCTCACCAAAAAGAGATTCTTCCTCACAATAAATTGGTCACAATAAATATTATTTCGTTACGAATGTTTTTTCCTCACAAAAAAATAGTTACGATTAAAACTATTTCGTTACAAATGTTTTATGTTTTCCTCACTAAAAATAAATTAACTTCGTTACAGTAAAGTATAATAAACATTATTTTGTTACAATAGATTAAACAATAGTAACGAAAAAATCGTTACATTTGTTTTCCATTCTTCTTACTACAGCCAATTCATTTATATATCAAAAATATTCCATTTCTATTTTTTGTGTACCTGAGATTTTATTACAAATAATAATCTTAAAAACACACATATATTTAATATTTCGTAACAAGATCAACATGTATTTATTCACACCAAAAAGTATTACATAGTGTACAAGTTATTGTCATATCTTCTAAAATAATACAATATTACATTACAAGATCAACATGTTTCTAATAAATCTTCTATCATTTTTCGAAAAATGAATCGTCCATCAATTTCTGACTAATGAATCTTTCGTCACTTGCCGGTCAATGCTCGAGCACCCTACACATAAAAGAGAGCAATTAAGATCACCCTACAAATTAAAATATGTCTCAAATAATAACACCAAAATTGATAATTGTAGACATAGGTTTGCCATCATAACATAACTATGGAATACTTATAAGACACCATTGGTATTTGGAAGACTTATAGATAGAGAGTAGTAAACATTGGGGTAGTTAGAAAAAATTTTACCTGGAACAAAACTGATCTATGGAATCAAATGATAAACTAAAAGAAACAAAAAATCACTTCTATCCAAAAGTGAGTTGCAGCAAGGGGAAAACTACCCATAATTAGTTCTTTGCATTGGAAACTTTTTAAAGCAATACCTGGGTATATGCCCTTCAATCTTCATGCAATCATCGCAACAAAACTATTAGTGAGAAGAAACTCTGATTAGCCAAAAATTCCCTTGTCAAAATTGTAAAACATTAAAATTACAAAAAAAAACCTAATTATCTGACCCTGTACAAAGTGCTGAGATATATGCACTATACATATTGAAAATGGCAAGGTTGTTTTAGGCATAATAAAATTCTGCAAGGTTGTTGTTTTCATGCATTTCCTAACCATGGCAAATAATAAATTGGGAATTTTTAAGAAAAACTACATGCCCAACATGAAGAAATTATTCCACAACTAATAATGCTCAAAGTGTAACACCAAATCTAAATTATACCACAACATGAAGAAATTATACACTCATGAGTCCTACAGTTCCAGTAACATAGTAGCAGTATTGGTAAAGCTCAACAAAGCTCGCGTATGTGGATTTTGTCAGGTCCTGTCTCATTCCTTCAATCATGTCCTTGAATGGCTGCATAAAAAGTTACAAAAAAGGAAGTACATACATCAGAGGATCAAAGTCAATTATATATGTTTGTTTATACAATTTGCATTTTGATGTTACCTGAATATCAAAGGGAAATCTTGCTACTGTATCTGAAAGTGCAGCGTCAAACCTGTCATACGGTCGGCCTTCAAACAGATCATTCAACCTTTTCTCCCAACGGTTGAGAGCGGTCGGAGTTATGTGGGAAAAATTAGGTCCATCAACTAGCCCATCAGTTCTTCGACACCACATTGAGAATGCGGAGGAGGGTATAAACACCTTCAAATTTTGAAATCAGCATTTGATCATAACCATTGCTCCCGCATAGAACAAGAGTTACTGAATTATAAATTGCTCTTTAGTCATCTTGGAAATAGAACATGATTAGACTCATACAACTAATTTTGTTTTATTTCTAATAATTTAGTAACAAGAGTACTTTGATTGTTGCATTTAGTTATCTTATGTAATGACTGCAACATCAGTCAATCAAGAGTTAGAAAGAATGGAGTAGATTAAATTTTGTTATATCAAGTTTGTGATGTGGGCATTATATGATTAGGTGGAGGAATCTAGAGCCATCTTGAGGAATCAAAATGTGCAGAGGATTCGATTGGATCGGCACCCCATTCTTGAGGAATCAAAATAAAAACAACTTATTAAGCATATCAGTATAGAAGTAGATGGATTATTGTAGGCAAACATTGTAAGCATATCAGTATAAAAGTGGCTGAACTAATTCAGGTGGACTTAATTTGATAATTTTAACATGCCATATTGAAGCTTCAAATTACTTTTAAATTATAAAATATAACCCAGGACTCTGACACAACCCACATCACCAGTATATGGCATTCTAGAACATAGATCAGTAAACATTGACATGCCAAAAATAAAATATGCAAAATCAATGAGGTTCATCATTCATGGTTTTTTAGAACAATAGTGCATACCTTCCTTTGATTTTCAAACTGTGATGTCAGACGATTATTAAAATCTGCTACAATAGTGAGAATAGGATTCAATACATAAGTCAAAGCATAATTTAAAGATTAAATTTACAGCTTCAAATTTATTGTTGAAGAGAGCATCAAAAATTCTGGAATCGCCATATTTACAACTTTTGCATGTATCATCGGCATCTTACAATTGCTAGAAAATGGTAGCAGAAAATGCATGAATGAAGAGAACAAAGATAAAGGAGTCATCCAGACTGAGATTAGGACTTTCAATCCTTGAAGCAAGACAAGTAAAAACCTAATTAGAATGGAAGCTAGGATCACTGATCAGTTAAGAACACAGGTCATCTAAAGCTATCTTATGTTCAGAAAAATTCGACTCTAGTGGCGGAATACTTATAATATTTCTTAAGGTAGTACACACGAGAGATTCATGAATAAACATAATAGGGCAGTGAGCACCTAATGCTAGCAGCCTTATAGGTAAACTATCTTATGACAGATGTGTGTTGCTCTTAATTTTGCAGTTTACAGAATGGGAAATTGCAACATCATGATGGAATGTAGTTCTATGAAAATGGGAAGAAAAATAAGGCGAGGACTCTGACATGGGATCTTGATACAGAATCAAATGATCTAGATAAAATATAAGGTTGATCCCAGGAACTAGTGGATACAACATTTTTGAAGCATTGATCTACATCTAAAGCTTCATCAAGTAAAAAAAGATGAAAATAACCAATTAATTACCTCTTCTGATGTATATCCCTGTCCAGCATTTCCAGAACATATTCTTATAGATTTTTCGGGATGACCTTCAAGGCCTTTCGCTCCAACAAAGAACTGTCCTGAGTGAGCTTGTCCATCTTCTATTTTGGCAGCAGTATTAACAGTGGGTTTTTCCACTGTGTCTTTGACAAAAAATGAGGCAAAAAAGGAGCTATTGACATAATCTATGAAGAATATTGCAATCCCCAATAAGCCATACAATAGGTGTACCAGGAAAATTCCCTATGTTTATACTAATCGGCATGAAGGAAGATGGGCTACTGATTAGATTAGGTGTGGTTGTTGAGGATCCTCCATCAGCAGTGTTGCTGATCTTCGCAATGGCACCTTGCATCCATGCTTGCATTTGTGAGCTTCCACTATTCGTAGTAGCTCCATTTTGACTATCTGTTTACAGAAGCAGCTGTATCAGAGAATTAATGCAAGAAATAACATGAAACTAGGTGTCTTTATTATTGCTTGTCTTTGTCTTTATTATTGTTTGTCTTTGTCTCCAGCTCCGACCACTACTCCGGCCACCGCTCTGAGTAGGCCCGTAACACAAATTCAAGAGCATAGGTCATCTTCATGTTTTTGAAGAAATTATATTCTATTTATACAAAAGAGAACAAATGTGTTACTGGCAGCAATAATAATGCAGATCTAGATTTGGTGCTAGGCTTTAAAAATGAAATGATAAAAATTGTTTTATCATTATATACTTCAGTTAACCATAAAATTTATATTCTGAAAAAATTACAAGTCTACCTTATCTCCTTGCGATGGTTTTGATTGATCTCCCTGAGACGTTTTAGGCTATTCTGCGTCCTCTTGAAACTGAAATGCATAAGAGCTAATTTTTGGGCTTCCCCTCATTAGGAAGACATAAAAGACTGAGAAATGCATAATTTTACATTACATAGGATAAAGTTAATCTATTGAAAATACATACACAAAATCCCCTGCAGCAAAATTAGTTAGAAAAAAGGATTGATTCCCCCAAACTGAGAGCATAATTAAAAACGGAGCTCAAAAATACTTCGCCAACTATTTCTATATACATGGGAAAAACTTCCAAACTATATTAAAATGGATTGATTCCCCCAAACTATACATGGGATATCTTCCAAACTCTTCTCTGTGTCCGTCTCCACCAAGAGCGGCTCCTATTTTCTGCTTTGGACTGCTTCCATAGGCACGGTTATGACATCTTCCAGGTCAGGCTCCTCCTCTTCTCACTTCCTCTTCACTCCGCTTCTCTCCTCCCTTCACCTCTGCAAAACATCAACGCCCAACCTCCTCACCTACACAACATAGGGCATCCTCCATGGGAGGAGTCCATTTCTGCAAATCCTACTCAGGAAGGTCAGTTGTTGCTCTCCCTATCCCTCTCTTACAAGTAATCTGATGCCCTCCTGCTCCTCCTGCATCAGAAATTCACATCATGGGTCTTCCCCACCTCCCCTCCTCTTCCACTCCTCTCTCTCTCTCCTCCTCTCAATTTTCCCCTCAAATTAAACTGATTAATTCTCTGTATCATTTTCCTACAGAAATGTACTCAACTATTTTGCTGAATATTTTACACATCATTTTTTCATTAATGATCTTTGGTTGGGAATGAAAGTAAAAATATTAATATTCATACATATGTTTTGCAATTTAATCAACCATACTCCACTACTATGATCACTGCATGATAAGCACAACTATATAAGCACTTCAATATAAATCTAAAGCAGGTTACTCATAATTCAATCTCCGAAGCAGGATTGATTTCTACTAAGACGAATACTGTAAAATCTATTAATTATCATACATAAATCTCCTCCTTTATTTGTGATATGCATCTTCATCACCTTTAATTGACTCCCATACTTCCTTTTTAATATAAAACCACAAATAAATACATAAAGTACCAGCTTTATGACCCAGCAATTGCATAGACAATTAAGCACAGGACGCAAATTTTGCAAATAGAGCCTCTGCATTACGGAACAAAAGGAGGGGTTCATTTCATGATCCAGATTGAATCTTCTTTATCTAAGGGTGCAAAATATACTGTCTTCGTAGGAAAAAAAGATGAGATTACCCTACAAATGGAGAGGATCCCAATTCAAATAACATGCACCCAACTCGCACCACATGAAATCTTGAAGATCATTACAGCTAAAGGAAGATAATGGAAGAGCCAAAAATCTTGAATGATGCATCACATTACATTCAAATGAGCTCAAGTAATCATGAAATTAATATGCTCAACAAAAAATATTGATTCACCAAAACAAAAAAAAAATCATAGAATAGGAGAGGAAGTTATTCTTATCGGAACACTTTCTGAACAAAAAATGTCGATCCTCTATGAAGGCGAAGCAAGAGGATGCAAAGATCGGTTCTCGGTGGGAGGTGAGGCAACAAAATCGAAGAGAGGATGAGGGCAGATTGAGCGAGGTCTCTGTGGAGTGTGTTTTTGACTGGGTTCGCCCCTGCCCTAAATGCTACTGCTTGAAGATACTGGACAGAGGCACCAAAGATCTGGTTTGATGTGAAAATGGAGGAGAAGGAAGAAAATTTTTTGGGGGAGAAGATACCTAGTAGAGGCGCGCGATGGCTGTGTCGAAGAGGAGATGAGAAAGGGTTTTGAGAACGGAAATGGAGTAAAATGGGGAAAGGACACATCATTCACGGGATGGAGATCGCCTTGGGTGAGCGGGAAATGAAAATCCCCGTGGATAAAGGGTTTCTATTTGCCACAAAATAATTAAATCGCGGAAAATATTTCAATTTTTTGCTATGAAATAGTTTTTCATGGCTAATACATAAGTATTAGCCACGCTTCAGTCCTCCTTTGCTCTCAAGAGGAGTGGCGCCGATTCGCCGGAGGAAGAAGCACGTCGCAAGGGTTTCGAGGGTTCCTAGAGCACTGCCGGGATGGATTGATCAAAATTCGATATATGCCCGATGCATGGGGTCATATCAATGTGATATAATAATTTATTTTATTGGAATAAATTTTATTAAAAATTGTTTTATTGGAGGGAAATTTTTATTGGAGGGAAATTTCCCGCCAAAAATTTCATGCACAATATAATGAAATATTCTTTATTTTTTGCTCAAGCTCGAGAGATGGCTCGCGCGCCATCATGATCAAAAAAATCTGAGCTGAAGCTCGAGTAGTAATCGAGCTCCAGCTCAACAAACTCGAGCTCGACTAAAAATCGAGATTGAGCTCATTGAACTCGAGTTCGAGATTGAGCTCATTGAGCTCGAGCTCGACTCAAAATTGAGATTGTGCATATGTGTGTGTGTGTGTGTACATGTTGCATGGGGTCTGTGTCTGTGTCTGTGCGTAATCTATATTTGCTTGTACATGTGTGTGTCTGTATCTGTATGTATGTGTGTCTGTGTGTTTATGTGTATCTGCATGTGTCTGTGTCTGTGTGTGTCTTCGTTTGTGTGTGTTTGTGTGTGTGTACACAAATGTTTGTGTGTGTCTGTCTCTAGTGTTTGTGTGTGTGTCGTGGCATTATTGTGTGTACGTGTTTGTGTGTGTGTGTGTGTGTGTCTGTGACTGTGACTGTCTGTGTCTGTGTCTGTGTCTGCATCTGTGTCTGTGAGTGTCTGTGAGTGTCTGTGTACGTATATGTGTTGGTCCATGTGTCTGTGTTTGTGTCCATGTGTTTGTGTTTGTATGTGTCTGTGTCTGTGTATGTACGTATGTGTGTCAGTCCATGTGTCTGTGTATGTGTCCATGTATCTATACAAGTCTATGTCTGTGTTCATGTGTTTGTGTCTATGTGTCTATGTCTGTATGTACACGCGCTTGTATGTGACTGTGTATTTGGGTTATGTATGAGTGTTTGTCTGTCTGTGCATGTTTGTTTGTGCTTGTGTGTGTCTGTGTTTGCGTATCTATGTGTGTTAATTGTGTGTCTGTGTCTATGTGTGTTTGTGCGTGTTTGTGTCTTTGCTTGCGTGTCTATGCGTGTTTATGTTTGTGTTTGACTAAGTCCGTGTCTATGTCAGTCTGTATCTATGTCTGTGACTGTGTTTATGTTTGTGTGTCTGTGTTTGTATGTGTGTCTATGTGTGTATTTGTGTCCGGTGAGAAAATTAAATTAATATTCAATTATTTTATATTCAGTTGATCGAGCGCCTGAGAGCGGACGAAATTGAGCGGGGTAATTCTTACTATAAAAAATACATAAACGGATAAACCTTATTTAAAAATACATAAATCTTATTTAAAGCTCATTGTGCACTATCGGGTAATGTCGAGGCGGGGGTATTGTCGAGCGGGGAACATGGGCCTCATGTGCACTGTTAGTTGATCGAGCTCCTGGGAGCGGATAAAATTGAGCGGGGGTAATTCTTATTTAAAAAAACATAAATCTTATTTAAAAAGTAAATTTTATTTAACAACGCGTTGTATTTATGAATTGATTTGACATGTATTTATGAATTTCATTACACATTTATTTTTATTAAAGCACGTGTCATCCATCAATCAATATATATATATGACATATATTTTCATTAAAACGCTAGCTCCCGAGCAAAAAACGTGTGCGCTGACAAATTTATTTATGCTCCCGAGCAAAAAAGATAGAGCTAGTGCAATGCGCGCAACTGAAAAAAATGTGTGCTCGGGAAATAAAACATGCATCCGAGTGAAAAGCATGTGCTCGAGCGAAAATTGGGCGCTCGAAGGGTACAATTATTTCACCCCTGCGCACAATGAAAAAATATGCGTGCATGCGGGGCCAGTGCGCGATCGTTATTTTTATTCAAAAATTATATTATTATGTTTTAAATTATTTGATTTGTTTTGTGCAAAGTTTTATGGAGGGAAATTTCCCTCCATATATTTCATTAATGTGAGAGGGAAGGAAATAGACAAAACTAAATAAACTAGAGGAAGAGAACGGCGCGCGGCGACGGCCGAGAAAGAGAACGACGATGGCGGTGACCGTGGAAGAGAGAGGCAATGGCGGCGGCGACCGTCGAAGAGAGGGGAGACAACGGCGACGGCCATACATGAAAAACATTACTACAGCTCGCAAATGGATGTTTGTGTGTTTGGTTGTCCATGTCTGTGTGTGTGCATGTGTCTGTGTTTGAGCCCCGACACATGCAATACGCGCTAGCTCTCAAGCAAAAAAAGGAAAACTACACGCACGAGAGTGCATTTGCGTGCGCGCGAGAGTGCATTTGCGTGCACGCGGGTTCGTGCATGATTTTATTTTAATTCCAAAATTATATTAAAAAATTAATGTCATATTAATTTAGATTCATTTTTACATTTAATATATTTTTAATTTTTAGTTTTGTTTTGTTCAAAATTTTATGGAGGGAAATTTACACCATATATTTCATTCATTCATGTGAGAGAGAGATTGAGCTGCATGGGAGAGAGCCAGAAATACTTTTATAAAAAGTTAAAGATTTATAAAAAACCGTACGCGCAAAAATACATATCGCAATAGTACCACATGTCTGCGACAACCGCGCACTGATGTTTGCGAGCTGTAGGAGTACTATCATCGCGTTAGAGCACTATCGAGGCGGGGTACTATGACGCGCATACAAATTTTTTTTTTATCTTTTTCAAAAAAAAAAAATTCAAAACTTTGATAATAAAATAGTACAAAAATTGAAAATAAAATATGATATTTTTTGTAACAAAACTTTAATAATAAATAATTACCATTTGTAAGGACAATGTCTTTGTCACAAAAAACTTTCATGATGTGGTTACAATTGATACTTATTGTGAGAAAAGTTTTCTATTTGTAACGTAACATTAGTGTTGTTACAAATACTTACAGTTATAGTAACGAATTATTTAAGATTGTAACAAAATTTAAAATATTCGTTACAAAAAAGTACTTTTTTTTAACAACAACAAAAATTTGTTACTAAATATAACTATTAGTAGCAAACTGTGTTTTATTTATATTTCAGTCCTTACAATAGGTGCAGTTTGTTGTAGTGATATACCTCTTAGTGAGCTGTAGACACTAAAGTAATCTTCTTGTCTTCCAACATTCGGACCTACTCCATATCCATCAACTAGGATTCTAGATCATAAGTCCCTGCTCTCCTACTAAGTGCATCTGCAACAGGGTTCTCCTTCCCAGGGTGGTAATGCATGGTATAGTCGTAATCACTTAGAAACTCGATCCATCGCCGCTGTCTGATGTTCAGATCCTTCTAAGTATCCACACACTTCAAGTTCTTGTGTAACATCCCCATTCCCACTAGATAGCTAGGGTGGCTTTTGTCATTACTAGTGTCATGGCATAAGATTAAGTAAACCTAAGTGGCCTTAAGAACTAAGTGGTTAGGTGAAATGCCACCTGGTGTGCTAATAACAATTTTAAGCACTAGCCTAGATTAACCAAAGGAGCTTCAATCTATAATATAACATCTCTCTTAACTCCCTGATGCATGTTTGGTAAGTGCACCGGTTGCACAAGTAATGAAATGGGAGCAAGTCCCCGAGTATTGATCTCTCGAGGAGTGCAAGTAGGGTGTGTGGATTTCCTAATCAGAAAAATAACTACAAGTGTGATTTCGAACCAAACAGGGGTTTTGATTTGGGTTCCTAGGTTATCAACAAGAAATAAAATGAGGGTCGCAATCACCTCTTTGCCAAGCACTCTCTTATCTATTGCTAGGACGGCACTAGCACAGCACGCTGCAACACAAGATCTTAGAACAAGGCACACCACTTATTTAAAAACCACCAAAATAATCACACAAACATGATTATCATCTAGAGCAAAGTTAGGGTTTTTATACATCATGATAACATCTCAAAACACATTATCAATACTATAATAAGGAAAGGAGGGAGAAATACAACCGATCATACAAAGGCTTGCCGGGATTCGCGGCCGGACTCATGGGTTGTGAGTCGTTGTCCGAGCTCGGTCTACGGTTGATTTTTGGGGTACGGAAGGGATGTAAACTCCTTCTGTTGAGCCCGCCTTCTTCGTTGTTCTACGCTGGCAGCAATCTTGCCGAAACATCCCAAAACACAACACGTAATGACCAGAAACGGACCTTGAGAGCTGACAACAATGGCAGTGGCCAGAGACGAAGCTCTAACGAGAGTTTTACGAAGAGATGGTGGTGGGAGCTTCTCTCCCAAGGTGGAGCTCAGTTGAGGGCAAAGATGGAGCTCTCCCGCTCCTCCGGACGGCTCGCTAATGAAAAGGCCGAAAAATGGATGTTTAGGTCGGGCGATCCTGCGCACTTAAATAGAGGCGTTAATTTTAAGGAACGCACGGTCAAAACACACGACCGTGCATTTTGGGCCGTGCGATTTACAGAGATAAACAACGCCAAGAGCTACAGGAAGACCGTGCATTTTTGCTCACGCACGAGAAGTGCACTCGTGCGCAACCAAAAACACACAGGGTATGACAGACCACATATTTCGATGGTATTAAGGTATCTCGTGCATTTTCCTTCACGCACGCTAAATTCAATCGTGCGTTAAGGAAAAAGCATGACGAACATCATCACATAGAGCTCTGAATAAATCGCACGATCACATCAATCCTACGTTAACAATAATTGAACGGTCATGCAATATACCCAGACTGCAATGCTCAGCTCATGGGTTTGATCCACCTGCATTCAATCAAAATATAAGCTCTTACCACATAGAAAATCACATTGCCTCCTTAATACAAGCATGAACAGGCATGTGGAGACACCAAAAGCATACCCCCAACACAAAATGTGCAATTGCACACCCCGATGGACAAAAAGAGTGCACTACGTGTAAAATGATAACTAAAGTAAATATGAGCATTTTAACGCTAAAAGGGGAGTGCACAAGTTAGAAAACAAGCCTAGATGAGTCCGAAAAACCCTATATAACTGGGCTCATCACACCCCCAGACTTAACCGTTTGCGGATCCCGAGCAAACCATTCTATGAAAATGGGGAAAACAGCTAGCTAGCACAGAAATTGTGACACAGAATACCATGCGAAGTCGCACGCTCACGTGCACAGAAATACAGTAGAATAGATTTCTAATTATACAAGATAGTTTATATATTTCTACTATAGTAAATGTCTATTACTACTACTCAAAATGTGAATCACGGTGAATCGTTCGGTCATGCATAGGAAGAAAATAGACTGATTACTAAGATGTGCATTGCCAAGGATCGGGGTTCGGAACAGCCTCCACAAAAATCCATCAGTGTCGGTGACCATAATCTCACCCGATCGCACTCTCTCCACGACACTAGATCGTTTCACTGCACGAGTCAGTAGGACTTTAGGTATGATACGGGGCTTGGGATACGGTATGGTGTAAAATGATAAATGAGAAGGCTAACACCTAACCCAAATGAGCATATACAGAAAGCTACCCACGCACTACAAGACTTGTGAGTGCACCACACTCCCAGACATGGAACTCACAACATGGTGTGTGCACCGCTTACTCCCAACATAAATATGTTCAGAATTTTTCAATTTAACTTTTTAATACAAAAATTTTCTTTTCCTTTGTTTTCTTTTTCATTCTTCTTTTTATTTTTATTTTATTTTTCAGCAAATTTCCAATAAACAAAACCACAATTTCCACTATAAAAATCACCACAACAACACCCTAATAATGAAAATAAAATAAGACGAAAGCTCATATTTGGGTGTGCGACTAGGATTGGCTTTTAGGCTTTGGTGAGATAAAGGTTGTGTTGAATCAATAGGATGGGGTAGACACAAAGGGGTTAGAGAGGATATAATTAACGGCAGGGTACACAAGTTCAACCGGGCCAATAAGATGGCCTGCATCATGCTCGAGCATTAGAATCATCCTATACCAATGCTTCAAGAGTCTATTGGGGCAATTTCTTAGCCACCGAGAAAGGAAATCCTTTCTCCCGACTCGAGCAATACGAATCTAGCAATCGTCTACACTCATCCCTATGCTACCGTTTGATTCACAACAAATTCACCGAATCGAGTAGAGTAAACAACATTTACACCAATAGAAAAAATTAAACTAAGAGAATAAAGAGAAATCTACTCTTCACGGATTTCAATGCAAACCATGAGCACTCGACTAGGAGCACTACATGAGTCAAAATTTTATTCCACCACACAATCCTAAGCCAGCACAAAATTTTCCCAATCACACAAAAGAAATGAGTTAAACTCAGAAAGCACCTATGGCTATGTGTGCGCTCAAGTTGGTGTTAAGGTGTGCGGTGAAGATGAACAATACTAAATAAATGAAATAAATATTCTTCTAGCATGCATTGACATTGAGTGTGTGCAGTTGATAACAAATACAACAGCTCTCCCCCAGACTTAATCTAAACATTCCAATACAAGATATATAATAAAGACTAAAATAACAGCTTGGCGAAGAGAAGTTACCCAATGCTCAGAAGTGAGCATACCAGAAGATTGGTGTGTAAACCAAAACAAAGCCGCAGCATCCGCCAAATAAGATAATTGTCGTGCACCTGCAGGAAAGAGAGACTCCAAGCAAAACATATATAATACTCAACTAATTGCATATTAGCACAATAAAACAAAAAGATTTTGGTTGTCTCCCAGCAGCACTTTTCTTTACCGTCCTTAAGTTGGACTCAATACCTATATTAAGCAGTAGTAACTAGTGTTTTTAACCACAACAATACATCACAGTAAGAAAAACAGCAAATAAACCAAACCGAACAACACACAACAACAAAACTAACAACAGAGAAATAGAAGGGCAGCTTAAAGTCCGCACACCTCAGCTATATGCTGATTTGTGATGATCCTCCCCCGCTACATGAGAAAGAGAAGAGGTGAAAGATTTTGGGCCCAAGGGAGAGTTGTCTCCCCTGCCCCACGCCTCTTCCTTTGCATGCTGGAGGGCGAACCTGGGAGACCTATGCTCCAATCTTTCCCGCATTAATTTCTCCACAGAAGGCGATCGCCAACGAGCACCAGACGCTCGATCAGAAAAAGTTTTAGTGCCATCATTCTCAAATTGGGGCTTCATTTCCTCACCCCCTGTGTATGAAAGATCGGCCTATCACACCTGTTTTATAGTTTTATAGTCATTGCTCAAAATTAAATAGGTTTCTAATATTTCATCACTCGCCAAACAGGCAGTAGCAGCAACAACAATATCATTCTTCCACTCCCGTGGACTTTCACATCTCTCCACAACAGTGTCTACTTCAGTTTCTTCCATGATTTCATGAAAGTCTTTTCTCCTTTCGATACACTCTTCCCTGTACTCAATGATACTCGAACTATCATCAGATTTCAATAAACATGTATCACAGAATAAATTAGGCTCATCATTGGCCATAGTGCGCATGGGAAGGGATAGAGGGTGTTCAACCTTAGTTGATAAGGCTGCATGCCTTACGGTGAAATGCAGAATTACCCCACTCTCTTTCAGAAAGGGAGTACCCAAGATAGGGATAGAGTCATTCTCCATGGGTCCCAAGACCTGGAAGTTGGTGATGACATCCGTCCCATCCATACTAACGTGCATATTTTTTACCTCTCCTTCGGTCTCAACTACAACACCATTCGCCAGCACTAGCCATGCCCGCTCGTCTTTGTTCAAGTTCAAGTTCAATTTCTCCACATCATGCAGAGCACGAATGTTTCGAGATGATCCTGAGTCACGTAGTGCGGACATCTCAATATCATTAATTTTGCAGCCGACTACACATGTGTCCTTATGGCTACCATCCGCATCCGAGACGCTTTTTCCATGCTCCCGTGGATTTTTGTCAGTGTTACTCGGCAGAGCTCCCTGGGTGCGCTCGGAGATCACTTGGGCCAATTGGCCTAACCGTGTCTCTAATTTCCTCATGGAAGCAATTTGATTGGCCATATTAGTTTGGGCCAGATCAACGAACTTCTCCATCATTTATTCCAAAGCACTCTTCCTATGGGCCAGTGCAGGTTGCGTATAACTCGGGTGTGGTCGCCGCCAACTGGTGGCTTGAGCATCATATTGATGTTAGCCCCCTTGCCATCATTTGCCAGGAGTGTTTTGATTCCACGAAAAGTTTGGGAGATTTCTCACACCTGGGTTATAAGCATTATTAAACGACACCACCTGGTTGTGACTATTCAGAAAATTCACACTTTCATCATAAGAAAGGTCAGTAAATTGCCATCATTTGGGCCTGCTGAGTAGTCTCTCTCTGTGGTGTGATTGTATTCACCTCGAAATGTTTCCTAGCACCTATCGGTGCATTCCTTCTTGCAGTCCAATAGGTGCTATGCAAAGCCGTGTCACGGATGATCCTCAGCGCATCGTCTGGAGTTAGATTCATAATTGTTCCACCCTCAGTAGCGTCAATCATTGCCCTATAGTTAGGTTCAATTGCAAAGTAGAAGATTTCCACTATATTCCAGGGCTCACAACCGTATTGCGGGCATCTACGCAGCAGTTCCGCAAACCTCTCCCATGCTTCAGATAAAGACTCCTGATCCAGCTGTCTGAAAGTAGCGATCTCTCATTGGGCATTCATAATCTTGTCCACCTGGTGGAACTTTGCCAAGAACTTTGAAGAGAGGGCCTCCCAAGTTGCAGCGGTCCTAGAGGGGATAGTATGCATCCATGCATTAGCTTTATCCCTTAAAGAAAAAGGGAAAACCCTGAGCTTGACCACCTCATCCGTGAACCCAGCATAGCAGAAAGTACCGCAGATATCCGATAACTCTGCAAGGTGAAGATGGGGTCTTCACTCGATAGCCCAGAGAACTGTGTGTTATTCTGAATCATGTTTAGTATGGATGGCTTGATACCAAAGTGATTGTTGACGATATTTGGGCCAAACCCCAGATATACACTCCCCACAGTAGGAGTAGTGAAATCACGCATCGTCCGCACACGAGGGTGGACCACTTCCTCGTCATCAGGAATTCTTTCACCCCAGCCATTACCAGCTTCCCCCACACCCTCAACTCTTTCTCTTTCTCTCACAGCCATCTCATGCAGACGAGCTCTTCTAGCCCGTTCGGTCTCCAGACTAACACCAACAGGTTCATCTGGATTCTCTCCTTCCATAACATAAAAGAAACAAAACAATCGAAAGAAAACAACATGCTTACAACTATTCTCCTGGTAGAGAAAACCCATGACAGTTGTACTCCCCGGCAACGGCGCCAAAAACTTGATGCGCATTCGGCAAGTGCACCGGTCGCACAAGTAATAAAATGGGAGCATGTTCCCGAGTATAGATCTCTCGAGGAGTGCAAGTAGGGTGTATGGATTTCCTAATCCGATAAATAACTTCAAGTGCGATTTTGAACCAAACGAGGGTTTTGATTTGGGTTCCTAGGTTATCAACAAGAAATAAAACGAGGGTCGAAATCGACTCTTCGCCAAGCACGCTCCTAGCTATTGATAGGAAGACACTAGCACAACTCGCTGCAACACAAGATCTTAGAACAAGGCACTGTTGGAACATGGTCTTCCACATCTCCTAGGTTTGAGAATAACAAATCCTATGTGTATTTGATCTTGTGTGTTTAAGTGTGCAGGAAATCAAAGTCCACATGACTCATGGATGGTTGCCCCCAAAGTTGAGCAATCAAATCCAAATCTTCCACTAGCGCTGGCGGTAGCACTAGCGTAGGAGCTAGCTGTCGTTCGATGAACTGTTAGCGGCTAAGTCTATTCATCGAATGTTCTCAAGAACTCCCGACGAATATCGACGAACGCAGACAGAAGTAAAAAAGGCAGACTTGTGAAGGAAAGTGTGCGGCTAAGTCAATTCGTCGAATGTTCTCGAGAACTCCCGACGAATTCCGACGAATGAAAACAGAAGACAGTACTCCCACTAGCGCCGGCGGTAGCACTTACCGCCTGTCGCTAGCAATGATAGCGCAATTTTGGGAGCACATATGGAAGTAGATAGTGCCTGGCGTTAGCCGATAGCGCAGGCGGTAGCGACGCACACAGAAGGCAAGGGAGAATTGTTTCCTCGGATTGAAGATTCTGCCGCGCAAAACATGTCCTAATTTGGGATAGCGCCGACGGTAGCTGATAGCGCCGCCGATTGCGCAATGCAATAGAGGAAGGCGGCCGGCTTGCTTAAAATGAAGGATTCTCACGCGGAGAATATTTCCTAAACTGGGATAGCGCCGGCGGTAGCGATAGCGCAGGCGCTAGCTCCAAGGCTATAAAAATGACCCCTTGGCTCCGATTTCCCAAGCCTCTTGTGATCCAGAATTCTAGAGCTTCGTGCCATAATAGAGAGAGGAAGGTTCAGAGTTATACTCCTACAAATCCATAAAGAAAAAAGGAGATCCGTGGAGAAGATTTCAACACGCGTCATCATAGTGACGAAAGACCGCATCGACTACGATCATACTCTGCATCTTCGTCTACTTCTCCAAGTGATCCACATAGAGGGAGTTTTATATTATTGTCTTTTCATTTCATATCTTTTCTGTAATCGTTTAGTGAATTCGCCTCGTGTTGGCGACTAGGTCTGGGTAGGACTTAGGGCAGAAATTCTCCTCGTGTTGGCGACTAGGTCTCGGGTGTAGGTCTAGGGGGTGCTCGAGGCCATATCCGGGGAAGGGTTGGCTAGAGCGGCTTGAGGCCGTATCCGGGGAAGGTTCGGCTAAAGCCAACCGGTTCGTGGAGATACGAGTCAGTATAGAAAACAAAAAGAGTCTTGTTCTATTAGCTTTGATTTCTAGCTTCGATTAGAAATCAAGTTCTGTAATCATGCTTCTCAAGTTAATAAAATCATGTCTTTACTTTTACTTCACTTGATATGTCTTGATCTTCTTTAGTTTAATAATCAAAGCTTTTTCTAAAATATTCAAAATATATCAAAAGTTTTTAAAACCCTTATTCACCCCCCCCCCCCTCTAAGGGCGCCTACCGATCCAACAAGTGGTATCAGAGGTAGGTTATTCCAAATTGGCTTAACGACCGGGAATAATGGCGTCTCATGATCTCGCTTCTACTAGTGGGGTAAATTTTTATGAAGAAGAAAAATCTCTTAAACCACCGTTATTTGAAGGAAGAAATTATAAAGGATGGAAAATAGTAATGGAAAATTTTCTTAAACGTTTAAATGAAAAAGTTTGGAATATTACTATCAAAAAACCACCCAGCGTATTAAATAAGAACGAAATGGTTTTAAATGCAAAACCTATGAATAGTCTATTTTGTGCGTTAGATCATAATATTTCCAAACTCATTTACACTTTTCCTACTGCATACGAGATGTGGAATTTTCTTGAAATAACTTATGATTCTCCTTCTGCAGGTATGGAACAATTATAAGAATCGAAGAATATGCAAGCCTGCATAGGTATTCAAGAAATCTCCACACATGACGGATCCATGAAGTGCACATCAAATGGAAAAGAAGAAGTACTGTCTTCGGAAGAGGAGTGCCAAAAAGATTTAAAAGAAACAATATGTTCAAATCATGCCTCTCTCAAAAGCAATGTAGGGAAATCAAATCCCATCTTTTGTACTTCTATTTCTACATTACAAATGCTACAAATTACTAAGCGAAAAATTAAGAAATTGAAAATTGCAAATTGCAAATTGCGCTTAGAAAATAAAAGTTTAAAAGCAAAAGTTAAAATAGAATCAAATATTTCATCTAGTCTTACCCTTGTCTTTTTGAATGAAACTATTACACCTTGTTTAGAATTTGATAATTTAAAAGAAAAATACAAGGGACTTGAAAAAGAACTATTAATCGTAAAAGAACAAAATGAAAAATTATCTTTAGAAAACTCATCTTTGATAAATGATTGTGCTAAGTGTAAAGAATATAAAATTGAAATTAAATAAATGGATGAAACATTTGATGAATATAGAAACAACTATCAAGATCATATTGATTCAATTGTTTCCACTCTTAAAAATAGCACAATCACTTATAGTAAAGCTAGACATAATTTAAAGATTAAAAATGATGAATTAAAATCAAAAATCAACATGCTTATGAAAATTGTAAATACAAATTCACAATAACAAACTATATATAAAAACAAGTTGAATATGAATATGAACATCTTAACCAAGTCTAATAATGGGAGCAAGAATCACAAAGTGTTTGTAAATCAAAATCACCATTACTTGCAAAATCATGTTTCTCCCAACTCAAAATTAAAATTGCCCAAATTTCCTATGAACAATACTTTTAATAATCATTACAATCATAATCATCAATATAAAGATTATCATAATGGAAATTTGAAAACTAAAAATAATGTTAAACCAAGATTTGAATGGAGACCCAAAGTTAAAGATGAAACACAAACTCCACTTAAAAGGGCTCATTCACTTCCATCTCCCCAAAAGCAAACACGATGTATTTGGGTACCCAAAGGAACCGTCACATCCGGTCCTCTTTGGATACCTAAATATCCTATTCATTAGTATCCAATCATTTGCATGAAGTAGAAATCAACTCAAAATAAAATATCAATTCTCTACTTCATGATATGCTTAATTTCTTTTTGCTTTTTGCTTTTTATTTTTCTTTGAGCCATCATGATATGATCACTTTATATAACTTGTGATATGACTCTCACATATTAAACCAAAATTCATAAACAAATCAAATTGAATAAAAAGTCATATCATCTCTCAAAATGATCTACTTATCTTTTTATTTCTATCCTTCTAAATCCATTTCCTAAAAGTCTTACAAAATTTGAAAAACTAAATTTGTTATATGATATTATTAAGAATAAATGAAATAAGTGTCAAAATGGATTTAAAAGGTGTATCTTAGGGGTATTAGGCTAAATTTATAAAATGCGCAAGTTTTGCTTAGGAAGTTAATATATTTTCGTCATTTTCAATTACCCCAAGTATGTTTAATCATAATCATGTTTAAATCGGAATTGAAAAATTGCATGAATATTACTTCACTTATTTATGATCATTTCACTCATGCGTATGTTGTGCAAAACTCAATAATTAAGGTTTAATAAATATGAAACTCTAATGAAGATGAAACTCAAATACTAATTTTAACTTCCGCAACTTTTTGCGATTTCTTCTCGTCTCATCACTTCATTAGACAGGCCTTACATTGTAAAAACATAATTAAGAAAAATCGGAAGCAGAATCGAAGAAAATCAAGGCTATACGATCAAAATAAGCACTCTCTGTGAGATAACGCAGGCGCTAAGACCTAACGCCGGCGCTAGCCCAAGTCTCTGATTTTCTATAAATTTAAAATTCTGAAAAATCAACAAAAATATATGTATTTGCTTAATATTCAAAAACTAAAGAGAAATTTTACAAAACTCTTCAAAATAAACATATTTTCTCATATTCACTATTCACCTTACAACGTGTCTATATAATAATTTGAAAAGGTTGAATATGAATTTTCTTTAAAAATTCCTCATGTACATTATCATGAATAATTAACTACGAGCTCTTAATCACTATGAATTAATATTAATGATCATATATAATAGTCATGCAAAATCATATGATCTTCTAAAGTCAAACATCAAATATAACTACAAAAGATTTTAGTCCTTCGAAACATATAGTCTGTGATCATGATTACTATATGAATCTATTATGTGTTGCATAGACCATAGAATCAATTCTATATCCATATGAATAAATAAATTAGAATCATCACGTTATTTTATGTCTAAAACTTGAATCTCTCTTGTTACATACATGCAACATTGTATCAACAAACCTTGGTATAACATTAATCTCAAACTTATCATACTAACATTGTCGACTAAAGAATATTTCTGTCTATGTTAGGCTTTATATGTTTACCAAGACATACAGGCTGGGTATTTTCATCTAGGGCTTATTCAAGATATTCATGTGCATGAACATTATGGTTAATCACTAAAATCATGCATATTTGATTTGTTCATTAATGTCATCTCATTCAAAGTTTAGTTGGTAAGGTCATATACAAAATCGCTAATGTTTCATGAAATTTGCACTATCTAGACATTTCCTAAAAATCTGAAATTTCAGCATGAAACTACTATTATGACACTTAATCAAGATCAGCAATTAAAAATTTCAACATCATCAAAAATTGGGTACTATTTCCCGCGCTAGCGCTAACGCCGGCGCTAGTGCACCTATGTGTTTTTTTGTAATTTTAAAATTTTGAAAAATCCCTAAAAATATATTAATCTGTGTACTATTCAATTCTGCACTTTTGCTTTTATTACATTTTTGAAAAATCAAATACAAAAATACAAAAGCCAAATTACAAAAAAATATGTTTTGCCCTTTTTGTTTTTTTGTTATTTGTTTAAACTCTACTTCTAAAAGCAAAAATCAAATACAAAAATATAAAACAAAAAATATCAAAATTTATTATTTTGAACTTAACTTTTCTATTTTACATGTATCTTTCGAAAGGGTGATTTGGGCTATCATCCCATCATATCACCTAGTACCAGGCGAACCTCTCACAAGGTAGTCCTCGGGAAGTCCAAGATCAATCTTATGAGTTCAAACTTTAAATTATCAAAAATACTGTATGGACATCATTGAAAAAATCAAGCATGATTTAATCTATTATTTAGAACTTCTATAATGTTGCGATTTATCTTTTCAAACTACTTTGAACATTGTTTTCATCATGCTTTGATACATCTATTAATATGTGCATCAATTATATTGAAAGTGGTGTAGAACTAAGCTTAGCATGCCTCTAAGTATGAGTAAATGTTTTATGTTTGATAATGATCTTTATTCACTCACTTATTTTGGCATTGTCTACATTTGTGTTTAATCTAAGAATGCTTGTGTATGTTTTGTATTAGTACAATGAATTAAAATTGCACAAGTATCTTACCTACACTCCTTTATTTGCACTTTTAAAAATTAAGAAAAGTGGTTATCTTTCTTATAAATTATATTTTTTTGCAAAACAAGTGTATTCGGAGAACTTTGTACAAAACAAAATCATAAAATAAAGTGACAAAGATAACTCCACCAAGCACTACTTGAACCTCCTGATAAGTCTTAATAAGCGTTGTGAGGTTGAGCACCTTGTAAAGAATAGTAAAGTATCTTGTGCAAACCATAACTTTCTTTCAAAATAAAAACCACTTATTCTTAAGTACACGGGATCACAATAAAAAAATCAATATTGAAGAACAAAATTATGTGATCCCCCAAGCACTACTTTGCACCCTGATAAGTCTTAATGAGCATTGTGAGTGCAAAGCACCTTGGTTGTTGTACATTTTTTTGTGCATTGAAGTGAGTGTAAGTAAAATTATTTGTGTTTTATTGTGCTCCTTACTTTACATATTACTTGTATTTTTGATTAAAACATTTGTTTACTCTATTCAAAATACACTTTTGTGCACATCATTATCTTCCATAACACTTCTTCTCATGAGTATTGGATCCTAAGGCAAATTCTATACTACTCTTTATTTATGAAATGCACTAGATAACCTAACATGCAATATACAATGTTTGGTATGATTTGAAATTATGAATTAAAATAACATTGTAGTAATGTTTTTGATAATATTATTTCATGCTTGGTTACATTATTAAAGATTTTAATTGAACAATGATTTACAAAAACATCTTCTTTATGAAATTTAACTCATATATCTTTTTATGGATCACATTACAATAAGATGTTTCTTGTATTTCTATAAGTCTTGAAATTATATGGTTAAAACGCTTAAATGTTTCCAATAATTATTATCCATGACTTCATATCTCACCATAGCTGTTGCGTAGGGGTGTAGACATTAGATAACCTTATCTCTAGTCATGTCTTGTCCTTAACCGGGGAGGGTTCCAGTGGGGCCTTGCGAGGCAATGGGGGAAAGAGTGTTAGGTTGAGTTTTGTCTAGTGTTTGCATATGGGACTAACACCCCAACTTACGGCATGTTTGCAGCTCCTCATGCCCATCCGTCACTTAGTACGGGGCTAGGGTGTAGCCATATTGTCTGGGTAGTTTAGTTACTTGGAAATCATTACATTTTGGTTATACTACAAACTCTGATTTATGAAAATGTTATAATACTCAAACTCTGATCTATTTAAATGAAAAGTATTCTAAAACTCCTTATCATTTCCTTCTCTACAAGCTCGATCATGCTTTTATCTTCTTATAAACTTTTTAGTAGTGTCTCCTTTCCCGCTTTTGCTAATAACAAAAGGGGGAGAACTAACATGATAAATATTAATCTACTATCAAACTATAATGCTTAATTAAGATGATAGCTTACATATTAGGAGAGCATTCACTTAGGGGGAGCATATATTTAGGGGGAGCAATTCTAAATGCTAAAATCGATAATTATCTTAAGTCATCACTCTCACACACACTCAAATATAGTTTCATCATGCTTATTCATTAATGCTCTGATTTATCATTAATGGATTTGTTATTATCAAAAGGGGGAGTTTGTTGGAACATGGTCTTCCGCATCTCCTAGGTTTGAGAATAACAAATCCTATGTGTATTTGTTCTTGTGCGTTTAAGTGTGCAGGAAATCAAAGTCCACATGACTCATGGATGGTTGCCCCCAAAGTTGAGCCATCAAATCCAAATCTTCCACTAGCGCTGGCGGTAGCACTAGCGCAGGCGCTAGCTGTCGTTCGACGAACTGTTAGCGGCTAAGTCTATTCGTCCAATGTTCTCATGAACTCCCGATGAATATCGACGAACGCAGACAGAAGTAAAAAAGGCAGACTTGTGAAGGAAAGTGTGCGGCTAAGTCAATTCGTTGAATGTTCTCGAGAACTCCGGACGAATTCCGACGAATGAAAACAGAAGACAGTACTCCCAATAGCACCGGCGGTAGCACTTACCGCTTGGCGCTAGCGATGATAGCGCAATTCTGGGAGCACATATGGAAGGAGATAGCGCCTGGCGTTAGCCGATATCGTAGGCTGTAGCAACGCACACAGAAGGCAAGGGAGAATTGTTTCATCGGATTGAAGATTCTGCCGCGCAAAACATGTCCTAATTTGGGATAGCGCCGGTGGTAGCTGATAGCGCCGGCGATAGCGCAAAGCAATAGAGGAAGGCGGCCGGCTTGCTTAAAATGAAGGATTCTCACGCGGAGAATATTTCCTAAACTAGGATAGCGCCGGCGGTAGCGATAGCGCAGGCGCTAGCTCCAAGGCTATAAAATGACCCCTTGGCTCTGATTTCCCAAGCCTCTTGTGATCCAGAATTCCAGAGCTTCGTGCCACAACAGAGAGAGGAAGGTTCAGAGATATACTCCCACAAATCCATAAAGACAAAAGGAGATCCGTGGAGAAGATTTCAACACGCGTCATCATCCCGACGAAAGACCGCATCGACTACGATCATACTCTGCATCTTCGTCTACTTCTCGAAGAGATCCACATAGAGGGAGTTTTATATTATTGTCTTTTCATTTCATATCTTTTCTGTAATCGTTTAGTGAATTTGCCTCGTGTTGGCGACTAGGTCTGGGTAGGACTTAGGGCAGAAATTCGCCTCGTGTTGGCGACTAGGTCTCGGGTGTAGGTCTAGGGGGTGCTCGAGGCCATATCCGGGGAAGAGTTGGCTAGAGCAGCTTGAGGACGTATCCGTGGAAGGATCGGCTAAAGCCAACCGGTTCGTGGGGATACGAGTCGGTATAGAAAACAAAAAGAGTCTTTTTCTATTATTTTTTATTTCTAGCTTCGATAAGAAATAAAGTTCTGTAATCATGCTTCTCAAGTTAATAAAATCATGTCTTTACTTTTACTTCACTTGATATGTCTTGATCTTCTTTAGTTTAATAATCAAAGCTTTTTCTAAAATATTCAAAATATATCAAAAGTTTTTAAAACCCTTATTCACCCCCCCCCCCCTCTAAGGGCGCCTACTGATCCAACAGGCACACCACTTATATTAAAACAAATAAAATAATCACACAAACATGATTATCATCTGGAGCAAAGTTAGGGTTTTTATACATCATGACAACATCTCAAAACAAATTATCAATACAACAATAAGGAAAGGAGGGAGAAATACAACCGAGCATACGAAGGCTTGTCTGGATTCGCGGTCGGACTCAAGGGTTGTCAGTCCTTGTCTGAGCTCTGTCCACAGTTGACGTCCGAGGTTCGGAAGGGCTGTAAACTCCATCTATTGAGCGCATCTTCTTCATTGTTCTATTCTGGCAGCAATCTTGTCGGAAACTTCCCAAAACGCAGCACGTAATGACCAGAAATGGAGCTTGAGAGTTGGAAACTGCTCCTCCGGACGGCTCGCCAATGAGAAGGCCGAAAAAACAGATGATTAGGTCGGAGGATCCTCGCACTTAAATAGAGGCATTAATTTTATGGAACACATGATCAAAATGCACGACCGTGCATTTTGGGTCGTGCGATTTATACAGATAAACAACGTCTGGAGCTACAGGAAGGTCATGCATTTTGCTCACGCATGAGCAATGCACTCGTGCGCGACCAAAAATGCACGGGGTATGACAAACCAAATATTTCGATGGTAATCAGGTACATCATGCATTTTCCTTCACGCACAATTGAATTCAATCGTGCGTTAAGGAAAACACACGATGAACATCATCACATAGAGCTCTGAATAAATCGTATGATCACATCAATCATTCATTAACAGTAATTGCACGGTCGTGTGATTTACCAGACAGCCATGCTCAGCTCATGGGTTTGATCCACATGCATTCAATCAAAATATAATCTCCTACCACATAGTAAATCACATAGCATCCACAATACAGGCATAAACAGGTATGGGGAGCCCCCAAAGGCATACCACCAACACAGAATGCGCAATTGCACACCCCGATAGGCGAAAAGAGTGCACTACATGTAAAATGATAACTAAAGTAAATATGAGCATTTTAACGCTAAAAGGGGTGTGCATGAGTTAGAAAATAAGCCTAGATGAGTCCAAAAAACCCTATATAACTGGGACTCTTCACTCCCTAACCCTAAAAGGGGATTAAATTGACTAGAAACCATATGAATTGGTCATCCAAATTAGGCAATTGACCAAAGTCAACTCTAGCTCAAAATGGTCCAACATGCTTTAAATTGTTTCAATCAGACTTCAAAGGAACAAATTGATTTCACCAATACTCTCCTAACCACTAAGGGATACCATTAGGTCAATAATAATCAAGGGGGCTCAATCAATTTCTTCAAATTGACCAAAGTCTACCAAAACCTAATTTGGTCAAACCTCTTTGATTCAAGGTTCCATAACTATCAAATAAACCAATTGACCTCACCCAAGTATTCTTAACATCTAAGGGAGCTCAATTGGTCACTAATAAACCAATGGGCCTAGCCAAATCCATGAATTGGGCCAAAATCACCATTGGGCCCACTTAGCCCATGTTAGCCTAAATAGGTCAAATGGACCCTGATTTACCTTACTTAGCCACATTTCACCCTAAGTGGTGTCCTTTGACTCATTGACATCAATGTGGGTCAACCACATTGACTATACTAACTTAGGGTCAACCATAACCCATGTAGACCCAATTTGACTTCTTTATGTCAAGTGAATCTAAAAAAACTTCATATGGGTTAAAGCCTCATTTAGAGGCCAATTCTATAGCCCAGGGCAAATATACCCTTAATGCCCTAAAAAAACCCACATGCAATGGCTTGGAAGGGTAAAATTGGAGTTTTTCCCTAATTTGGGAAGAAGACAACCATGATATCATGGGGGAAGCTCCACATGGCCGAGTTATCCCTCTCAAGGCCCTTACTCTACTGCGCCAGTAAATTCCCAGCCAGAATCCATCCTTGGGGAGTGCCAATTGGCAGCAAGGAGGAAATTCCAAGGTCATGGCCGGCCACCTTTAATGGGAACTTCTTGAAGAGCCTTCCCCTCCAAAAATTGATCGCTCCAATAGCTTCAGAAGGTGGAAAGGAGTTGCAATGGAGCTTTGAAGTGAATAATTTGATTGAGAATTGAGAGATCGGCATGGGAGCTCAAGCACGGGGATCAGCCATGGTAATTCCGCGAAGTCCACCATCAAGCACAATTAAGGTCAGATTCCTTCTCCCCTCCACTCGTGCTAGAGTTCTTCTTCTTCCTTTTTAAAATTGTTGTGAAATGGGGGATTCACCATTCCATTTCCAATGTTCCTTAATGTACAAAATGAAAATAGCGGGGGAGCACATCCAGCCAAATGGACACCACCATTCGACAACAAAATATTGTTCGGAGGTGGTGGCAGAAGGGATTGGCCGGAAACAACTTGTGGTGGCCGGATTTTTGAGTTAAAATAGCTTCAGGAAGAGGCAATCACGTATGTAGGCTGGAGAAAGAGGATATAATCACAGCCATCCGATCTGGGGTGACTTGATAAATGTAGACCACTACTATATATTATAATGTTATGACAAGATTTTTGCGTAATCTTTAATTTATTCTAGAAAATACTTAGATGCAAAATCAGAAATAGTGCCTAACATGAACAATGAAGCTCTATGTCTCTACTATTTTTAGAAATTGAATTCACTCAATTTGGAGCAGCATAGCCTCCTCAACACCAGTTTTGGTGGGTTGTGTACATCGAGTGCCTTAGGCACCGATTAATTAATTTAAGGAGTTTAACTCAAAATAGGCTGAAATTTGGGCCATGCATGAGTGATGCCCAAATACATACCCTGCCCAAAAATGGGAATTTTTGGGAAAACGTTTGCTATAGTTTTTATAATAAGTTCATAATTCATGCATAAGTAAATTAGGTGAGTATACGAACCTTAAAGATCCCAAATTTTTGGTGGGGTTCTCATTATGTTATGATATGCCTCTGGTAAAATTTCCACAGTTTGCACATGTGCATGTTTGGGAAATACCACATGCAAGTAGGAGTGGTGTATGGAGAATGATGTGCATATATCACCAAAGTTGAATTTGGACTTCTACAACTCCAAATAGGCTAAAATTTTGGACATGCATGAGTTTTGGCCAAATACACACCCAACACAAAATGGGAATTTTTTGAAGAGATTTTTCTAAAGTTTATGGTATAATTTAATTGTTTATGCATGATCAAATTAAGTGGGTCTATGAACCCTAAGGAACCCAAATCTTTTGTGGGGAACTTATTATGTCACGATATGTCTCTGGTAGAAGTTCCAAAAAAATTGGACATGTGCTGGTTCGGGAAATACCCCATACATGTAAGAGTGGTGTATAGGAGAATGGTGTGCACTTAACACCAAAGTTGAATTTGGTGAATTTCTCACAAGTGACTTGATACATGGTAGTGAGATTTTATACATGAATGTGACATGCGAAATTGTACCACCTTCAGAAAGGTTGGGATTTTTGGTCTTATAATTTCTATATATTTTAATATTTCTTTATATGTCACATTTTTTATTATGTAAATTATTAGTGGCCAAATCATCTAGGAAAAATACATAACTCTGCCCTAGGCATTATTAGGACTTAAAACACTAGTGGAATTTAATTGGGGAATTTTGAGTACCATTTACTCTACTAAATTAATTCATCGGGATTTTACACCATGTGAATTAATGAAATAATCCTTGCTGAAATTTTCTAGAAAATTCCAAAATTTTTACTATACATATGATTTATTCTTATCTGTCAATGTGAATTTATTTGGAATTTTTTAGAGCAACATTTTTCATAGTTCATGTACAATTGTTGATTAATCACTATTATGAGATTTTGGCTAATTAGAGTCTTTGTATTTCTGGAAAATGATAAAACTTTGTAGGAGTTCATTTTAGAGCATTATAAAGCCCTGAGAATTTACTTATAATTTTTAGTTGATTTAATCTAGGTGAACTCCTTAAAATGAAATTTTGGGCAATATTTAGTAGAATTTGTTTAAAAGACCAAATCTGTCTGGAAAACGATAAAAATTTGTAGACATTCATTTGGGATCATTATTAAACCCTTGAAATTTTCTTGCAATTTTTAGTTGAAATAAATATGGTGATACTTTGTAAATGTTGTTTAGGCCTAATTTTTGAATTGAATTATTATTGGCAGAAGATAAAATAGAAAAATTACCAAATGATAAAAATGTGCATTTTAACCCAGTTGAACCACTGAAAAAATTTGTAGTAAATAAAATCATGAAAAAACCATACTTCACATGGAAATTGGAAGCCAACAATTAATTACGGAAGGATAAATAATTAAGCCCTTAATAGAAAATGCACAAGATTGATCATGACGACAATACTTGACATGTAGAGCTTCAGGAATAAATTTTGAGTCTTATGAACATAATTCTCATTTACACCTCATAAGGGTCTCCGATTACACTCATAGTCTTGTTGGTTGGCAGATATCAATTCTGCAATTAGTGATTTGGGCATCCTTTTGTCATCATACACAACTCCAACAACCTTAGAACTGTCATGTACCACATAGGAGGTGGGTAGGTCAGTTCATTTTAGATATAGTCCCAGTTAAGTTTGGTGTGCGGCTAGAGAAATGCTTAAGGTTGAACTATTAAGTCTAGAAAGAGGAGTGAGACGATATGAGCCACCAACATCAATATGGAATATTAAGCTTCTGGGATTAGTCCTAGAGTGTGACCAAGTGGAGATAAGCTGAGAAGATATCTATCATCAAATAACATGCAGCGTTAAGGTTCAATTGAAGGTCAACGCTCCCCTAAATAACTTGAAAGTGCACAGTGTGCCTCTGAGAATTCTCTAGAGGGGGGGGGGTGAATAGAGATTTAAATTTATTTTTATTCTCTTTAGGCAAGTACAATAAAATCTAAGTATTATGCTTCACCAAGATAAGTCCCAGAATAAATAACTGCAGTTAAGTGATGAAAGAAAAAGCAGTAAATGAAATTTAAGCTATGAGGGACAGCACAAAAAATTGACAATCCAGAAGACACAAAATTTTTATAGAGGTTCCCCAAAATGTGGGTACTCCCCTCTTATACCACCTAGTAGGGATGCACCAATGTGCATAAGTCTTTTGGTAAGGAGATTCTTAGAACCATTAATCTTTTGACAAGGAGATCATGAACCATCAGATATTTTGATAAGGAGATCTTGAACCACCAGATCTTTTGATAAGAAGATCTTGAACCACCAGATCTTTTGATAAGGAAATCTTGAACCACTAAATCCTTTGAAGTGGGATTAACAAAAATTTTTTACATATGGGAAGGAGAAAGAAGAAGGGGAAGGGTGTAGGAATTCTGTTTTCAGAATTCTTATGATGGGTGTATGAAAAACAACTTCTTGTATCTTTTCACGGGATCTGCTCTTGATGAACTTCTGCTTATGATGGTGATGATTGTTAGAAGCTATGATGGTCAGATCCTTCTTTCTTCTTTCTAATTGAGCTTTGTCTGCTATAAGATTGTGTTGATGAGCAGCCTTGTTCTGTACTATTCTTCGAGAGAAGAAGTGCAACAGATATTCCTTCTCTATGTTTTCTTTTGTTAGGGTTTCTGTGAGAGGAAGAAGAGCCGCACAATAGAACCGTATGTTGTTTGTGATGAATGCTCTACCTTTCTCTTTCTTCGTTTGCCTTTTATTGTCCCTGTTCAATTTTTGAATTTGTTTCCTTTTCTTGTAGGACCTGAAAAGATATTTTTGTCTGGACATTTACTTCTTTTTTCCTTCTTTAATTCCTGACCCGTCCACCAACATAATGCTTGTTTCCAAGAAAGCTTTTCTCTGCCCTCTGTTAATTCTTCATTACTTTTGAGGTAATTAAGGTGCCGTTGGAGAATGGTCTTGAGAGAGGTGGGCCATGAGAGAGGGTCTAAAATGACAGCTGAAAATGTTTCCCTTTTCATACTATATTTGAC
The DNA here is from genome assembly GCA_033032865.1 of Dactylorhiza incarnata. Taxonomy (NCBI): domain Eukaryota; kingdom Viridiplantae; phylum Streptophyta; class Magnoliopsida; order Asparagales; family Orchidaceae; genus Dactylorhiza; species Dactylorhiza incarnata. The sequence continues at coordinate 18,681,344 of JAWHQI010000019.1, read as the reverse complement.
ATAGCGTCGAGTTCTCTCCCTCTCTTATCGACGCACCTTTGATTTCTTGTAGGAGCAGTTTCGAATTCAACCTTGCTCTGATTGAACTCTGTTAGTCGACATTGTGTGGATACCCAATCGACGTAACTGCCGAGTTGATGGCATGTCTCTGAACTTCATTATCTGCGTGGAGATGAAGTCGACGTTGCGTCGACTTTGAATGGCTTCAACAGATATTTCCTTCTGCGTCGAGTTGAAGTAGAAACTGCGTCAATTTCCTTAAGTGCTCCGACAGGGCCATGGCCTCTGCGTCAATGTCTATTCGACGTACCATCAACTTGGAATACTTCGATAGAAGGGTGAACTACTTGGAATTCTAGTTAGAGTAGCGTCGACAAAATCTTGACGGTGCGTCTAATTCTATTCGACGCAAGTGTTTACTTTGCCCAAATTTTGCTTCTCTTGGCTTGGTCTTAACATATTAGGTTGAGTGTGATATCCTAAGACATCTAATGACTAGATTACCCTCACTATACAATGAGTAATTTATTCCTAAGAGATAAAAACACTTTTAGGTAATTTGTTAAATTAAATCAAAGGATTTTTCCCAACAATCTCCCCCTATTTATCTTAACAAATTGTACAATTTGAATAAAGTGTTTTTACACATTCCTTTGCATAAACAAAAAATACATACATAACAACTTAAGTATAAGGAAAGAAAAGAAATGACATATTGAAATTACAATCCATTTCATTCAATTGTATATAGATCACCATAGTTGCAATTTAGGAATTGTAGGAGATTGTAAAGTACCTGAGCCTCATTGCCCCTTGTTAGGGGTTTTTCTTTTCCTTGAAAACACCTTTACCTTCCTTGGAGCAATGTTAAGAGGCTCATCATCTTCTGTAGTAGCATTCCTGGGAAGCTCCCCCTAAGAGTTAGCATTCACTTCAGCTTCCTGGGTAGCTTCAACAGCTATCTTGGCTACCTCATCCAGCAGATTGTCATTATGAGGCACCTCCTGATCAGCTGCTGTACTTACAACTTCCAATTCTATATCCAAATTTCTTTGAACATCTGGAGCAAGCTCCCCCTGAACTATTGCATCTATTTTCTCATCATTTAATTTTTCTGGGAACTCCCCCTGATCTGCAGGCTCCCCCTGGATCTGTCCTTGTTAGATTATTGTAGCTTTGTCAGGACCTTGAGCATCACCTACACCCTGTTCACTCAAATCTAGAATAGGTCTTTCTTCCTCCAATATGTTCTCCCCCTTCTTAAACTTGCTGGGCAGAGAGGTTAAGAATTTCTTTGTGACCATAGTGGAAGATATAAAATCTTTGAGACTCTGAAAAGATCTTTTAAAACTTAATAACTCACACTCCATTTGTGAGTATTTTCTGTCAAACATTCTATCCTGAGAGGCCACCTAGTCTGCAAAAGTGGAGGAGGCTATGGCCACAACTTTGGAAATGATCTACTCAAGATCAATTGGTGGAGTATGAGATGCAGGAGGAGGTAATGGATTAAGGTCTTCTTGGATAGGGGATAGAGGATGGTAAAAGTATGGTGAAAAGTGTATTAATGGTGGTGGAGGTGGAGCAAACTGATAATCTGGAATAACTGTGGATGGTAATTGATGATGGATCTGCTGCTATTGTTGTTGCTATTGTTGTTGGGGAGAATGTTGGGCTGAAGTATCATCCTGATGGAAATCTGGAATTTGCCTCTCAGTATCGTGTAGAGGAAGTGAAGTTGGAGCTTAACCAGGCTTTAAAATTTGCCTAGTCCACTTAGAGAATATTCTAATATTTATTCTCTTCCCTGGTTGAATTGGCACACCCTTTGACTTACACACACTGAGATAGTGGTGAAGCAGTATCTGACTCATGATTCTCATAAAAAGCATTTTCCTTATGAGCATACTTATGCCCAATCATTCTTTAGAGGCATTTCACCCAATTAATCCTCTTCTTTAGAACTAGAGCTCCCATTATCTTAAGTTGTTGCTTTGGAACAGAGCAGAACTTTCCCTACAATATCTACAAGGAATATGTATTCTTCCCCAAGGTCAATCTTCTTCAGATTGATGGTTTGTCCTTATCGAACAGCATAATCTCCAGTGCCCTCTTGGTCTCGTCCCCTGATAATTCTCCTGAATCATTTCCTGGAAGAAAATCTTAGGTTTTGATAGTTTAGTTAGGATGTAGTCATAGTCACCTAGAAGGGAGGGGGTGGTGAATAGGTTTCTCTTATATTTTAGACTTTAACCTAGCTGTTTTCTGATTTTAGGTTAGTTAAGTATCAAGCACCTAGAAAACACACAAAGGTTTATAGAGGTTCCTCAATACATGGTGTCTTTAGTAGTTATCTTTCCCCCTTCACCTTTCTAACAATGAGTTAGATAAGGCCAACACCTCCAAACTCATCTCTTAGAGCTTACAACACAGATCCCTCAGGATCTATCAGGTTTTCCCAAACCCTACCTCAGGCTCAATAGCCCTACCTCAGGCTCAATAGACCTGCCTCAGCTCTTCCAAAGATCCTATACTCAAGCTGACCTCTCAGCTCTACTACTTAGGCCAAACAGCCCTACAATCACAGGCAAAGATGCCCTACATTCTCAGAACTGTTAAGTTCCTACAGAGTTTATAATAAATGAATACAATCAGAAGATGAAAGAGGTCAAGCCTCGGTCTTCTGTTGTTGAACAACTGCTGTAGCAGTCTTGAATCTTGAATGAGTCCAATGGGCTCAACTTTGATTCTTCTTATCCTTTTCTTCAGAGAAAGAGTGAGGATCTACTTGCTTTATCTTGATTTGATCAAGAGGAACAATCTATTCTCTCCTTGCAGCTTCAGGAAACAGGATGTGAGAGCTTTCTTTGCTATCATCAATGGAACAACAATCTTGTTCTTCTTTTTGAGTGAGAGTCAGTGAGAGAGCTTTACAAAGCCTTAATTTATAGTTTTATACACCACTGATCTCCAACAGCTATTAGATGTCCCCTGACACAGCATGGACAAGATTAGAATACCATATCTTGCTTTTCTGCAGCTTGCGCCAAAAGCAAAAACCGCTAGTATGTTTGAATCTATCTCAGAGGTTTCTTCTGTCCCGTCACAGCGGATCCCCTGAGATAGACAGTTGACTCAGAAATTTTCTTTTATCTGCAACTCAGCTGTCCCAGACACCTTCTCAGCAGCCCAAGGACTCGTCTTAGCATTTCAGCTGAGACTGAGAGCTTGTCTCATCGGTTTTGACAGCAAACCTACTGAACATACTTCAGACCTTGGTATGACCTAACCCTGCATGGTCATGAGATAAAATGGGGTTTATCAAATACAACTTGTACTTAGCATTGAGTGTGAGGCTTCTTCAAATCAAGGGAAAATTGAGGGTAATTTTCCCAACAATCTCCCCCTATTTGAAGAAGGCAGAACACCCTTTAAATGCTAAAGTATATAACTCATAAATTCTTGATATGTAGCATTACTACAAAGAGTTCATTATATCATGCCATGGCATCAAAAATAATATAACATATAATGTTTATGACATTCATATTACCACCGAGATTAACAATCCAAAAGTATGATTAGAAAAACATAAAAATGCAACACAGATTAATTTAACCAATATCACAGAGTAAAATACGCTAGCTCAGATTACCTTAGGACTTAACATGAATAATATAATAATTCATTCATAAGCATTTCAGATAAAGAATAGTTCAATTTACAACCAGGCATTCATAAGACATTTATACATTCATTTAAAGTTTTTTTTCTTAGAAATAGAACACTCAGGAATGTCAACAACCACTTCTTTATCTTTGGTTGAAGCATCTGCAGCCTCAATCTCAGCTATTTTCCTTTTATTCTCTAGCCTTTGGAAATACAAATGTGGCTTTGGGATATTGATGAGTCCTGATCATATACACATTTTTTGGACTCATCCGGGCCGTTATTTAGTCAATTCTACGCACTATAGCCTTGTTATAGTTTATATTTGATAATCCATGCTAGGTGCACATCTTGGCCCACTTTGGTGTGATTTTCGTGTTTATTGTCTTTAGTATATTCTTGTGCTGATAAGTGCCACTTTCAGTGGCTAGATCTGTGGTTGTGTGGGAATAGGAGTCGTGCAAGTGTTCCCGGTGCAATTCTGCACAGGAACACTGCGCACGATCACCGGTTCTATTGCGCACGACCACTGGTCGTGCGCCACTGATCGTGTGCACTTAGCCCTTTTTCATGAGTTCTGTTTGGTGCAGTGCGCACGACCATCAACGACAGTGCGCACGACCACCGGTCGTGCGCCACTGCTCGTGCGCACTTACCATTTAATTTTCGAGTTCTGTTTGCTGTAGTGCGCACGACCATCGACTCCAGTGCGCACGACCACCGGTCGTGCGCCACTGGTCGTGCGAACATTCTATTTTATAATTTCGTATCTTGCAGGTTCCACCCAAGCAGTGCGCACGATCGCAGAATTCTAGTGCGCACGACCACTGGTCGTGCGCCAATGACCGTGCGTGCTGTTCAATTCAGCGCCTATATAATGACCTGATCGCGAATTAGGTCGGAAGAACGCATTTGGACTCCGTTCCTTCCGCCGTTTTCGCCATTTTCAGAGGGTTTTCTTCCCCTAGGCCTCCTCCATCATCCAAGGGCTTGCAAGAAGGGATCCTACACTCATTTTGATCGCTAAGGAAGAAGTTCTTCGCACTAGACGTGGCCGGATGGTAAATCGCTGGAGAAGACGGGTCCATTGGGAGGTGTGACAGCCCTCCTCTACCCCGGACGCAGTTGGGACCGAGCTAGGACGCGGATTGACAACCCGGTGCTTCCTACCGTGAATCTACAACGAGACTCCGGATTCGGTCGTATTTCTTGCCTTTTTCTTCTACTTGTGTGGTTATATTTGTTGTAATCTCTTTATTTAGATGATGAATGCTATGAACCATGTGTATTATTGCTTATTTCATGATTTTGGAATTATCTAGTTCATTTGTGTTATTGAGGTGCGCCCTATTCCATCTCCCACTCCACCACCGTGACCGGTGCCGCACTAGCAATTGCTTGTGGCGTGTTATTGTTGACGAGGTGCTTGCGACCCTCACTCCGCTTGCCTTCTCGCCCATCCGCCCTTTCGACGCAGTGCGCTCAAGGCCTGCTCAGTCTCCATCTCGCCAATCGAAGCATTGCATAGCGGCATTGCATAGGAGTAGGCGTAGTATTTTATTTTATTATTCGCAAACCAAACCACCCATCCATTGTAACACCGACCAAGGACTTCGATCTCAAGTCCTTCCTCGATATTAAATTCCACCTTACTGTGTTCCTCAAGAGACCGACACTCGGGGATTTTCCCCATTTTTATTACTTGCGCGACCGGTGCACTTGCCGAAAATATCGCAACAAGTTTTTGGCGCCGTTGCCGGGGAACACAGTCGTGTGAGTTTTCTGGAGAGGGAGAATCTGAGAGAGAAGCCCTTCCCATTTGTTTATCGCATCTTTTATTTTATTTCTGTTCTCTTTATTCCATTTTCTTGTTTTATAGTAGGTTGCTTTAGTAAATTTTTGTTAGGTGTAGTATTTCGCACAATAGTGTTCTTCTTTTTGAATCGTTTTATCTTCACACTATGTGGGCACATCTCAATTTTCGCTGCCGTTGGTGTGGAGCTACCTCCCACTCTAGTGATGAATGCCCTACGGAGAATAGTAGGCATAATTCTTATAGCCCAACATATGGAGCACCGACTTCGTCTGGTCCTCCATATGGTGCGCGTAAGTCTTATGGCTACTCTGCTGAGCCTTTACCGTCGTACTTCTTTTCGGCTTCAGCACCCGCTGTGCCAAAGAAGCCCGCTAGGCAGTGCCGGTTTTGTCGGAGCATTGATCATGTCTTAAAGGACTGTGCCGAGTATCTTCGCCAATTGGACGAGGATGACGAGCCGGATATCCGGATCGTTCCAACTCCTAACTCTGGCGGCACACCTTCAACATCCGGTTATGTGTCTTTGTCACCTTCGCATCTTGAAGGGTATGGCATGGACACGGTCACCAGATGTGCGGCTGATCTGGGCACCGACATTTCTGAGCCTATTCTCCCAGTGCATCCACCACCCCTAGTGGATTCGATTCTTTGTGAGGAATCGGTGCTCGACTTTTATCCGAGCACTATTCCTCCCCCTGTTGTGCATACTACTTTCGTGTCTGACGACATTGTTAAGGATGTGTCACGGGATGAGGCTGGCGATTTATGTGTTATGCCTGCCCCTATGGAGGAGGACAACCTACTAGGTGAAGAGGAGCTTTCCTCAACACCGGTGGAGGAAGTCCAAACCTTGGGCATGGCCACTGTCGATCCCGCTGAACTTTGTGGCATTGATGACAATGCCAACATTATTTTACTTCCCCATCCTGCTTGGAGTGAGACCGGGACCACTCCCCCGCTGTTTGATTATTTATGTCATTCTTCTCTTTTATTTCTTAATCCCCTTTCTCTATCTGAGCCTGTGCAGGTTGAGTCTTCACAGGTACCTCAGGAGGACTTGGAGCATGATGCTCAAGTCAATGATGAGTGTATCCTCATATGTGAGGAGGTTGATCCCCCCTTCGTAGAGGAAGCTCCACTCATTTCCTTCTCCTCCTGCTGCCTCCCTGGAGATGATACCTTGCTGGGCAAGGATAGTTTTGGTGAGTTGAGTGAGGATTCCTCCTCTTCTTATTTTTTATTCCCTCTACCTGTGACGAGCAGGTATTATTTATATTCGGGTAGAGGCGTGACTATTCTATCGCCGTATCGGTACCCGCTACCGACACGCATATTAGAACAGTTACCTGTGCACTTCTCTTTTCATAGACCCATTAGCTAGGACCTTTTTGTTTTCAAATAAGTCGTGCTGGGATGACAGTAACCCCAGTAGTTATCTTTATTTACCCTGAAATTTTATTTTGTCTGGTTTAGTTAAGTTTTTGTTAAGGCTATGAATGTCTCGCTGCGTGTGCTGACTCCGGGTTGTGCATAAATTGCACGGTGGATGGAGTTTTTACTAAAATTTTGGCCGCTTGGAAAATTCCTAAGGCGCACGATCACTGGTCGTGCGCACTACTTATCGCGCACGACCACTGGTCGTGCGATCGACCCAGATTTTTATAAAAAGACCGTCCGCCCGAGCCTTTCGCGCACGATCTAGGGTTTTCGTTCGCCGACGTCCGTGCGCCGTTTCTGCCTGCTTGCCGCCGATCGTGCGCCTCCTTCCCTTCCGGTGAGCCCTTTCCCTATTTCTCCTCCTTCCTTTGCCCTCCTACCACCATGGGCTCCAGTGATCGTCAAAAGGTCTACCAACGCTCCGGCCGCTCTTCCGCCTCTCCTGCTCAGATCCTCGCTAGGATGGCGACTTTTTCCAAGGATTCGCATACGCGGCGATTCAATTCTCTTAAGGAGAAGCCATTCCTATCACAGCGTCTCGTGGATTGGAACGAGTTGAACTCTATCGGCGACAATGGGGAGTTGGGGGAGGCCGTCCGCCAACGCTATTATTTCGATCATTAGAGCGGGGTGTTCGAGTGCAATGACCTCGGCTACCGGGAGCTCACCTTGGAATTTCTTGCTACGTTTGAGTGGGAAGTGTTGCCCTCCGGTCAACGTCCGGGAAAGTGCTCTTTCCGAATTTTGGGCAAGGTTTTCACTCTCTCCTTATCTGAGTTGGCGGTGTGCGCTGGATTTTACACCGAAGCTGAGGCCACGACGATCCCTTTTCTGGATTTGGATGTCTCCTTCCCTGATGGTGTTACCCCGCGTGCCGCGTGGTGTGCCCTCACGGGTCGTGATGAAGAATATGTGGCCAGAAAAATCAAATCCACATGGATCGTCGCGCCTGCTCTCCGATACCTGCAGCACATCCTTAGCCACTCTCTTGTCGCCCGTGCCCTTAGTCAGAATGTAGTGGGGTGGCAGGATCTGATCTCCCTCTATAGTATGGAATTTCGGCAGCCCTTGCATCTCGGCTTTGGGATATTGATGAGTCCTGATCATATACACATTTTTTGGACTCATCCGGGCCGTTATTTAGTCAATTCTACGCACTATAGCCTTGTTATAGTTTATATTTGATAATCCATGCTAGGTGCACATCTTGGCCCACTTTGGTGTGATTTTCGTGTTTATTGTCTTTAGTATATTCTTGTGCTGATAAGTGCCACTTTCAGTGGCTAGATCTGTGGTTGTGTGGGAATAGGAGTCGTGCAAGTGTTCCCGGTGCAATTCTGCACAGGAACACTGCGCACGATCACCGGTTCTATTGCGCACGACCACTGGTCGTGCGCCACTAATCGTGTGCACTTAGCCCTTTTTCACGAGTTCTGTTTGGTGCAGTGCGCACGACCATCAACGACAGTGCGCACGACCACCGGTCGTGCGCCACTGCTCGTGCGCACTTACCATTTAATTTTCGAGTTTTGTTTGCTGTAGTGCGCACGACCATCGACTCCAGTGCGCACGACCACCGGTCGTGCGCCACTGGTCGTGCGAACATTCTATTTTATAATTTCGTATCTTGCAGGTTCCACCCAGGCAGTGCGCACGATCGCAGAATTCTAGTGCGCAGACCACTGGTCGTGCGCCAATGACCGTGCGCGCTGTTCAATTCAGTGCCTATATAATGACCTGATCGCGAATTAGGTCGGAAGAACGCATTTGGACTCCGTTCCTTCCGCCGTTTTCGCCATTTTCAGAGGGTTTTCTTCCCCTAGGCCTCCTCCATCATCCAAGGGCTTGCAAGAAGGGATCCTACACTCATTTTGATCGCTAAGGAAGAAGTTCTTCGCACTAGACGTGGCCGGATGGTAAATCGCTGGAGAAGACGGGTCCATTGGGAGGTGTGACAGCCCTCCTCTACCCCGGATGCAGTTGGGACCGAGCTAGGACGCGGATTGACAACCCGGTGCTTCCTACCGTGAATCTACAACGAGACTCCGGATTCGGTCGTATTTCTTGCCTTTTTCTTCTACTTGTGTGGTTATATTTGTTGTAATCTCTTTATTTAGATGATGAATGCTATGAACCATGTGTATTATTGCTTATTTCATGATTTTGGAATTATCTAGTTCATTTGTGTTATTGAGGTGCGCCCTATTCCATCTCCCACTCCACCACCGTGACCGGTGCCGCACTAGCAATTGCTTGTGGCGTGCTATTGTTGACGAGGTGCTTGCGACCCTCACTCCGCTTGCCTTCTCGCCCATCCGCCCTTTCGACGCAGTGCGCTCAAGGCCTGCTCAGTCTCCATCTCGCCAATCGAAGCATTGCATAGCGGCATTGCATAGGAGTAGGCGTAGTATTTTATTTTATTATTCGCAAACCAAACCACCCATCCATTGTAACACGGACCAAGGACTTCGATCTCAAGTCCTTCCTCGATATTAAATTCCACCTTACTGTGTTCCTCAAGAGACCGACACTCGGGGATTTTCCCCATTTTTATTACTTGCGCGACCGGTGCACTTGCCGAAAATATCGCAACAGATATACCTAGAAGGCATTCTTCTTGGGTTATCTTTTCTTACCAGATTAGCTTTGAATACTTTTTCTCTTTTTGAGTTTCTCTCTAAATGCTTTATCCACTCTTCAGATGGATAGAGCTTATCAATATCTTTTTCAATTTGACCATGGCTTAGCCAGGCATTTAGTATAATTTCTGAGGAGTCATCACTCCAGTACTCATAGTCAGGATCTCTTTTTTGCACATCCCATTGCCTAGTCATGTATTCTTCAGTCAGCAATACAAGTTCTCTTTCTCTTCTCTTTTTCAATCTCTCATTCTGGGCAATTGCTTCTTGATGTGGAAAATCCCAATCTTCTGCCCTGTTTATATCTAGGAGAGGAAGATTCAGTGCCATCCTTGTACAATGGAGAACCTTAAGGGTTAAGTCAGAGTTTATGATGACATTTGTATCCTCCCCCTTTCTGGCTTCTTCAAATACTTGTTGATGGAGGTTTTGCTTAGCTGTTGTTATAGTGCCAGATAGGGTTTGGAAAACATTTTCAAAATCAGTTTGAAACTCATCTTTAAGGTTGAATACCTCAGAATTTAGTTGGGTAGTAGTGACTATGCTAGCAATGGATTGAAACACAGTGGAAATATCTACTTTCAGCTCTTCCTTGTTCATGTCAGCTTCTTCATTCAACTGCATAGCAGTAGAGTATACATATTCTTGGATGCGATTGTCTGACTTTTCTATCACTTCATCTGTCTTACTGACATAATTTTTGACATATATTATGTCCTGTTCAGACAACTGGAGTTGTTTGTCCATAGACCTGAGAATGGAATTCTGAGATATTACAGTCTTCTCTGCTAGGTCAAACCACTTGGTCATTTGCTTGTTCAACATTCCAGTCTTTTCAATAATTTCCTTGACCTCATCCATTACTTCAATGTTCACATTCATGATGGACTGATAAATATATGCTTTTACTGTGCTAACTGACTAGTCTACATAATTCTTCATGGAGATGTGTCTCTAGCATAAGGTGGATTGCATTTAAAATGTTCTCATTTGAGAAGGTGAAGGTGGAGGCTTGTGGATCAGGGATAATTGGGTCTTGGTGTCTTGGTGGACTTGGAGGAGGGACTACTTCAAGTACTATTTGCACTGCAGCTGCAGGCATCACTAGAATTTGATCAGCCATCATCTCATCGATGTGAGCAGGGTGGTCTCCATGATTATCCAGAGCATCCATGTCCTCATCAGGATTATCTGGCTCCTCCCCCTCAGACAGGGCATCTTTGTCAGATGAGTTCAGGAAGGCTGAGACAATTATTTGAAGTTAGAGGTAATGACTTAGTAATTCTAAAGATGGGTTTGTAAGGCTTACCAAGAACTTCATCTTTATCTGCAGTTGGCTCTGGCTGCTTCTCCCACTCATATGGGGAATCAGATTGTCCTAGTGAAGGTAAAGTCCAGAGGGCTGGTTCATTATCAGGATTAAGCCTAATTCTTTCTTCAAGGTTGAAAATAAGTCTGTCAATCTGACCTTGCAAATCTCGAGGTGAGGGCCTTTTGTCCTCATCATTATCAATAATGTTTGCAACATCTAAGGAGGCTGGTTCTTGTTGTTCCTCCCCCTCGGATGGAGCACTCATATGGCCTTGGGGAGCTGTGGGCCACATAATTTGAGTGTCAATAGTTACTAACTTAGTTGGTTGGTTATGGTAATATAATATTATGAGTAATGTGGAGTTTAAGGATTAATTACCAGGTGTGCTGTCTGTTTCCAAGTCCTATCGATGGACATTGTCAGGAGGCAATTCATCCTTATCAGGAGTACTGTGTGATCCAAGATCAGCACTATCATCTTCATTTTTATCTGAGTGGTCAGACTCAGAAATTGATAGCACCATCATTGGCTTCTTCACTGTTTTGCCTTTCTTGGGTTCTTTCCCTTTTTCCTCAGATGGGTGGCTTATGGGAAGCACACTGGTAAACCTGTATAATGCCTTAATATACATCCTCTTGAGATAGTGGAGGTTTGCTCCTTTAGATTTGCTAAACTTGTCAGGGTAAGTTTGGAGTAGAAATAGGTAAATAATTCTGCCCAAATTAGGTGCCTGCAAACATTCCTTGATCCTTTGAAAGATAACTTCTCCCCAAGAGGTTTTCCTTTTCAGTATTATCCTTGTCATGAGGTTAAACATGTATTATGAGATTGTGCCATGGGACCCAAGTTTGCAAAGAATATCTTTTCCCACAATATCAGATAAGAGTATGCCCTTTGGATGAAGAATTTCCTTTTTAATGATCCAGTTTTGGTATCATTGTATTCAGTCCATTTGAGAGACTTTTTCTTGTATTTCTCAGAGATTTCTTCCTCCTCACTTGGACTGGAGGATCGAAGATGTAAGGCTTTTTAAAGTTGGCAGGAGTTATCATTATTCTATCTTCACCTATTTTTGATTTTAGGGATGACTTGGAAGAGGATAACTTAGCATGGCCAAAGCATTCCAGAACATCTATTCTGAGAATGACACATGGTTCAGACAAAATAAATTCCAGACCTTGCTCTTCTAGGATTTGAATCAATGCCTTGATTTCTTCTGAAGCATGGGCAAACCCATTCCTGACAATTTCATATCCCTCCAGAAGGTCTTTAGAGCTTTTGGGAGCCATTGTTGTTGTAGAAGAATGCGCTGGGATGGAAGAGGTTCATCTCAGCGGCTAGGAAAGAAGGATTGTGTACCTCTTACTGATTCAATATTGTTTATTTATATGACCTAAGTATATGTCATGATTAGCCCTAGTAATTAGATTTAATTGCTCTTATAGTTGTAAGTGGAATTTGGTCAATTGGGGTTGCATTTAGACAAAGTATAATGAACCCATCCCGTCACAGCAGAACCGCTGAGACGGCGACCTAAACTCTGGGACAGAGCACTATCAGCCGCTGGGAAAGTTTTAGCAGTCTCAGCGGTTCTGCTGAGACTCTTCCCAGCTGTCTCAGCGTCTCAGCTGAAACAACCTTGTTTATTTTAGTTGATCTTATTGCCTTATCATTAATCCTTGTGATGTAAGAATGTGCTAAGACCTAGTCATGTCACTAGGAGTTGATGTGATATGATTTTGAATCCTATCTTAACAAGTATAATAGTATAGAAGATTTCCAAGAAGGAAATATTCAATATCTAACATTCCTAGTTCAATATTGAAAGAGTTAAACTTGGCCTCATCCAATGGATTTGTAAATATATCAGCAACTTGATTGTCAGTGGGGACAAATTCAATGCAGATGTCCTTACATTCAACATGTTCCCTTATTAAATGATATCTTATCTCTATGTGCTTAGTCCTGCTATGAGATACATGATTCTTAGCACTAGAGATAGCATGGCATGAGTCACAATAGAGATGTAGTTTATTGGGTGTCAACTTATCACCTAGAGGGGGGGGGGTGAATAGGTTTTTCAAATTACTTTAACCCCTTTAGATGTTCTTGATTTTTGATTAATAGATCTATAACTTATAAAGCACAGCACAGAAAAGCACACAAGAACTTATAGAGGTTCCTCAGGACAAGGTGTCTTGAGTAGTTCTCTTTCCCTCTGCACCTACTTAGCAGTGTGCTAGGCTCGGCAAACTCCGCCAAATCTTCAGGCCCACAAGCCTTACAACACGGACCCGCATGTCCTACAGCCTAGGCCCGCAATTCCCTACTGCACCCGAGCCCGCAAGCTCGACACTCAGGCCCTCAAGCCCTACACAACACAGACCCGCAAGTCCTGTGCCTACAGCCTAGGCCCACAAGCCCTTACTACACCCAAGCCCTCAAGCTCAACAAAATCGAACCCGCAAGTCCACTGCCCTGGCATTCAAGCCTCACAGCTCTCCAGCCCTCAAGCTAGACAAAGTCGGACCCGCAAGCCCACTGCCCTAGCCCTAAAGCCTCACAGCTCTCCTGCCCTCAAGCTAGACACTTAGGCCCTCAAGCCTTACAAGAAATTACATTAATAAATGTTGATTCTGCCTGATGATGATCAAAAACTTAGCCTGGTGGAGATTGGCTTCTTGAGGTTGAAGAAGATGTTTCTGATTCAGATCTTGAAAGCACAGTTCTTCTTCAATCACTTTTCTTATCCTGATGATGATCGTCTTCTTATCAGTCAATGGATATGACTGATTCTTCTGAGAACACTTGATTCTTGTTCTCTATTTGTTCTTCTTCTTCTCCGCTAAATGTACTGTTGTATTGAGAAGCAACGACGGTATTCTTTTTTCTTTTTTCTTTTTTGATCCTTGCTTTAGAGCAACCTCTTATCACTTTTATAAGACTGCGAGGCTCCCAACGGTCTTCTGAAAAAGTTTCTTAAAAGTCAGACGCCCCGTTCCTTAAGAGCACGCGCTGATTGGACAATTAGGCGGTGGCATTAATTGCTGACAGTGCGTCCCCAATTTTGAATTCCATCTCGACGATATTTCTAGCTTCATGCCGATACTGACCGCTTTACGATGATATGGAATATATCTCGACGACAGGACTTTGTCGATGCCTTTGACCTTGGAATATATTCAAGTCTTCTAGCTTCTGCCTCTGACCTTGATATCTCGATGATACGAGATATTTTGGCATTTCTGCACATATGGCGATATGTTATCTCTGACTATGTCGTCGTGATCTTCTTTCTTGTAGACTGTCATCATAATCACTTTGTTCTTTCGATGATATGAGCGATATCATTTCGATGGACTATGCTTTAGCACTTGCTTGTCTTCAGCTGTCCTTATTCAGTCTTCTCAATGTCACGCCTTCTTTTTGACGACATCTGTTCTTCTCGACGACAAGGATTCTTTGATGATGTTGATGATACTGCATCTTCTCGACGACATTCCTTCCTCTTGAATCTGTCTCAGCGGTTGGGCTGAGATAGCTTCCTCTTCTCAGCGGATTCATCGATCTGTAGAGAAGTTTCTGTGTTCGACGAACTGCATTCTTCGTTCGATGAACAACATGCTTTGTTCGACGAACTTCATACTTCTGTCCTGTCTCTGCGTTTCACGAACTTCATTCTTCGTTCGATGAACACCATTCTGCGTTCGACGAACTCGTCAAGTCTCAGTGTTTGCTTCTGTCCAGTCTTTGCGTTCGACAAACTTCATTCTTCGTTCGACAAACAGCATTCTGCGTTCGACGAACTCGCCAAATCTCAGCTTTTGCTTCTATCCTGTCTTTGTGTTCGACGAACTTCATTCTTCGTTCGACGAACAACATTTTGCGTTCGACAAACTCGCCAAGTATCAACTTTTGCTTTGCTCATCATCATGACGACAAGCATATATTGTCGACGACATCTCCTATTCTTCTCGACGATATAGTACTTAGTGAAATAACTAAAGTACTTGTCATATTGTCAATTTCTACAAGCATGAACTAGATGCAACATTAAATACAACTTGCACTTATCATTGAGCTGAGCACTTCTTCAAATCAGGAACACTGTTGGACACTGTTCCCAACAATCTCCCCCTATTTGAAGAAGTCATAACCCACTCAAGGATAAATGCACCTCAAATAAAAGGTCTTAAAATTTTAAGCAGGCAAGCATATAATGATGACATTGCAGCTATATTTGAGTGAACACAGAATTTGACAAATATTACTTCAGTTATAAATAGTGCCAAATGTTTTCAAAAATTTTGACATTTCTACATTTAGCCCCATATTGATTTAGCCATCTATATCTCTGGTGCCCTCATAGCAACTTCACCCTTTGCTTTCTTGGCACTGGCTTCCTGTTCCTTTTCAGCTTGTCTGATGAAGTACTCAAACGGTTTAGGATGATACTTTAGAGGTTCAGGAGTGTTAGCTGGAATTCTTCCTGCTTGCTTATCCCTTCTATATTCTCTCCTTACTTCTTCTTGATCTTCATGCTTAGCCCATTCTTGAGGACTGTACACTTTGTACCCCTCACATTTATTAGCTTTCACTTGCTCCCATGCTTTTAGAATGATGGTCCTGGATATGGGACTCCATCTTTCTCTTGGAGTTTCTGAGGTGATCTCAAAGCAATCAACAGTTAGTCTTGCTGCCAACGCAATATGAGCCTATAGAGTCGCACATAAAAGCGTTTGGAGAAATTGGAGAAAGGATTCTGTTGGTCTTACTCAAATTTGATATGAGTGGAGGACCAATCCTGTGACTGCTTGGAATTAGTTGAGAATGTCTCAACGGGAAATCGTTTAAAGGGTTTAAACGAATGGATTCATTCATGACAAATTCGGCTAAAGGGTTTAACCGAATTATGTAAAATTCGGCTAATGTGATTAACCGAATTATGTTGATTCGACTAATGAAATTCGGCTAATATGATTAACCGAATTTATTACAGATTCGACTAAAGGGTTTAGACGAATCCGGTCAGTTCGACGAAATGGTTTCGCCGAATTTATATAGCCGAATGATTAGTCGAATTCGGCGAATATCATTAGTTGAATTCGGCGAATGTCATTAGTCGAATTCGGCGAATGTCATTAGTCGAATTAGGCGAATGTAAATCTGGACAGATCTTCTATTTTTCCCTCAGGTCTGCGGATCGTCGATTTTATGCCTTGCGTATAAAAGGACATGATTAGGGCTTCGGCAACGACATTTTTTTAGATCGAGGCTTTTCGCGAGAGAACAAGCGACGGATGTGTTCCGGCTGTTCTCGTTTCGTCCACCGATCGACGTTCCGCCGCCGCTAGTCGCCGCCGCCGGTCGCCGCCTCCTCTGGATCAGACCTAGCAGTCCGTGAGGACGTTGGGAGCTTCCTTCTCCGACCTAGTTCTTGTGTGACAAGAAGCTAGGGTTCTTCATCGCTTGTGTGGACTTCTGTAGAGGGATCGATCTATTTCGATCCTTGAAGAACTCAAAGCAGATTTCGGATTTCTCTTGGAGCATCTAGGTTGGATTTGATCCAATCCCGCAAAGGTAATTTTCATACCTAGTAGTTTTGATTAACTTCTTGATTCAATGTTCATGGCCTGATCCAAACTCTTTTGGGTTGTTCTCTTTATTTCTGCTGCGCCTACATATGATGTATGGTTGTAGAAAACCCAACACTTTCATAGTCATCCTTTTTCTCCATTTCCTCCCTGTACTTTATCTTTCTCATTTTTATTTCTTCATCCTCCAATGCTTCCTTTTCTTTACCCTTATCAGTATCAGGAATATCTGTATGTTGCTATTCAGCATGGTCGTCATAATGTAGAGGAGGGAGATTCATTGCTTCCCTGATGGTGTTTGTGGTCCAGATGGCATGATCACCATTGGCCATTATCATTGATCTCTCCCCCTTTATGACTTCTTCAGATATCCCCTATGGAGATTCTCCTCAGAGGCCAATATCTTGTTTTTGAGCATGTGGATACCTGCTTCCAAGTGATTCTTTGTAAGACCCCTTTTTTTTCCAAACACCGGGTCTTGTTAAATTTTTTTGATTTGAATCGTTTAGGAGTAAGCAGGAGTTGCATCAACTGAGTTATAGCCAAACAACCACAATGCCACACAGCAACACAAGAGTCTTTATTGAATCACAAACTTCATTTACAGTGCGAGACATACATGGCGAGACATGATTCATAAGAATCACGAAGGAGAGAAGAACAAAACACCACAAAGCAAAGCTGGCGGCTTGACAAAGCAGAGACCGCACAGACCGCTCGACTTCACAGATCGCCCGGCTAGACCTGAGATCGCGCGAACAGAAAACAGACAGACCGCCTGCACTGCAAGACCGCCACGTCAGCAGCACGAACTGAAGCTTATTGCACTGAACAAAGAACTGAAGCTGTCGCCAGACCGCAACTCAGATCGCCTGACCGCTGAAGGTCGCCTGATCTACGAGTTCGCTGCGAACAGCACAAGAGCCAGATCGCAGACAAGCCGCTGCCGACATGATATCCAAGTCGCTGGGAAATTACCAAGGAAGGAGACCGCAACCTGCTGACCGCAAACCTGCAAACACAACAAACAGTCAACTCGCTTCCGAGACCGCCCGACCTCAAAGTTGAGACCGCACAAATTAACCCAGGCTCTAGTTCTTACAGTTCTCATTATGAATGATGGGACATGCACCCCTATTTATAGGAGGGTAGATGGATGTTGTCACCGCACAAACCGGGATACAGTCACCACCCGTCAGATCGCCAGCGGTCTCATGCAGACCGCGTGATCAGACCACTTGGATGACCATCCAACCAAGACCGCAGATCAGCATACAGATCGCGCACAGGTCGCGCGAACACGAGACCGCGCACAAGCCGCGTGGACACAAGTGTACTCCTTCCTTAGACCACCAGGAGCAAACCAGAACCATCTGGCTGACTTCAGACAAGTTGCCAGATCGCCAATACAGGCCGCCCGGACAGGCGGTCATATAAGAACAAACCGCCCGGTCTTCTAACAAAGAAGACAGGCCAACCAGCAGACCAACTCGGGAACAGACTGTAGCAATCAAGAACAGATCGGTAGAACCAGCAGACCTCCAGAACAGACCGTCAGAATACAAACACAGACCGCGCGGTCTCGGCGGTCTCCCAAAAAGAGACCGCCCGGTCACCTCCACTTCACTTCAAAATTTCAACACTCCCCCTTGAAGTGGGAAATGGAGACTAGCCCGAGTAAACTCCGCAACCGTGTAAACGGTCCCTTCGCCAGCGGCTTTGTGAAGATGTCTGCGACATTGTCCATACTCCGAACATGCTCGACCATAAGAGATCCTCCCAACACCTTTTCACGAATGAAATGGTCCTCAATCTCAATATGCTTAGTCCTCGTGTGACAGACTGGATTATTAACCAGCTTGAGAGCACTCTCATTGTCACCGCATAGCATAGTGGGACCTCAAACCTCCTCATGAACGTCCTCCACCAACCTCCTGAGCCAAACGGCTTCCTGAGCTGCCAAGGCCGAAGCCTTGTATTCCGCTTCTGTGGTAGATACAGACACCGAGTCCTGCTTTTTGCCGCACCATGAAATAGCTGTGGGGCCCGTCATAAAGACAAAACCAGACGTTGATCTCCGATCATCCACGTCTCCCCCGTAATCAGCATCCATATATCCAAGCAACTCCAAGCTTGACCCTCTCCTATATAGGAGACCCAAATCAAATGTCGACTTCACCTATTTCAGAATTCCTTTTGCCGCCAGAAGATGAGGCTTCTGTGGCTCCGCCATGTACCGACTCACTTTGCCAACTGCAAAAGCAATATCAGGCCTTATGATGGTCAAGTAAATCAAGCTCCCAACTAGAGCTCGGAACACCAGCGGATCAGATAGAACTCTTCCCTCATCCTTCCGAAGTTTATGATGTTGTTCCAGAGGTATAGAGCTGCTCTTCCCTTCTTTCATGCCGAATCGTTGAACGATCCGCTCCGCATATCCTTCCTGAGAAACGAGCACTCCCCTCTCCCGCCTCTGAATCTCGAGTCCAAGGAAATGGTGAAGCTCCCCCAGATCCTTCATCTCGAACCTGATAGCAAGCTCAACTCTCAGCCTTGCTACCGCCTCCTTCGAGTTCCCGGTGACAATCATGTCATCCACATATAGCAGAACAATGACCCGAAGTGCCCCTTTCTTCTTGACAAACAAGCTAGAATCAGAGTCTGAGCAAAAGAACCCACAGAATAGAAGATACTCTGCGATCTTTCCATACCACGCCCGAGGCGCTTGCTTCAAACCATACAGGGCTTTCTTCAGTTTGCAGACATAGTCCGGACACTCCTCCGAAATGAAGCCCGGCGGCTGGATCATGAAGATATCCTTGTCAATCTCTCCGTGTAAGAAAGCATTCTTCAAATCGAGCTGCCAAATCTCCCATCCACAAGATGCCGCCAAAGCAATAACAAATCGGACCGAAGTCATCTTTTCCACTAGACTAAACGTCTCATCATAATCTTCACCATACTGCTGTGAGAACCCGCGAGCTACAAGGCGAGCCTTGTATCGCTCGATTGTACCATCAGCTTTCTTCCTGAGTTTATACACCCATTTGCATGTCACAGGGGTAATGCCCTTGGGACTGGGCACTAGAGACCAAGTCTCATTCTTCTTGAGAGCATCCATCTCCTCTTGCATAGAAATATCCCACTGCTTCACGCCTTTGGCTTTCTCAAAGCTTGACGGCTCCCTCTCATCCAAGGGACCAGCGAAGAAACATGAGACGAAGCTCACCATGTTTCCTCCTGTGTATCGATCTGGTGGCTTGATAGTCCTCTTCGACCTCCTAAGAGGTTGCACCTGACTAGCCACCTCCTCAGCTGCTTCTTCTGTGCAAGCTCCTCTTCTAGATGAACTTGGAGCATCGCTCCCTCTGCTTCCAGAACCTGAAGCCTCCATCTCAGAGCTCGACACAATGGGAGCTCCTGGTGAAACAGGCAACTCCACTTGTAGATTTTCCGCAGCCTTCCCTTCTTCATCAACCCTGTTCTCCGGCAGTTCAACTCTTGAACTCCCCTTGTAGGAAGTCACCTCATCGAACACCACATCCCGAGATACAAAAGATCTTCGAGTCTCAGGATCCATGCATCTCCATCCCGTCTTCCGCTCATCATATCCAACAAAGACTAGCTTCCTTGCTTTCACATCTAGCTTTGTCCGAAGAGCATTAGGAATATGCACATAATAGGTTGACCCGAACACCCGAAGGTGTGCAACACTTGGTTTCTCCTTGAACATCAGTTCGTGAGGGGTCTTCATGTTGATAGGACTTAGAGGCATCCTCTTGATGACGTAAGCCGCACAAGACATTCCCTCCGACCAAAAGGACTTTGGGATACTCTTGGCATAAAGCCAGCTTTTGCAAGTTTCCGTCAGATGACGGATCTTCCGTTCTGCAATGCCATTTTTCTGTGGAGTATGGGCACAAGTGAGCTCTCTCTGAACGCCGTGTTTCCTGGAAAAACTTGAGAACTCACCAGAGGTGATCTCCCCACCATTGTCAGTTCTCAATTTTTTCACCCGCAGGCCTAACCGACCTTCAACCAGCTCCTTGAACTCCACGAACTTCGCAAAGGCTTCTGACTTCTCTTTCAGAAAATACACCCAGACATATCTGGTGTAATGGTCAATCAACACCAACATATATCTGTTGCCTCCAATGCTTGGGGTGGCAGTCGGTCCCATCAAATCACTGTGAATGCACTCCAACAACACTTTGCATCTTGTTTGTTATTTATCAAATGGAAGTCGATGAGACTTACCAAACTGACATCCCGCACAAACATGACCGTCTCCATAGGAGGACAAGCTAGGCAAGCCCTTGACAAGGCCCCTTACCGCCATAGCCTTCAATTTGTCCATGCCTACATGCCCCAACCTTTCATGCCAGATTGTCGCGCTATCATTGGTCTTCATTTTATCAACATAGGTACTTGTCGATAACACGAACAAGTCCTTCACCCTCTTTCCAACATGGATAACATCTCCCTTTATCTCCGGTTGAGTTTTAAGAAACTTCACTTCTGTTGGGCCAAACAGAACGTGATAACCGGCATTGAACGCATTGGTCACAGAAAAGAGATTCTTCTTCATACCCGGCACGTGATAAACACTCCTCAAGTTGAGTGGACCCTTATCACTGCTCAAAGAAACAACTCCTTCTTGTTCTACTGCATGAACAGAATTATCAGCCGTTATGATAGCATCGTTACCTGAGTAAGGCGCCAAAGAAGAGAACTTTGATTCATCCCCGGTGAGATGATGTCCACGCCCTGAATCAACAATCCAATCCTCTTCGAAGTTGATGGCAGCCAAGGCCTTAACGGGCATAGCCGTCATATTAGCCACAAAGGCTCCTTCCCATCCAGCTTCATACTTTGGCTTCTCCTTCTCCGCTGCATGTCCCGGCTGAAGATTACCCCAACAATCCTTCATGAAGTGGCCGGTCTTATTGCACCTGAAGCACCTTGGTCCATCTCCCTTCTTCTTCCCATCAGACTTAGGAGCATAACCCCTATCATGCAGACCTGAAGTAGAGGGTCCATCATAACACGGCTTCTTCTTCTCCCACTTCTTCTTCTTCTTCCCGGAGAACAACATATCACTATCTCCCCCAGAGATAGAAGCCCCCGCCATCTGTCTTGCCAAACTTTCTTGCGAAGCAAGTAAGTTCTCCAGCACCAACAAAGTTGGTTGATTTGCCCAACCCTGAACTGAAGTCACAAAGGCAAGATACTCCTTTCGCAACCCGCGGATAATATGGCTCTTCAGTTTTGCCTCTGAGATGGGCTCATCAGGGTCCAAGGCAGAAATCTCTGCTGTGAGGTTCTTCATCTTGAGAAAGAAGGTAGAAATAGAAAGATCACCTTGAGAGGCTTTCGCCAACTCATTTTCAAGAAACTGTAGCCGAGCTACATTCTTCTTATTGAACAACCCGTCCAAAGACGTCCAGATTTCAGCAGCAAATTTACATCCAATGATGTGATCAAACAGCTCTGGTGAGATAGCCCTCTTTAGAGTGAACTCTGCCTTAACATTAGTCCTCCTCCAAAGTCTCACCTCTGCCATATTATCTCCTTCTAGAAACACCTCTTGTGTGTCTTCTCCTCTAACTATCTCCCATAGATCCTCGTCAAGTAAGTAACTCTCCATACATGACCTCCATTTATTATCGTTAGTCGATGTAAGGAGTTAAGTACCAAGCCCTCCTGCGTATCCACCTTCCATGGCAATCTATGTGGTCTCTTCTTCACAAAGACGATGGCAACTCAAGTTGATCACTGCTTATCCACTCCAACAACCTACATCTGATACCATGTTAAATTTTTTGATTTGAATCGTTTCGGAGTAAGCAGGAGCTGCATCAACTGAGTTATAGCCAAACAACCACAATGCCACACAGCAACACAAGAGACTTTATTGAATCACAAACTTCATTTACAGTGCGAGACATACATGGTGAGACATGATTCATAAGAATCACGAAGGAGAGAAGAACAAAACACCAAAAAGCAAAACTGGCGGCTTGACAAAGCAGAGACCGCACAAACCGCTCGACTTCAGAGATCGCTCGGCTAGACCATAGATCGCGCGAACAGAAAATAGACAGACCGCCTGCACTGCAAGACTGCCACCTCAGACCACACGAACTGATGCTTATTGCACTGAACAAAGAACCGAAGCTGTCGCCAGACCGCAACTCAGATCGCCTGACCGCTGAAGGTCGCCTGATCGCCGAGTTCGCTGTGAACAGCACAAGAGCCAGATCGCAGACAAGCCGCTGGGAAATTACCAAGGAAGGATACCACAACCTGCTGCCCGCAAACCTGCGAACACAACAAATAGTCAACTCGCTTCCGAGACCGTCCGACCTCAAAGTTGAGACCGCACAAATTAACCCAGGCTATAGTTCTTACAGTTCTCGTTATGAATGACGGGCCATGCACCCCTATTTATAGGCGGGTAGATGGATGTCGTCACCGTAGAAACCGGGATACAGTCACCACCCGTCAGATCGCCAGCTGTCTCATAATGCAGACTGCGCGATCAGACCACTTGGACGACCATCCGACCAAGACCGCAGATCAGCATGCAGATCGCGCACAGGTCGCGCGAACACGAGACCGCGCACAAGCCGTGCGGACACAAGTGTACTCCTTCCTTAGACCACCAGGGGCAAACCAGAACCATCTGGCCGACTTCAGGCAAGTCGCTAGATCGCCAATACAGACCGCCCGGACAGGCAGTCATATAAGAACAAACCGCCCGGTCTTCTAACAAAGAAGACAGGCCAACCAGCAAACCAACTCGGGAATAGACCACAGCAATCAAGAACAGACCAGCAGAACCAGCAGACTGCCAGAACAGATCAGCAGAGCCAGACCGACAGAATACAACACACACACCGCGCAGTCTCGGCGGTCACCCAAAAACAGACCACCCGGTCACCTGCACCTCACTTCAAAATTTCAACAGGTCTTAGGCCCAGAACCGCCGCTTTGGGGTGACACCTTCACTCGGGAAGATCGCTACTACAAAACGCTGATCCTGCCGGCCAAGTCGATCACAAAGAAAAGCGCATTAAAGAAGACAAGTCCACAGAATCAACATGAAAAATATAAAAATGCCCACATGATATAACTGAATAAAAAGATAACAAAGGTTACAATAAAAATGGGAAGGGCTCATGCCCAATACATCATAACCTCACTACAAGATCACTCGCGGAAGCTAACTACTAATCACTCTCTGATCCTGTGACTGGTACTCCTGTACTAGACTGGTCCGCCTCCGTCTGTATCGGCATCTAGAGTTGTTGTGTCTCCTCGATCCCCTAAAATGATATGGTCCACCGACCATTAGTCAAAAAGACTAATCAAATCACCCACCCCTCCCCTGGTAACTCCTTGGCACCGAGCGGGAAGGATGAAGCGGAGGACAACAAGGGGTATAATCAAAAAGCAGATGACGGGGCATATTCTACAGGAAGAGTTCTACCACTACTCAAGTATATATATACATAATCGAAGCAGTTAATAAAGTATAGTAAGAGTAGGTAAAGAGTAATTAAGGTGCAGTAAGTAAAGACAATAATAATAGAAAAGTAATGATTTATAGGAATGCCCATACAAACCTATAGACCAAGGGGTCGTTTAGCAAGGCCTATCGTATAAGAAGTCCCATAACCGACTTAAACGATAGGGGTAGGGGTTGAAATGCAATGTTTATGTTATGACATGCAAGGTATGCGGTTTATGATATGTTCATACAAGTGCAACTCACACACTTCGACTCTATGCGCATAGACCTTTAGTTCCACCTTTTTGGAGCTAGCTAGACTCCCAGGATACTCCCGTAGTGGCAAAGGGAAGCGGTGGGTTGGGCCTCGCCCACCTCTAGGTTGGTATTCACACTACCTAACCTAGACCTATCATACGCCTCAATGTAAAACCGCGGAGCATCTGCGTACTCTTACTAGCTGGACCACCAGACTTTTATGGCTAAGTGCAAATTCCAAACTTGCCGAGTCAACGTATTGACGTCGGTGTGAATGACCGTCCAATACCGAAGACCCACCACCTTTGTGCACATGCAAACATGATCTACTCTCTATCTCCGAGCCATAGGCTCCTTGGGATAACCTGCCCGTCATCAATAACCTTCCGAGCCACCGGATCGCTGGACAAACCCGTCCGTACCATCAAACCTTACTGAGTCACAAGCTCACCAGACTAATTATTCAACTGCTACAACCAACGAGCCTACCGCTCGTAAGACCAAACTGACTAATATTCCCGTGATAACGGGGTGTGGGTGATAGTATTATTAAGTTAATCTTGTATACAACTTAACCCTATAATTTATGGTTAATCTTGGACTTCCCGAGGATTACCCTGTGAGGGGCTCGCTACGGTACTAGGAACCACAATGGGATGAAACCCCAATGTTCCCTTTATCAAGACACTTAGTGTTGTTGGTATCTACCCATAAGAACACCCCTCTTATCATTTCACTTGAGTTAAACCTAAGTGCTTTTTACACGCTAGGGAAAAGACGATCCTACATCAATCCCAAGCACTACCTTACCCTTAACCCACCAAGCACTCTTAATATATAACTCCTTTTTGGTAACCTAAATCTCTTCATCCTGACCATGTACACCAACTACATGCCATTCCCACTTAGTAGGCCACTAGTTACCCAAGTTCCACAGTTTTACTAAACGCAGACCAAACTAACTATCTCAAGCTTATAAGTAGAGGTATTCCAAATATTCATCCAACTTACTCAAGGTATTTACTGGAGGTCTATCATGATGTTATAATACTAAATCCAGTGAATCATATTTTTCCCTAATTATTTAGTATTTATTTTAATTTCCCCAAACATTTGCCAGGTCTGAAAATGAACATGAAGTATAAGGAATTCTTATAATATGGCTCTCCAAATATTATGATAAATCTATCATGACTAAATAACAGCAAATACAAAATATCATATTTTTAAAGCAAGAAATTGTCCTCTATTTTAATTATTTGTCATCTATCTAAACTTGTGAATTTGTGAAGGAACCACCAAAAAGCTCAACACTAAAATTTCTGGGAAAATTACCAAACTCTTGTATTCATCAGAAAAGGCTACTGACTATGTTTCAGGATTTAAGGGAATCATATTCTCAAAAAAAAAATATTTAAAGAAAACCTGAAATAGTAAAAGTTGTGAAGTAGCCTACGGATTTAAGTCTCCAAAAATTTCATAAAAATTCACAGAGCTTCCTAATGTTCTTAAATGTCCTATCACCTATTGGCACAATTTATAAAATAGTATTGGACCCTCAAATATTTTTCTTAAGTCAAAATCAAAACAGGTGCCTTGAGAATGAAGTACTGGTTAAATCATTTAATAAAATACCCAAAAATTACCAGGGGTCTAAACCATGATTATAAGGGCACCACCAAAGTTTCATCATCATCCAAGAATTTTTAAGCATGTAAATGTTTCTTATAAGAAGTTTCCCTAAAGCAGTTATGTCCTAATTCAAAGGGAATATTGGCTCCTAAAATCCTTAAAAAATTACCCAGTGCCTATTTACACCCTATGAGCCTATCCACCAAATCTCATAACCATCAAGGGACCTTTGACCACATGGCCTTCACAAGGTACTAAATGCACACCTAGGAATAACACTAGGGTTCTAAGGCTAAACCACCTCCACACCTCCCCAAACCTCTAATGGCGGTACTTTAGCTGATCCTAAACCAGTGGACAAGGTTCCACCTCTTGGTGAAGAGATTTGACCACAAAATCCCAAGATAAACACCACGCCCTAACTATGACCCAATTTGGCCTAAGTTGGGTTAACCAATTACTCAACCAAAATAGTCCCAATTGGGCTGAGATTTTTTACTTAGGGCATAACTTAACCCTAAGGAGCATCCACCAAAATTTTGAGGGCATTGGAGGTCTTTTGACCCACTAATTAATTAATATATTATTTATGAAATTATCTCAAAAACCTTAGAAAAAGGTTCTCCTAAAAATCCCATCTTTTAGTATGTTGTGTGGGTGCATGAGACTAGCCTAGGTTTTAAATATCAAGGTTATAGCCTCTACCAATAAAAAGACATGAAGGAAAGAGTGACTGCCCTACCCTAGGGACCAGTCCCACCATTTTGTCTCTACAGGGAGCTGCAGTACTCCTTTTGGACTAAAAATTTTTTAAACTAAAGTAGACTCTAAGGGATACAACTTTGGTGTTGGACACTTTTTAATCAAAGGTGATCTAGTATTTTTAATAATTAAAATAAACTACAGCAAAAAGGTGTGACATAAATTAATATAACCTTTAGTTATTAACTAAATCCCGCGTTCGACGAAAATAAAACAGCGCTCGACGAACGCTGAACACATCTGCGTTCGACGAAAAGTTTACTGCGTTCGACAAAATCATGAATATTCTGCGTTCGACGAAATATTAACTGCGTTCGACGAACAAAGATCTGCGTTCGACGAACGCCGAAAACTCTGCGTTCGACGAAAATCCTAATTGCGTTCGACGAACAAAGATCTGCGTTCGACGAACGCCGAATATTTCTGTGTTCGACGAACGTTTAACTCAGTTCGACGAATTAAATGAAATAAACTTAAACAATTAATTCTAATCTGAGCTCGACGAAATCTATTCCGCTCGGCGAATTAATTCAGGTCGACGAATTAATTCCGTTCGACGAACCCTATGATTCCGTTCGACAAATGAAATGATATATACGTAAACATTATTAATAAGATCTGACGGCTCTCTATCATCGTCCTCAAGGAATGGACGGCGTGCGACAGCCCGAACTGGGCTTCTTTGCGGGGTGATTTCCCGGCCACCTACGCCTTCTTCCGGCCAGCCAATGCGACCACCACCTCCAGTGAGGTGGTGGCCGGCGATAGGAGGTGGTTGGCCGGCCGGAGGTGGTCGGATCTGAGTTTTAGAGGAGGGAAAAGAGATCGAAACGAGCCTTTTTTGGACGCGCAATCTGAGCCCTTTTGGGCACGGATCAAGCCCCAAATTAAGAAATGATCTAGCACCAAGGGAGGAGAAGGGGATCAGACCTGAGTGGGGGCTTGAAGTCGTGAATTCTGATGAGTCGCCATTTATGGTGCTGGAGCTTTCGGTACCATGCCAATCTAGGATTTCTCTGCATGATTCTCACTGGAAAATTGGGGGATCTCTTCCTCTCTGAGTACTGAAGGAAATGGGGGTTTCAAAGCGGGCTTGGGATGGCTTTATTTCTAAAAGCCTTTAATGGGCATTACCACTAATTTTGGTTACTCTAAATTCTCCTAAATTCAGCCCCTCTGCCCATAGAAATTTCCAGAAAACGATTGTAACTGAGGGGGGAATGAATGCACATTAATTAGGGAGGGATTTGAAGGATCAATTGCATTTAATCCCATGAATGCTCTCTTTCTCTCTCTCTGATTTGTGAAAAACTCCAATTTCTCTCTCTCCTACACAGCATTATAGAAATTAGGAGTACAATCAGAAATCAGTAGGCCCACTAGATGATGGATATCTTTAGTTGGGCCTAGCCCAAATGGATTGGGCTAGATTAGGTTATAATGGGGTAATTTGACATAAATTAGGGCAAGGGTAAATTGGTCAAATTGCAAGTCCCATGATGGTGCTTTTTGGTTCATTAGGCTCCTAGTACCCATATAAGTGTAGGGGTAGGGGCAATTTGGCATTGTGGGGGCCAATTGACCTTAGATGAGTTAGTTTGACCAATTTTAGAATTAAGGTTGACTTTGGTCTAATTGGCCTCTTTATTTGACCCCAATGGGTCCTTGGTGCTCCAAGAGGACACCTAATGGGTTAGGGATGCTATAGTGGGGTCAAGGTTCAAAGTGGGGCCCCTAAATCCAATCCTAGGCTTGCTAACTGGAAATTACTATTTGCAGACCAAGGTGGTTTTCTTCTTCTTTCCTAAGGCCAAGTGGTCTCTTCAAGCTTCCTAGGGTTTTGTCATGACCTAGTCATGACAAAATCACTCTAGGGGTCTAGCTGTTTGGGGGATGTTACAAATCCAATAAACAAAAATAATAATTTCATCCTCGAAATTCAGGCTAGGCTTGCGGGGTTTTCACCGAGAGTGATTGAACGTAACATCCCATAAGAATTGAAGTTATTCCTGGCTCGAAGAGCACCGACTATCTCTGGCACACCAGTTCTAGTGGCTTTTAGGTCTCCTCTGGTCCATAATTTTAACACATGACTTAACCTTCGGAAACTTCTTGCGCCGCAAGACTCGCACCGTCGCATCATCTATCCTGACCAGGGTGACCTAGCTTCCTTGGTCAATCAATCCTCGATGTTCCAAAAAAACATGTGCCCGGAGTGAGGATGTGGTAACATGTGTATGAAATACATAATTATATCCTCGATCTTCCACTCTAACCTGGGCAGATTCTTATGCCTCTAAAGTTCTCTTCACATGTTCAAATTCTTACTCCTTCATGTACATCCGAGTAATCAATCATCTCTACTCTACAACTTTTCCAGTTCTTACTATTGATGGAACTAATCGGATTGACTAGCGTCCCAATCATCCTTAAACTTCAATGGGGGTGCACTTGTGAACCTTTATGACTACATGTTAACCAACCACAATTAGTATCCATGTTGGTAAGACGACTCCCAATCATTTTCTACGTGGACTTTGATTCATAAGGGCAAAATTTTGATACCCTAGGGTTTTTCACAATTCAATTTCATCAAGGAAATTTCGTCACGTTTATTTAATCAAATTTCTATCACTTCAACTTATGCTAGTCTTGATCTCTTTCAAATGGTCCTAAGTAAAATAAACTTAGGCCGTTCTTATCATACTAAACTCAGATACTATATTCTAATTCCAATAAGTCATCGTCTAAGATCTTTGGTTATTCATCATCATAGCTCCCAAGGTATAAGGGCTATTATTTTAGTTAAAAAACATAAAATTTCTACCAGAAAAGGGCGTGATTTTTAACAAGTCATGAGTTGATCACTTTCGAATGCCCAAGGTCACAAGAACCTCAAATATAACTACGACCTGTATGACCTAGTTTCCGTCCATAACTTCTAGAATGGGACATCGGCAACCTGAGTGATTAATCCTGGCGACTTTACATTTCCAACAATTCAACTAAGGTCAAGTTGTTGTTTGATCAACGACGTTTATCCATTGTCATGGTAATACTATAGATCATGATTCCCAAACATACTATTACACCGTCTCATCTTTGTCAAAGTAACATTGAATAAGATCGACTTCAAAGTCATTACTCCTGACATAGGAATTGCTAAATTAGATCTAAGGGGCACCCAAGTCAGTAACCAATTCGCCCAATAAACAAAAAGGTAAGCCCCAATAAACAAAAGATAAGCCCCAATAAACAAAAGATAAGCCCCAATAACAAAAGATTAGCCTCTATCTATTTTTGGGCGAAGTATCTTCAATATCACCATGTTATGTTTTTCCCAAGTATGCAAACAATTCTTAGGGCACACAACCTTAGACTTTGGGTTCTATCTTGAAGCTCATTGGTATACTCCACACCTTAGACTCCTCTAGGTCCCTTCTATGACAACCTTATCAGGGTCAATATGTCACCCAATCCCAAACGGGTCCCTTATGAACTTCAATTCTTGTCCGACCCTCGGTGCTTGTCATGGTGGTTGTCTCAATGTAATCATGTCACCGGTATGTGGGTTAAGTATATGAGTCTCGTACCATTCCGCTTATGTGTCATTCTCTCTTTCTCTAACCTCTTTGGGGTATCCTCGTACCTTCACCAAAGTTATACCTACGGTCTGTTTCAGACTAGGGCTTGCATGGTATAAATTATCATGGTAAGTCACGTGTCCTAGTGGAATTTAAATCTAACTCGTTGACTAAAGGACTATCTAAAGAGATCTTTGCAGCCGGAGGTATTCCCTGCTGGGGGCAGGGTTTGTCGCTGGCTACAAAAGAAAACTTGACACTCGTAAAGAGATTTGGCTAAAAAGATTCAATTAAAAGTGGACTTTTTCATGTGATTTCCCAGATGGGCACACCACTGCTTCTGCTGCTAGTTTGTCCTCAAACTAAGCTCGCACGGGGTGGCCCAGGGTTTGTGGACTTCTTTTCTTCGGATCGAGGTTTCCTCTGATACCACTTGTAAGACCCTTTTTTTTCCAAACACCGGGTCTTAGGCCCAGAACCGCCGCTTTGCGGTGACACCTTCACTCGGGAAGATCGCCACTACAAAATGCCGATCCTGTCGGCCAAGTCGATCACAAAGAAAAGCGCATTAAAGAAGACAAGTCTATAGAATCAAGATGAAGATATAAAAATGTCCACATGATATAACTGGAAAAAAAAATAATGAAGGTTACAAAAATAAAGGGAAGGGCTCATACCCAATACATCATAACCTCACTACAAGATCACTCGCGGAAGCTAACTACTAATCACTCTCTGATCCTGTGACTGGTGCTCCTGTACTAGACTGGTCTGCCTCCGTCTGCATCGGCCACTGGTGTTGCTGCGTCTCCTCGATCCCTTAAAATGGTATGGTCCACCGACCGTTAGTCAAAAAGACTAAGCCAATCCCCCACCCCTCCCCCAGTGACTCCTAGGCACCGAGCGTGAAGGATGAAGTGGAGGACAACAAGGGGTATAATCAAAAAGCAGATGACGGGGCATAATCTACAGGAAGAGTTCTAGCCCTACTCAAGTATTTATATACATAATCGAAGCAGTTAATAAATTATAGTAAGAGCAGGTAAAGAGTAAGTAAGGCGTAGTAAGTAAAGACAATAATACTAGAAAAGTAACCATTGATTTATAGGAATGCCCATACAAACCTATAGACCAAGGGGTCGTTAAGCAAGGCCTATCGTATAAGAAGTCCCATAACCGACTTATATGATAGGGGTAGGGGTTGAAATGCAATGTTTATGCTATGACATGCAAGGTATGTGGTTTATGCTATGTTCATGCAAGTGCAACTCACACACTTCGACTCTATGCGCATAGACCTTTAGTTCCCCTTTTTGGAGCTAGCTAGAGTCCCAGGATACTCCCGTAGTGGCAAACAGAAGCGGTGGGTTGGGCCTCGCCCACCTCTAGGTTGGTATTCACAAACCTAACCTAGACCTATCGTACGCCTCAACGAAAAACCGCGGAGCATCTGCGTACTCTTACTGGCTGGACCACCAGACTTTTATGGCTAAGTGCAAATTCCACACTTGCCGAGTCAACGTATTGACGTTGGTGTGAACGACCGTCTAATACTGAAGACCCACCAACTTCGTGCACATGCAAACATGATCTAGTATCTATCTCTGAGCCATAGGCTCCCCGGGCTAACCTGCCCGTCATCAATAACCTTCACGAGCCATCGACACGCCGGACAGACTAATTAGTTTTCTGCTACAACCACCGAGCCTACCGCTCATAAGACCAATCTGACTAATATTCCTGTGATAACGGGGTGTGGGTGAGAGTATTATTAAGTTAATCTGGTATACAACTTAACCCTATAATTTATGGTTAATCTTGGACTTCCCGAGGATTACCATGTGAGGGGCTCGCTACGGTACTAGGAACCAGAATGGGATGAAACCCCAAAGTTCCCTTTCTCAAGAAACTTAGTGTTGTTGGTATCTACCCATAAGAACACCCCTTTTATCATTTCACTTGAGTTAAACCTAGGTGCTTTATGACACGCTAGGGAAAAGACGATCCTTCGTCAATCCCAAGCACTACCTTACACTTAATTCATCAAGCACTCTTAATATATAACTCCTTTTTGGTGACCTAAATCTCTTCATCCTGACCATGTACACCAACTACATGCCATTCCCACTTAGTAGGCCACTAGTTACCCAAGTTCCACAGTTTTACTAAACGCAGATCAAACTAACTATATGAAGCTTATAAGTAGAGGTACTCCAAATATTCATCCAACTGACTCAAGATATTTAATGGAGGTCTATCATGATGTTATAAGACTAAATCCAGAGAATCATATTTTTCCCTAATTATTTAGTATTTATTTTAATTTCTCCAAACATTTGCCAAGTTTGAAAATGAACATGAAGTATAAGGAATTCTTATGATATGGCTCTCCAAATATTATGATAAATCTATGATGACTAAATAACAGCAAATACAACATATCATATTTTTAAAGAAAGAAATTGTCCTCTATTTTTATTATTTGTCATCTATCTAAACTCTTGTATTCATCAGAAAAGGCTACTGACTAAGTTTCATGATTTAAGGCAATCATTTCCTCACAAAATTAAATATTTAAAGAAAACCTCAAATAGTAAAAGTTGTGAAGTAACCTACTTATTTAAGTCTCCAAAAATTTGATAAAAGTTAATAGAGCTTCCTAATGTTCTTAAATGTCCTATCACCAGTTGGCACAATTTATAAAATAGTATTGGACCCTTAAATATTTTTCTTAAATCAAAATCAAAACAGGTGCCTTGAGAATGAAGTACTGGTTAAATCATTTAATAAAATACCCAAAAATTACCAGGGGTCTAAACCATGATTATAAGGGCACCACCAAAGTTTCATCATCATCCAAGACTTTTTAAACATGTAAATGTTTCCTATAAGAAGTTTCTCTAAAGGAGTTATGTCTGAATTCAAAGGGAATATTGGCTCTTAAAATCCTTATAAAATTACCCAGTGCCTATTTACACCCTATGAGCCTATCCACCAAGTCTCATAACCATCAAGGGACCTTTGACCACAAGGCCTTCACAAGGTCCTAAATGCACACCTAGGAATAAAACTAGGGTTCTAAGGCTTAACCACCTCCACACCTCACCAAACCACTCATGGGGGTACTTTAGGTGATCCTAAACCAGTGGACAAGGTTCCACCTCTTGGTGAGGAGATTTGACCACAAAATCCCAAGATAAACACCATGCCCTAACTATGACCCAATTTGTCCTAAGTTGGGTTAACCAATTACTCAACCAAAATAGTCCCAATTGGGCTGAGATTTTTACCTAGGGCATAACTTAACCCTAAGGAGCATCCACAAAAATTTGGAGGGCATTGGAGGTCTTTTGATCCACTAATTAATTAATATATTATTTATGAAATTATCTCAAAAACCTTAGAAAAAGGTTCTCCTAAAAATCCCATCTTTTAGTATGTTGTGTGGGTGCATAAGACTAGCCTAGGTTTAAATATCAAGGCTATATCCTCTACCAATAAAAAGATATGAAGGAAAGAGTGACTGCCCTACCCTAGGGACCAGTCCCACCATTTTGTCTCTATAGGGAGCTACAGTACTCCTTTTGGGCTGAAATAAATTTTAAACTAAAGTAGACTCTAAGGGCTACAACTTTGGTGTTGGACACTTTTTAATCAGAGGTGATCTAGTATTTTTAATAATTAAAATAATCTACAGCAAAAAGGTGTGACAGAAATTAATATAACCTTTAATTATTAACTGAATCCTGCCTTCGACGAAAATAAAACAGCGCTCGACGAACGCTGAACAAATCTGCGTTCGACGAAATGTTTATTGCGTTCGACGAAATCATGAATAAGCTGGGTTCAATGAAATATTAACTGCGTCCGACGAACAAAGATCTGCGTTCGACGAACGCCGAAAACTCTGCGTTCGACGAAAATCCTAATTGCGTTCGACGAACGAAGATCTGCGTTCGATGAATGCCTAATATTTCTGCATTCGACGAACGTCTAACTCAGTTCGACGAATTAAATGAAATAAACTTAAACAATTAATTTAATCTGAGCTCGACGAAATCTATTCCGCTCGGAGAATTAATTCAGGTCGACGAATTAATTTCGTTCGACGAACCCTGTGATTCCGTTCGACGAATGAAATGATATAAACGTAAACATTATTAATAAGATCTGACGGCTCTCTATCATCATCCCCAATTAATGGACGGCGCGCGACAACCCGACCTGGGCTTCTTTGCGGGGTGATTTCCCGGCCAACGCCTTCTTCCGGCTAGCCAATGCCACCACCACCTCCGTTGAGGTGGTGGCCGGCGATAGGAGGTGGTTGCCGGCCAGAGGTGGTCGGATCTGAGTTTTAGAGGAGGGAAAAGAGCTCGAAACGAGCCTTTTTTGGAAGTGCAATTCGAGCCATTTTGGGCACGGATCAAGCCCCAAATTAAGAAATGATCTAGCACCAAGGGAGGAGAAGGGGATCAGACCTGAGTGGGGGCTTGAAGTCGTGAATTCCGACGAGTCGCCATTGATGGTGCTGGAGCTTTCGGTGCCATGTCGATCTATGATTTCTCTGCATGATTCTCACTGGAAAATTGGGGGATCTCTTCCTCTCTGAGCACTGAAGGAAATGGGGGTTTCAAAGCGAGCTTGGGATGGCTTTATTTCTAAAATCCATTAATGTCCATTACCACTAATTTCGATTACTCTAAATTCTCCTTAATTCAGCACCTCTGCCCATAGAAATTTCCAGAAAACGATTGTAACTGAGGAGGGAATGAATGCACATCAATTGGGGAGTGATTTGAAGGATCAATCGCATTTAATCCCATGAATGCTCTCTTTCTCTCTCTCCGATTTGGGAAAAACTCCAATTTCTCTCTCTCTCCTACTCAGCAATTACAGAAATTAAGAGTAAAATAAGAAATCAGTAGGCCCACTAGATGATGGATCTCTTTAGTTGGGCCTAGCCCAAATGGATTGGGCTAGATTAGGTTATAATGGGGTAATTTGACCTAAATTAGGGAAAGGGTAAATTGGTCAAATTGCAAGTCCCATGATGGGGCTTTTTGGTCCATTAGGCTCCTAGTACCCATATAAGGGTAGGGGCAGGGGCAATTTGGCATGGTGGGGGCCAATTGACCTTAGTTGAGTTAGTTTGACCAATTTTAGAATTAAGGTTGACTTTGGGCTAATTGGCCTCTTTATTTGACCCCAATGGGTCCTTGGTGCTCCAAGAGGACCCATAATGGGTTAGAGATGCTATGGTGGGGTCAAGGTTTAAGTGGGGCCCCTAAATCCAATCCTAGGCTTGCTAACTGGAAATTGCTATTTGCAGACCAAGGTGATTTTCTTCTTCTTTCCTAAGGCCAAGTGGTCTCTTCAAGCTTCCTAGGGTTTTGTCATGACCTAGTCATAACAAAACCACTCTAGGGGTCTAGCTGTTTGGGGGATGATACATTCTTGGTTTTAAGCAGATGACTGTCTAGATTTTTATTATGGTGATCTAGACTTTCTTGGAGATCAGTTTTGTGTTCAGCCATCTTCTTGGTGGATGCGATGTAGGCCTTTTCTACGCTGCTGACAATCAATGTCTGATTAACCCCTAGGTTAGATATTCCCTTTTGGGTATGGGCAGTGTATTCTTGCAAATTTTTCACATCATTTCTTAGGCTTGACGTTCCAGCAGACAGTTCCCTTCTTAGCTCATTGATAGCAGAGGTGACATAGCATTCAAATTTTAATCTTTGCTCTTCCAGGAGCATCTTTATCTGAGATAATAGTGAGATCTCCACTGATCTATTCTCTGGATGTGAACTAGCTTCTTCTTGTTCCTCTCCTTCATCCCCTTCTATTATTGGAGATAGAGATTTCCTTATGGGCGAATGGTTTGGCTCATTTTCCTTTTCAGGACTTTGCTGATCTTTGCTAGTCTCATCAGTAGGGTTCTATTGGTTGACCTCTTGCATTGCTGGTTCAGAATGACCAGCATCCTCAGCTCCTATGATCTTATTGATCACTTCTTCCACTCGAGCAGGGAGCTTACTGTTCGTCTCCCCCTCAGTTTTAGCATCCTCTTGCTCTGTTCCTACTGTTACCATTGTCCCAGATCCCAAACTTAGAGTAGAGGTCTGGAGGGCTATTTTCCTTGTCTCCACAGGTACCTCAGAGTCAGATGGAGGAGAGTTGTTGCCTGACTCACTTCCTTCAGATGAGCTTTCTCCCTTCCTCTTCATATATTCTGCTGTCTTCAAATTCTTGGGAGGCTTAGTTAGAGTATTCTCCCATCTGTCAAGGATCTTGATGTCCATCCTTCTCATGTGGTGAATTTTTACTCCATACTTTTTGTTAAATCTTTCAGGGTAGGATAGCAGAAGATATAGTGATAGAATTCTTCCCAGATTTGGAGCTTGAAAGCTTTCTTGTATCCTTTTGAAGATTTGCTGACCCCAGTCGGTCCTTTTACTTAGGATTATCCTTGCCATTATCTCGAACATGGGCTTGGA
The DNA here is from genome assembly GCA_033032865.1 of Dactylorhiza incarnata. Lineage (NCBI taxonomy): Eukaryota > Viridiplantae > Streptophyta > Magnoliopsida > Asparagales > Orchidaceae > Dactylorhiza > Dactylorhiza incarnata. The sequence continues at coordinate 18,644,631 of JAWHQI010000019.1, read as the reverse complement.
TATCTTATCATGCGACCCTACTTTGTAGAGGAGAGCATTACCTATAATATCTACAACAAGTTATCGTTGTTGATTGAAGCTTTTCCTTTCCAGAGACCCATAGGTCTTGCTGGAGTGTCCGTACCATTCCAGAGCCTTGTTGAGGTCTTCCTGGGTGACCTTTTCATCTTCCTCCCCCTTGGCAAAGGCCGACAACTGAAGAGCCCTGTTCAATATCTTGGGATTCACCTTGACCTTTATCTCGTTGATTACGCTCTTCACAGATGTTCCTTTTGAGCCACCCTTGGCACTCGAGTAGAATTCCAACACTTCTCTTTTGAGAATTATTGTTGGTTCGGAGAGGGCAAATTCCAGACCGACGACGTCCAGTAGCTTGATAGCATTTTGAATCTCTTCAGGTCCATCCACGAAACCATTCCTCACCACTTCACTTCCTTCAAAGAGGAATCCTTCCTTCTTTGGCGCCATCTTTTGCTTGATCTAGGAGGATTTCAGCACTGTCGACTCGTCCACTCTTAGAAGGTGTGGAGAACACGACGACTTTTTAGGGCTAATGTAGAGAGTTTTTTAACCTTAAGACATTTGACCATATTTATTGTGTCCTAGTTGGAAGTCAAAGTGTCATTTGTTAAATGTCTGATTAACTCGAGTTTAGCTGTAATGATTAGTCAAGCACAGGTCTATTTAAGAGTCCGCTGATAATTGGATATCGTCGTGAAGCAGATTCGATGTCGAGGAGTCATTTCGACGATACCAATCATCATTTTGACGACATGGTTTTGGTTCACTCTTTTGTATGACCAGTGCAATGCTTTTAGCAGTGCCATACATATGTGCTCCTTGAATGACAACTTTTACTTACTTAGTGATGACTACTTTTACAAAATGATAAAGATGAGGTTATGTATTGATCAACATAGTTACCTTCACTTTAGCTCTTAAGTCTTCTTGAGCTAATACCTCCCCTTCGATGGGATGTTCACTTATCTTTACTTTTAGCTCCCCCTTGATCAGTGCACCTTTGCTGTGGTGAGTTTTTCTTAGTCCAGAGTTGAGCCTGGAGTACTTATTGTCCATTAGTCTTGTTTGCATTTTATTGGCTAAATGGGCTATCCTGCAAAACAGATTTTAATATCCCTTAGGAACCCAAGGTGACTTGGGTACTAGGTTCTTGTTAGCATAATAGGTAATTCTTCTACTCACCTCAACCCATCCAGGAGGTCTATCCTTTGCACTAGGCGCAATAGGGTTGTGCCAACAGTCAATGGAAAAGTGTCACACTTTGCCACAACACCAACATTCATGGATGTTGTACCTTATTTTCTGAACAGTTTTTGAAGTATGTTCAGTAGAGAAGGCATCACCATTCTTCCTATCTTTCTCAGCCAAGAGCTGACTAGCTGCTCTAGTATAATTATTTCGTCTTGAATTTATCTGTTTGTCAGCAACAGATGTAAGCTTGGTAGCCGACATGGTGTTGATGGCATCAGAAATGACCAAGTGAGAAGATTATACTGGTGCTACCAGTCTGCTTCTTATTTTGAAGAGATTGGGAAGATGTTGCACCTTTATCCTTGAAAGTGGGGGCTGGGACACCAAACACAAATGGTCCATGATGGGACATTTGGATTTCCTCATGGGGAGCCTTCAATGCACTCATCCCCATGCCCTTTCTCTTCCCATAGTCAGGAACATTTCCATGAATAATGGAGCTTCCATTCATCATGTGACCATGGACACTGTCCTGATCATACCTGTTAAAGGGAAGCACTACCTTCTGAAAGGTGCTATGAGGCTCTGCTTTAGTTTTTCCCCTTTCTTCATTCCCAGCATCTATTGCCCCTTTGTTGGGAATAGTGCCCAGCAGTGTTCCTGATTTGAAGAAGCGATCAGCTCAATGATAAGTGCAAGTTGTATTTAATGTTGCATCTAGTTCATGCTTGCAGAAATTGACAATATGACAAGTACTTTAGTTATTTCACTAAGTGCAATATCTTCGAGAAGAATAGGAGATTCCGTCGACAAAGTATGCTTGTCGTCATGATGATGAGCAATGCAAAAGCTGAGACTTGGCGAGTTCGTCGAATGCAGAATGTTGTTCGTCGAATGCAGAATGTTGTTTGTCGAACGAAGAATGAAGTTCGTCGAACGCAAAGACAGGACAGAAGCAAACACTGAGACTTGGTGAGTTCGTCGAACGCAGAATGTTGTTCCTCGAATGATGAATGTTGTCCGTCAAACGAGGAATGAAGTTCGTCGAATGCAGAGACGGGACAGAAGAATGGAGTTCATCGAACGCAGTATGTTATTCGTCGAACGAAGAATGCAGCTCATCGAACGCAGAAACTTCTCTACAGATCGACGAATCCACTGAGAAGAGGAAACCATCTCAGCCCAACTGCTGAGACAGATTCAAGAGGAAGGAATGTCGTCGAGAAGATGCAGTATCGTCGACATAATCAAAGAATTCGTGTCGTCGAGAATATGCAGTATCGTCGACATCATCAAAGTAGCTTTGTCGTCGAGAAGAACGGATATCGTCGTAAAGAAGGCGTGGCCTTGAGAAGACTGAAGAAGGTCAGTTGAAGACAAGTAGTTGCTAAAGAAGAGTCTGTCGACATGATATTGATGAGTCCGGTTTATATAGTGATTTCCGGACACATCTGGGTCGTTTTTCTATTCTTGCACTTCAATTTCAGTTCTTAATTGCATATATTTTACTTGTTCGCGCTTTCACTTTAAGTGCTCATTTAGACCCGTTGTGGTGTGCAAGTGCGCACTATTTTGTTGGGGCAAGCACATTGTGCTCACCATTCTTTTTCTATTATTCTACTTATGCTGGAGGTGTGTTCCCAGCATGTGGTTTCGTTGTGCAGGTGGGCAGATCATCCATATTGCCCAGAATTCATCGTGTATGAATCGCACGGTCATGCGTTCACTTGACGCACGGTCATGCGAAATGATTGGCTGGTCAATATCGTGATATGCCCCGCTCGTGCATTTTCTTCTCGCACGGTTGGCCTCAACCGTGCGCGAACAAAATGCACGACCTCCTGTTGTTTGCCGGATTTCGAGGTTTCTGAATTTGCTCGTGCGTTTTTATGCACGGTCGGTTTCGACCGTGCGTGAATAAAACGCACGGGCGCGATTGCTTCGTCTTCCTGGCCTTTGTTCTCTATAAATATCGCACAGTTCACGCACGGTCGTGTGTTCGACCGTGCGTGACCAAATTTCTGATTGTTTTCTATAAAAGCGCAGATTTCCGCCCTAATCGGGAATCAACATTCTTTTCCCGCGCCCAAGAGCTCAACCGTTTTCGCCCTTTCCGCAGTTTCTCCGCCCCCTTAGGCCTACTCCATCATCCTCGAGCTCCAAAGAGAGGGATCTATCCCTACATCCACCATTATCCAAGGAGAAGGAAGCTTGGTTGTGCGGCCGGATCGTAATACGAAGAAGACGGGCCATTGGAAGGTAGTGACGGCCTTTTCTACCCCAGATGCAGTTGAGGACCGAGCTTGGACACGGATTGACAACCCAGCGATTCCATCTGTGAATCTTCAACAAGGCTTCAGATTGGGTCGATTCCTTGCTCTCTCTCTTTGTATTGGTAGTTGTGAATGTTAGATCTCTTATTTGTTGATGATGTGCACAATGAACTATGCTTTATAATGTTAATTTCATTTTTATGGAATTATAATGTTCATATGTGTGTATGATCAGGTGCGCCCCCATCCATTTTTATCCACCACTCCATTCCGCTAGCCTACTCGCCCATTACGTGTGCCTACTCTTCCATCCGCCTAGCGAAGCATGGCATAGCGGCCCGTGTAATCCATTCGCCTAACGAAGCAGTGCGCTCAAGGCCTGCACAGTTCGATTCCACACTCACCACTCCATCCGCTTGCCTAATCGTCCATCCGCCTAGCGAATCGGTGCATAGTGGCCCGTGTAGTTTTCCATCCCAGCTGGCGAAGCATTGCATCGCGGCATTGCATAGGAGTAGTTATAGTTATTTTCTTTTATTTTCCACAATCCAAATCACCCCCTTTCGCATCCATCCGACATAAAGGACTTCAATCTCAAGTTCTTCCTCAAAAGTAAACTCCACCTTACTATGTAGCTTCGAGATCGATACTTGGGGATTCACTCCCACATTTTATATTACTTGAACGATCGGTACACTGCCATTTCGTGCTGCAGTCTTGCTACCGCCTATAGCGGTGTGCTAGATTTGTGCATCAAGTTTTTGGCGCCATTGCCTGGGAATACAGTCGTGTGAGTTTTCTGGAGAGGGAGAATCTGAGAGAGAAGCCCTTCCATTTGTAAATTGCATTCTTTTGTTTTATTCCTTCGTATTCTGTTTTACTGTTTATATTAGGTTGCTTTAGTAATTATTGTTGGGTGTAGTGTTTTGCACAATAGTGTTTTTCTTTTGAATCTAGTTATCTTCACATAATGTGGGCTTCATTTAATATTCGATGTCGTTGGTGTGGAGATATTTCTCATGCTAGTGATAGATGCCCATCGGTAGACATTAGCCCTAGCACTCAAGGCCCAGTATATTGAGCACCGACTTCGTCTGGTACTCCATATGGTGCGCGTAAGTCCTATGACTACTCTTCTGCTCCGCA